>OY288257.1:60360217-60902717 GCA_958450325.1 Agrostemma githago | reverse complement strand
TTTTTCATCTTCACTCTTTTTTCAACATTTCCATATCTAATACAGACAGTATCGCCATGAGTTCTCATCAACTAATTTAAGGCTGATCAAACGGGTCATGTCATTACAGGCTTGGGCTATTTAGAGGCCGTGGGTTATTTTGGGTCACTTCGGTTAAGCTCAATTTTGAGTTATATGTAATGGGGTTACAAATCGAGTGTAAGTGTTATTTAGAGTCACTTCGGTGCTGAATGGGATCATTTTGGGCTGGTGGCTATTGTGGATTTATTTCAGGGGTAATTTCATTTTTTCCTTATTATTTCTGTCAAGTTACGGATCATTATATTAAATCTGCATTACCATCACATAAAATCACGACCAGTTTCTAAGGGTCTTTAAGGTTACTCAATCGTGTCCTATATCATGCCTTCAAGCAACTTTGTATTTTTTTTATGCTTCTCGAAGGAGCAACCTTTTGAAGATGATCTTCAATGATGTTTGTATATTCAAATGCTTTTTTTTTTTTTTTTATTTGTACCTCCTTAGGTTATGTCCCCTGCTTCCTCGACTCTCTGGCACATGAATTAGCCAAGGAGGCTATGAAAATGTAGGAGGTCCTTTCAAAACGAGTTGTTTATTAGTTTCATATATAACTCGATATATCTAATTTCTTGGTGCAGGCTTTTCTTTGGTACAAGTCTGTTCAAGCAGCCAACAAGGAAGCTGAAGAACAGGATCGCAGAGACGGTTATCGGTAACAAATAATTTTCTATGTTTGATCCATGCACCTCCTCTTTCTCTCTTCTCTTCCGTCTATACTTATTTCTTCCAAGTACCGAGAAAATTCTTGTCCATATGAGTACCTTTCTATATGTAAAGAAGAATTTGATGAAATTGTATAATTGATGTGTTTGGTTTTGTGGTCATTTTCTGTGTATTATTGCTAATACTTCTTTCTTTCGTGAGATTTTCTAATCTTCTCAAGTTGCTACTTTTATCTGAAAGATTATCGTCGAATGATCGATACTTTAAAGAAAACTGCCCTAAAACTCGAAGATGGTTGCATGGATGAAGATTCTTTGAAACTAAGATCTCTCTTTGTTCTGCTCTCTAATGGTGTTATCATGACTCTTCATGCTCATACTCAGTGATCCCATTTTTTATTATGAATTGTGTATCAAGTTGTACTATGATGTACTCTGTGAGGTATACTATACATCCGAACAAACCAAGTAGCAGCCTAACAAACTTATACTACGTCAAACTGAATGAGTCCTTGCCGATTCGGCCTGCGAGGTCTAAACAACCAGAAATTTCACTACTACATTTCGTCGTCGACATTTCAGCCACGTCATCGGCGCTTTATACGTGAATTTACTCTTTTACCCTTCCCCTAATTATGATTAATGATATTAATTAAGTTTGTTAATTAATGTAATT
The DNA here is from genome assembly GCA_958450325.1 of Agrostemma githago. Lineage (NCBI taxonomy): Eukaryota > Viridiplantae > Streptophyta > Magnoliopsida > Caryophyllales > Caryophyllaceae > Agrostemma > Agrostemma githago. The sequence continues at coordinate 60,901,298 of OY288257.1, read as the reverse complement.
AATATTTCCGAGTAAATTAAAATTACGGTTTTTGTACTCTTGAACGGTTTTTGAGGCACGTGTCTCAACGTAACTCTTTTACCCTTATGTAATATATTCTAATGAATTTAATTAAGTTTCTTAACTAACGTAACAAATATATTCCCGACTAATTTGAAATGTCGGTTTTTGGACTATTGAACGGTCTCCGAGACACGTGTCTCAATGTATCCCGGGAATATGTTTAGGAAATTTATATATAAACCCCCCTTCTCCTTACAATTCATTTTCACTTCTTTCTCTCCCTTAAATAATTTCTTAAAAAATCGTTTTTCAAATATAAAACCGCTTCCACTCCAACTCCAAATCTGTACTCAAGTAAGTAGATCTATCTATTTTGTATTACCTTTTAGCTTGTATTTGATTATTTTGGATCGATTAGTTCGATTATAATTAATATTAGATTGATAGTTTAGGTTCCCCATAGCTAATTTGTGTGTGATATATACCCTAATTGAGTAGTTATTGTTTTCTATATTCGATTTTGGTATCGATTTGGCTGATGGTGGGATCGATTTATGCGAAATGGGCCTCGATTTTTCGCGAATTCGGTCTGGAAACAGACCTCGACGCCGGAAAACCGCGTCTGGGGGGGGGTCCCCTAGACGCATGAATTTCGCGTCTAGGAGGCCCCTCAGACGCATGAATTCCGCGTCGAAGAGGTCCCATAGACGCGAAATTCATGCGTCTGAGAGGCCTCCTAGACGCGAAATTCATGCGTCTAGGGGACCCCCCAGACGCGGTTTTCCGGCGTCGATACCTGTTTTCGATTTTTTTGTTTATTTTTTTTGTTTTATGTTATGTGTTACGATATCCGTAAAGTTCGTTTATTTTTCGTTAGATGTTCGTATCGTTACTGGGGTGTTGGTTGTTTGAATTATTATTAGGAAATTATACGAAATGTTTATATGTTTAGAAATATTATTAGAATTATTATTATGAAATTCAGGATTAATTGTTGATAAGTTTAGGTTTTGAAATATTTTTGAAAAATTGTAATAAAAAAAATATATGGATCTCTAGGTTGAAAATATCAATTTAGCTTGAAAAATAATAACTAAAAAGTTGAATTTAGGTGAAAAACCTGTAATCGTTATCTCTTGCTAAAATCGGACACCCAATTGAGATAACGATGAGTACTAATTCTAAGGTTAGTAGTGTTTACTAAAAAAATAGCCTTTTTTGAAAATAATTAATTTGAGAAGAATATACGTTATCTGTAATTTGTTCTTTAAATTAAATTTTATATCAAGCGACAACTTTGAAAGTAATAAGAATAGTAATTTCTTATTATATCAGTAATAGAATTTTTTTTTTATTACATATCAAATTTTATATCAATTGATTTTTCAAGTAATAAGAATAGTACGAGAACGTTAAATTCATTTCTTATTATTATTAACAAGTGACATAGTTTTGTTTTAACAACGTGTGGAATTTGTAAAATTAAATGGCTGGTAAGGGGAAGAGTAGCCGGGTAGACGGTAGGGTCGTCACTGCGTCCACTCGTGCTAGGGGTAGGCCGGGGCCGCCACCTACCGGCCCACCAGAGCCATCGTCTTCCTCTCATGGGGGGACACTAGACATTCCTGTTCCACCTTTCCGTACCACGAGCGGTACACACGACGGTTCTTCGGAGGGAATCGCGAGCGGTGAATTCCGCGAGCCGTCCAGGTCGTTGCAGTCTGCCGACCTGAACATGGAGTTCGATGAGGAGGAGAGACGACACGCTTTTCCGGACAACTTCTCGGAGCAGCAGGCGGAGGAGCAGGAGCAGGAGACGGACGCGGGGACATCACAGCAGGGTAAGGCTGTTGTCTACAGGAAGGGGCCTGGAGGCACTTTCCAGGGTAGTGTGGGTACTTCGGGCTCGAGCGCCCCCCGGCGTCCACGTAGCGACATTTCGTGGATTCTGCAGGGACCTAGTCCCGGAGGTCCCATCGATCCGTCGGTGATCCCGAGCTTTGGGGGTCATATTGCGCGTCGACTTTGGTCAGAGCCAGGTCACGAGCGGACTCTGCTGACGACCTACAACCGTCCTCGGATTGTGGGGGAGTTGCAGTCGTTCGATCGCTTTCCTCAGGTAGTGGATGCTGTCCGACAGTCGGGCCTGATTCACCTACGGGCGTGCATTCTACGCAATTTGGACATACCGCTCCTTACAGCATTCGTCGAGAGGTGGCAGCCAGATACGAACACGCCGTTCGGCGAGATGACTATCATGTTGCACGATGTCGCCAGGATCTTAGGGCTGTCTATAGAGGGTGAGCCATGCGCTGTTCTTAACGAGACTGGGGGTCTGGCTGATGGGAAGGCCGCTGTGGGGAACTTCTTCGGGATGAATGATTTGCAGTTGAGGGCACCCAGGGGGGGATGCGGGCCCTCCCATTTTCAGGAGTGGGTCGGTACTAGCGAGGGCTATGCGTGAGAAGATGAGCACTGGGACCCATGAGCAGACTGTGCAGGGTTACCTGATCACTTTGTTGGGGGAGTTCCTCTTTGTGGATAGATCGAGCGATCGTATTCGTCCGTCAGTCTTCCCACTGACGAACAGCTTGGACTCGATTCCTGGTTTTGCGTGGGGTGCTGGTACGTTGGCGTGGCTGTACATGAATTTAGGGATGGCTTCGAGGGAGGGGTTCACCACTTTGGCCGGGTGTTTGACTTTGCTTCAGGTGTGGATATATGAGTACTTCCCCGACTTTAGGCTAGCGGCACCGATCCCGATTTCGTCGACTTCGCCACGCGCGACTGCGTGGGTAGGCGTCGGGAAACCATCGTCGCGCGGGGACAACCTTTTGGCCTACCGACGATCACTTGACTTATTGACAGCAGATCGGGTCTGTTGGGAGCCCTTCGTGCGGAACGCTCACACGGTGCACCGTACCACTACCTACTTCGGGACACTGCGCTTTATGGACATCGTTGAGCCTTACCAGGGAGACCGGGTCATGAGACAGTTAGGCTACGTCCAGACTATACCCGAGTCGATGCCCGTGCCGGTTAGGGTGCATCGACCGAGGCATGGGGGTGGGAACTACCTTCTTGACTTCGGTCCGGTGTACTCGGACCACCCGTGGAGGAGTGTATATGTCATGCGCGCTGACCCGAGGAGGCTCTCGCGGCCCGTGGACTACCCGGGGGAAGCGACTCCGGATTACCACGCTTGGTACTCGAGAGTCTCCCACCCGAGGATCATACCACCATCCGCCGCCGAGGTGCAGGAGCAGGCGACGCTCGCAGGGGGATTGCAACAGGTACCCAGTTCGTATTTTGGTGTGTAACAATAATTATTTGCATGTACATTTATACTAACCTCTGCCACCTTGTTTCAGGCCGCTCTCTCGTTGATGGAGCGCTTTTCTGCAGGTCAGCACTTTAGAGACGATCCGGAAGCTCGCCTTGCGTATTTTGATGAGCTGATGGCGTCGTTCCAGCCCGTTCTTCCCTACCCGAGTGACCGCCCACCCCGATCCCAGGGGAAACGAGGTCGCCGTTGACTGCTTTGGATTTCATTCGTAATTTGTTTATGTCTTCTGTGTTTCGGATTTCATGCTTGTAATTTCGGATGATTGTGGATGCTTTGTACTTCTTTTATGTTGACTACTCGTTTCCATTTTATTTGTAATTTCTATATGTCTTAACAGTTAGGGATATCATGTTTTATTTCGGATGATTTTCGGATGACTTGTAATATGTTTACGTTGGCTACTCGTTTATTTTTACATTTCGGATGTTTTTTATGTTCGTTTGTTTCTTAATAGTGGGATTTGACGATTTCTAAAATTTACGAATGAATACAACACTGGTCTGAAATATGAATATAATACAAATGCTGGTCTTATATTTATGTTACACTAACAGTTGAAGGGATTGTTCCGACCACCTGGGTCGTTCTGATCAATCTGGTGACTCGGAAAGTACGTATGCCACTCCTCGACCCACCTATCCTGACGTTCTCGGTAAAACTCCGGATAATGTACTGTAGTCCCGTCATGCGCGCCTCGCCAAAGGATGTGTGTAGGAGGCATCGGGCAGTTCTCAGACATTCGCAACTTCATCCAGTGACCTGCTCCCCCGCGTTCAACGTGCATTATCTACATTACGCCGAACGGGAGGTGGTTACCTTGCATCTCTCGCAACGGGTAGTAGGTACTGCAGGTGAGGTTTTCGGATACTCGACATATAACCCAGTTGTTAATTGTGGCAAAACCGAATAGATCGCAATCGTCGAGATAATGCTCCTCGCCTACCGGGTACGGGACCATCGTACCTACACGGGTCATGGCGCCTTCTCGACCGTCGGCGTCAAAGACGTACACATTGTCGTACATGGGGGAATGGATGTGCTCCCACAACGCCCTTCTCTGGCGAGTATAACTGGACTGGTCACCGTACACTGCATGAGCCATGAAACGGAATCCGCAATGACCGTCTCCAATAACATCTATCCAGTTCACGAGATACGGACACATGAAACCAACAAGTTTGTCTATGTCCGGGAAGGGCCCCCCCATGTAGTTCACCTCCAGGGGGGCGTTCGGTTGCCCCTGCCATGTGCCCGTGGTGGACTGGCTGGCGGTCGGTGTGGGTGGTTCGGTCGACTGACTACTCCCTGGCGTTGACGCGTGCGTAGTCCTGGCCGACTTACTCGGGGTCGCTCCCGTGTCGGTGGTCTCGTACCTCCTCCTCGCGTGTTCGACTCCGATAAGCAACCTCCCTGTCCCCTTAGATTTTCTGGGGTTTGGATTCGGGGTAGAATCAAGTAGCCCAGATTCCTCCGGACGTAATGCGGAATTCAGGACATCAATGTAATGTCGCCACATACTCGGATCGCTCTCACGTATTTCCTCAATCAACCCGTCAAGCTGAAATTTGTCGCTGACGGGCATAACTTCCTCCCCGGCATAGTCAAGCGTCCTCCAGAACACATGAACGTCGGTCAACTGCACTACGGAATTCCGCATCATCATCCCGACAAGTCGACATGCGCAAGGCAAACCCTTGGACGTCCTCAATACACACCGGCACTCGTAAAAAACCCGATCTCCCAACTCTTGCATCCTAGACAGTTCCCCGGTCAGCAAGTCCAACGCCTTACGACTTACCCGGAGTCTCAAGTTCATCAAAATGGGAGGTAGAATAGTTGATTGCTTCCTTCGGGATGTCTCCAACTTCTTCCGCAGTTTAGACTGCTGACGACCGATTAGCCTGTCAATCCTATCGAACAACCGATCCAAGGACGCTGTCGACGTGCCAAGAGCCTTCTTCAAAGCCGCATGCGCAGATTTAACGATGGACGTGGTGGTGTTGCCAAAGTGGAGGTATCGGTCAGTGTACGCGTGATTCCATTTCTTGAAATTACCCCAGGTGTCATGAATGTAAAGAGGAATTCCCGAGAACCTCCACGTCGACTTCATCTTGTCCCATTTTGTTTCGAGGTCCACCGTACTTGTGGAATACAGGAGAGGGTACCATACTCCGTGCATGAAGGTCGCTACTCGGTCTTTCTGTTTTTGAAAGAAAGACAGGGCACGTTTTTCCACACAGTTAGATATGTGCCACGTGCAGAGCAGATTCTGGGTCTGCGGGGTCGGAAAGACCCTCGATACTGCCGCCTTCAAAGCCTGATCCTTATCCGTCACAATCACGTTCGGTGCCCGGTCCCCAATTAGCAGCTTCAACTTATCAAGCACCCAAGTATAGGATAACGTGTCCTCGTGTTGAAGTAGGGCGTACGCTATCAGATAAGGTTTCCCGACGGGTGTCACCCCGACCATCTCCACTAACTTCATGTCGCATCCATAGTGACTACGTAAGGCCAAGTACGAAACAGTTTCACGGACTCAGGGTGAGCCATGAAAATACGTTCCACGACACTCGTAAACTCGTGCTCGTAGAAGAAGTAGATGTATTCAGCCCGGCGCGCTAGTACCATCATCTGCTCAATGGCACGCCTTCACCCAAAACTTACACCTGATCTTCTGAGAACTCTTGGTACTTTTTCCCGGTTTTCCGTTACGGTTGCACTTACAGTAATTTTGACCAAGTAATCTTGACTTCGGGTTCACATTACTTTGCGTTTTGTTGCTCGCTTTCACCAAGGTGAACCCAAGAGCCGAACCTATCTCACTAGCGTAGTTGAATGCCTCATCCGAACTACGGAACGCTGGCCCAAAAATAAAACAAATGCGATAGTCAATACCGTCGCCATCTAACTCCTCCTGATAACCGATAAAAAATTACTCATTAGTTACAAAGTAAAACGCAAAATGGATTTACGAAATTCAGAAATTATTTAATTTCATAATTTCGTATACAAAGATATGAACATTTAAACATGATTTTGATATTAATAATTCTAATAATATTCATAGTAATTCTAATCATATAAACATCTCCTATAATTTCAATTAAAAAAAAATAACCGAATTACGATATTCATAATAATTCTATTCATATTTCGAACTAATAATATTCATAATAATAATTCTAATCATATAAATTACAAATAACGACACCCGAGTCACGATATTTTAACGCATAACGTCGAACAATAACAAAAAAAAAACGCGAACAGGGGCCCAGACGCCAAAATGACGCGTCTGAGAGGCCCCCCAGACGTACGATTTATGCGTCGTGGAGGCCCCCCAGACGCATGAGTTTCGCGTCTGGGAGGCCCCCTAGACGCATGAGTTTCGCGTCTATGAGGCCCCCCAGACGCATGAATTTCGCGTCTAGGAGGCCCCCCAAACGCGAAATTCATGCGTTTGGGCCCCTGTTCGCGTTTTCCCTGGTTATGCGTTTCTACCTTCGATTTCTATTTCAACTACGATTTTCACAACAAATCCAGCACATAAACGACATGTTATACAACAAAATGCGATTTCTTTAATAAACTAACACACATTTCTCACAAGTTTTAAACAAAAAATCGGATCGGGGCTAATATAAACAAAAAATGTACAAAAAATGACGGATAATATAAACAAAAAATGTACTAACCGCATGTCGATCCATTTAAAGGCGGAATCGGGTCTCTAGAAAAATCGGATTTCTCGAAAAAAAAAAGACGGTTTTTTTAAATTTAAAATGTTGGGTGGGGTGTTAGTGGAGTGTGAGTGGGTAAGTGGGTAAGTGAGGGTAAGTGTGAGAGTGAGTAGAGTAAATAAGTAAGGGTAAGTGTGAGGGTAAGTGTTAGTGTGAGTGTGACGGAACGGTTTGTTAACGAGTTTTAAAATTTTAAAACCGCTTTGTTAACGAGTTTCATTACCTAATCTAACTAATCTAACTCAATAACATTAGTTAAGTAATCTAAAAAGTCAAGGGCAAGATCGTCTTTCAGCATTAAAAAGCGCCGACGACGTGGCTGAAATGCCGACGACGAAAAACAGCACTCATAGGATGAGGTACAACATGGTTTAAGATATACGGTATTATGTTGTTTCCTCCTATAGTAAGTCAGTAACAACACAGAAAGCCGGTGTTCATATGCCCCAACTGAAAAAATCAAATTACAACACAAACCATCGTAAAAACACGAGATTTTGTTTGCTTTGTTCAAGATCGTAAAACCCATAAATTTCCCCAAACAATACAAATACACATTATCTGATGGGATGAGTAGGAAACTCGAAAGTACTGTATAAAAACAAGAGATCAATAGTACAGAATGCATGCTAAACAGTATACTCGACCTTAACCTTTGCCATGTCTATTTCAGCTCGTGTCACAATCGCTCTCGAAAGTGAATCTTCGTCAGTGCCAATTCCAACTATAGATGTTCTTATAACCTGTTACATTACATGATAGTAAAAGATATGAATCGCTTATTTCTTATCCGCGCGGTTGTTGTGTGTTCTCACACGTCTATTTGAGTCCATTCTAAGGAATTCACTATATTCGCATTTGTACCATGATTCAAGAAGGTGAAATCTGTGATGTACGATTACACCCACGTTAGAATTTAGAAGGTACTCCCCCCACTTCTCCATAACCTTCCACATCTCTTATTTTGGTAACTTCTCTATTATCTTCCACTTTCCTTTTTAATATATCTTTTGTGGTTCTTATTAATTGTGACCACGTTTTCTTTTCCTATTTTCATTTTCATCCATATAATATTCAACTCGTCTTAATTCTCTCCCCTTAGCGAAGTGTTTCTTGGGACAGTTCATGCAGAGAACCGCAACATTCAGTAAAGTGTTGAAATCTCCATTTCCACATTTTAGAATATCCCGTCCAAGCGCGTAGTATGTTAGTAGATGACATTTAACTCGATCCATGACATTTATTTGACCCGATCCGTAATATGTCCAACACGTAATTTGACAACACGTATGTTATACGGACTACGGAGTAGTTAATTTTTTTAAATGTATGTCATTGATAATAATTGGTAGAAATAATAAAAATTTTGGTTATTGAAAGGTTGAACATTGAACAATTGAACTTTTAATGAATGTGGACAAAAATTTATTTTGTCAAGCCCAATTCAGATAATAAAATGATAGTATTTTGACGGAAAAGTTGAAAAGATGGATTTATCCATTAATTTTTGTTGTAGTGAATAGAGAATATTACGGGATTTTGCAAGAAAAAATCCACAAATAAACGAGAGACAATATGGCCATGGGTGAATACCGTGGACTCGTGAAGAGAGTTCGAACCTGGATTTTTGTGCTATTGCATTCCTCGTTCGTCGCTCGTCGTTCGCCGTTCGCCGTTCGCCGTTCATCGCTCGTCGTTCGCCGTTCGCCGTTCGCCGTTCTTCTTCTGGTATTCCATTCCTCCTTCTACTTCTTCTTCTCCTTCGCCGTTCTGAGTTCGCCCAAGTCCGATACTGCTCCGTCTCATCCCGCTACGCCTCTTTCTCGCACCGGTAATTCTTCTTACCATGTTTCTTCGCAATTCCTATTACTATTCACTGTTTGATTTAGTTAATTGTGCTATCAGCAGTAACAATTGAGTTATACGATTCATTGAAACAGTTTTAGTCGGTTCAAATAAATTGTAGTCACAATATAATGGTTAGCCTTTGATGTTTATAGCTAAAACCTAGCTTTTGCAGTCACAATAATAATTGCAGTCACTGTTTGATGTTTTGCTAACAACACCGTTTCCGGCACTTATTTCGATTCGGTTACTGTTTTCAATTTATATGCATAATTGCTGTTTTTGTAGTTTGAATTGTTTGTTTGATGGATTGTGGAATTCGATTCGATGATTGTTTTGATGCGCATTGGTGCTGTAGTTTATGATTCAGATCTTAGTGAATTGGTTAACTTTTATGATGAGTAAAAGTGAATTATTTGATCTGGTTGATCTTGAAATGCTGTACATTCAAGCATTTTGACTGTATAGTGACATTGAAAGCTCGATTTTGCGTTTTTTTGGAATGTTGAAAGCTCGAATTTGGCGTTTTGTGGAGTGTATTAGGGATCCGAATAACTGAAAAATTATTGAAAGATCGAGTTTAGCATTCTGTGGAGGGTATTAGGGATTTTTTGGTTTTTGTGACCGCGAACCACATAAGAAATAGTGGATTTTTTGGTCTTTGTATGTGTTTGTTTACTTTTGTTAATGTGTGTCTTTTTGAGGACTTTGGTGTTGGGCTGTGGTTAGTTGATTGCATTTTGTTGTGTACTGAGATGACGGGCTGTGGTTAGATGATCATCCTTGGTCCGGTTTGGAGTCTACCCTAATCGGATCATATCTGGTGATGCAAAACTTGTAAGATGATTGAAGAAAGAGTTTTGGGTATCTACATGACCTCTGAAATCTGAATAGGGGAATTGTGAAGGTTAACGGTTTTGTTTTGACAGAGTTCTTAGGAGGGAGGAGGGAGGGGGAAGGGGAGTGGAGCTAGTGGCTTTTAAATGTTACTAGAAGATTTCAGCTCAAGGGAGCAAAATTTCTTTCCTTCTTCAAACCTAGCTTACCACGAGACAATGGAAGTTCCGTCCTTTATTTTCCTCCTCTTAACATTTCCTGTAAATTCCTTCTTCCAAATCAGACCCAAGTCAACGTGATGTAACAATGTTTGAAAAGTGAGCAAGATTGGTAATAGAAGATGATAGTGAACCTTATACAGAGTACCAAATTAACCCTAGTCTTCTTTGTCTTTTATCTTAAGATTGGTAAAACAAGTGGACCAACCTTGCCGTTTCATCTTGAATAGAGCATTAACTTTCCCTGAAAAAGGATAGAATTCACCCTCCTCAGTTCGAACTGATACACTTACACATGTTTGACAATTGACACAATATGCTTCAATTTAGCATTGTTTTGGTGCATCTCATCTCTAAGCTGAATGTGTTTTTTTCCTTGCATTTCCTTCTGAATTTAACTCCATCCATCCTCCCTTCCTTTGGAATCATTTCCATCTCATCCTTCCTTCCTTCCTTGCCTCCCCCCACACACCCACATTCACACTAACAAACTGTTATAACTGCACAATAATAATATTGCTTCCTTTTTTTAATTTTATATTAATGATAATAGCGGTATACCGTATTATCACAATAAATATAAAAGGACAACAAATGAATGAGACAAAAGAACTACGGAGTATATAAATGACACTAACTCATCAATAGAGTAGTAAATAATTTTGTGATTATTGGAGGTAGAGCTCATGCAGGTTCGAGGCCGGAGGTTCGGGTAATTGGAGGTGGAGTCATGGTGTTGTTAGAGTAAGAGTGACCGAAGGATATTATTGTTCTGGGTAATTTGTGGTTATTGATGGTGATGACTGATGATAGTGTCCGTTTTTCATCAAATGGAGAGACGGTTTCGGTAATTTAGATTAGGGATTAATATGTGTGATTAGGGGAGTGTAATATGTCTACTTAGTGGAGTAATATGTATAAAACGTTTTGATTGATGGAGGGTAGGTTCCGATCCCGTAGGTTGACTAAAATTTCATTTAACGGAATCGGGAGTTAAGATAAATGAGGGTTGGAATAAAATACGGTGGCGATTTGGATATATACGTTGAATACATGATGGTAATTTGTAAAAATGAAAATACATGTTGGTAGGGGCGGATTTAGGTGAGGGCATGGGTAGGCGGTTGCCCTCACCCAAATCCAAGAAATAATTAAAATGGTTTAACTCTAATAATCATAATGGTATTTGTAGCTCAATGGTTGTGATGTCTCCATTTGTTTATGAGGTGAGGGGTTCGAATCCCCTTCCTGATGCATTCAATTGTTTTTTTTTTTTTTTTTTTTTTTTTTTTATAGTTTTTAAGATAAGATGGCTAAAAGTATGTAAATAACAAGAGTCGAACCCATAACCTTTCATGCCAAAATGACTATAACTACACAAGTGAACCAATGAGCCACATGAATTTGATGTCCCATTATGTTGAAATATTATACTTGATATAAGTTTAAGTCTTCAACTACTTCTTCCACTTCGTTCATTTGTTTACCTTTTAGATAATTATGGAGAGGATTTTTTTAATCAAATACAAATAAATGAGTCATATGGAGGGAGCATATATTAACTGCTTACTCAACTGTCTAATACATACGGAGTATTTTTTTTTTGTAAGTTTTCTTAAACGAAGCAAAAAAATTCAAAACTAACATCAATTTATACAATAAAACTTGGTTTTCTACCAATTATTTTTATTGTATACATTCACTTATAATTATTTTTTTTCAAAACACAAACTGTAAAATTTTCAAAATGCCCCCCTATCAGGAAATCCTGGATCATCCTATTCGATTGATCAAGATTTGGTATTTTCTTCATCTATATAACTTCTTCTATGTTAATTTTATCAAGCACGGTTTACGGGATCATGTTTTACCAATTAAACTGTAGTCGCTCTGTGAAATTGTTTTTGCTGATGCAATTAGCATTTCTGTTTAGATTATGGTGGTTATGTGATGAATTGCTGAGTTAGAACTTTGTAGATTGAGTTCTGTTATTAGGAATATTTTGGCTAGAGCTCATTTCAATGCAAGGGTACTCGAACTTGCTTACCGATTGTTATCCCTAGTAATTACAGTTGTAATCTAGTGTTTTGTTCATTTGGTTATCTAATAGTACCAAAGTTTCAACTCTATCTTAAAATCGAGAAGAGAATGCGTAAATGCAAAAGAGTGTGGTTATTGCGTCGTCCCGGAGACAGTGAAAAATCTAATAGGGGGTCACTGAATTACGAGGGAATTAAGTTTATCGAAATGATGTGTATGGGTGGGAGTGTCATGTGTTGTGTCTACCTTATTTTCCTGTTGGGCCGTGGTCATATTTTCTCTCTTGAGGTTGTCCTGGTAAATATACCCGATGTCTTAACGTTGGTTAACTTAAATGTTCGATTTTATCATTTTCTTGAAGAACTCGTCAGACGTATAGATTGGATCGATGTTTGCTGTAGGCATATTGGCATATTGGAATGTATGAATGGAGGCAAATGAACGTTTGAATGTCATGAAACTAGCTTCAATTTGGTTTTATCGTGGCAATGGTACCAAAAGTTCTTGGGTCATGTAAGCCTAGTAAATCTTGGGGTTCACAAGAGATGATGAACTTATTTGAGAGATAAATCTGGTAAATTACCGTAAATATGTCTCGCCATTATTGTTATCATGTCACACTTGATAAACCAATATGCTTTTGCCTCTTGGTAACTTTAAGCCACTACTCTGTATATGACATAAGTTGATGTTCCATGCAGGAATTATGAAAGGTGTGAGAGCAGGTAAAACATCAATCTCAGACAATATATAGTGTAAGGTGGTGCTGTTGCTACAATGATACTGAAAAAGATATTTAACAAGCCGATTTTGAGGAGCGCGTGCTCATCTTTTAATTCAACGTGTATGTCGAGTGTTGGGGATCAACTTGGTCAACAGAAATGGTTTAGAACAGATGGTGTTGCACCCAAGAGCTCGTTTTCTGTAAGTAATGTTATAGCAAAAGATTTGAAAGCTTACGGCGATTTTTACTTGGAAGAAGGGACCAAGCAAATACTTGTAGCTGTCAAGTGAGTAAACCGTTTACACATTCTTAAATTACTGTTTGGAGATCCATTTTAGTTCCTGTGCCATCCCTTTGATTGGATGAGTATTTTATATCACACCAATTGCGTAATAGATTTGTGCAAAAGAAAAAAAATCTTTGAATCCCAAAGTGCCTTTTCAATTTGTTTCATTTTATGTATGTTTAGTGTTATAGATTCGCTCGTTCTGATTTTTTGATGTAGTCGGCTTTTGTAGAACTGACTTTACCAGGCTGAAATTATATTTGACAACACCTTGTACCATACTACTGCCATGATGTAATTCTGTAGGTTTCCCTTGCCATGTGACTTGGTTATCCTGGCAAAACATAAAGCTCACTATTGCATTGCCTTCAAAATTTCTTCGGTTTCAACATTCAATAAATGTTCGTCTCATGGATGACCACCAATGGGCCCAATCTGTGTTCATATAAGTTTTATGAGTAGGGACTCTCTATTCCTTTACTGTATCCTGGAATCTGGGTTGATCGTCGGCGACTTCTTGTGTTTTTGCATTAATATTTTGTTTACATTTTTATACTCAATAAAATCCGATGGTCTACAATTATCCTATAAAATCCTACCCTTTACTCATGCTGCATAATTTACTTGGTTATTGTGATTTGACAAAGAATTTCAAACTTCTTAGCCTTTCAACACTGCTCTTTAGCATGTACGGAGTAACATTTTCCTGCAATTTGGTTGTATGTCTCACTTTCCAGTCCTGAAGTTGTAAGACCCAAGAATTCAAGGAGAACGGCAGTGATAGACATACCATTAGTATCCAAGTCACCTGTTTCTATGAATAAGCAGAAGGGAGTTGTTCGAAGTTATGATGCCTTGGTATCACACACTCGTAGCTACAGTTCACTTGGCGTTAATACGTTTTCTCAAGACACTCAAGACAGGGTATGTGGAGTCATTTACTTTTGATGCGGTCTGTTGTTATGAACTATAATCACTCAAACTTTTGAGTTTCATTACTTTAAATTCTGCTATTGTTTAACATGTGTAACAGTGCAGATGCCAATTCTTCCCATGTTGCCAAAGTATGTGAAGATAGTAGAAGTTGGACCTAGAGATGGCCTTCAGAATGAGAATTATATAGTGCCTACTGATGTGAAAATCAAGTTGATAAAGATGCTTGCTTCTTCTGGCCTATCCGTTGTTGAGGCTACTAGCTTTGTGTCCCCTAAATGGGTTCCTCAAGTAAGAACGTTTTTCTGATTTCACTGAGTGTAGTTATTCATCGTAAAATGTGCTGGTTTAATGTGTCTTGCTTCTAATAAAAAGACTGAACTGTTTTTGATACCACATACATGGCCTATTGATGTAAAATTAAAGTCACAATTTTACTTTTAGAGTTAATATTGCAGGAGAAATAAAAAACAATATGAAAAAAATACTCGTATGAATTAGCCGAGAAAATCTCGCAAGACCCTTCAACTAAGACTAGGATTTGAAGTGAACAGCTCTCCCTCGCAAGGAACTCAAATTAAACACGACAAATACTTTTGTGAACTCTCAACCTTGCGAGGAATAAAAAACACGGGTTTGTGAACTATCAACCTCGCAAGGAATCAAGAACTCAATTTTCAATCTCGCAAGGAAGAAAAAGATTATTTCAATCTCGCAAGAAAGAAATAAAGAACTTATGAAGTTATAACTCGCAAGTAATAATAAGAACAAACAAGAAACTTCTGTATTAAATCTCAAATTGTGTGTCTAAAACTGAATAAAAAGCCCCCTATTCATATTAGATTAGACCATAAAAAAATTAAGGAAACTAGAACAAGGAAAACTGAAATTAAGAAACTCTAACATCAGGGAACTCAAATAATGAAACTAGAAATAAGCAAAACTACAATTAGGAAACTCTAGGATAAGGAAACTAAAAATAAGGAAACTAGGAATAACAAACTAGTAACTAACTAACTGGGAAAGTAAATACAAAAAACTCAATTTAGTAACCTAATGCTCCTGCATCACCTCTTGTAGTTTCACCTTAAAGGTTACGGAGTATTCGTTTAAAAAGGTGTGTTGAAGAATTATTCTTCTTCAGCTTGCAGATGCGAAGGCTGTGATGGAAGCAATCCGAAATCTAGATGGTAGGTTTCCTGTGCTGACGCCAAATCTCAAGGTAAGCTTTTTTCTTTATATGCCCGGCAAACAGACCCTGCCAGAGTGTAATTAGACTGAACTGAATAACTTAAATTACCTGCTTGCCATGAATAGTTGTGTTTCTAAATCTTTCATCAGCGAGGTAATCTGGTTAAAGTTAGACATTGCTATTTTGCAATCTTGTTGAAGCAGGGTTTTGAAGCAGCTGTTGCAGCTGGGTCTAAGGAAGTGGCGATTTTTGCTTCAGCTTCCGAGTCCTTCTCAAAGTCAAACATTAATTGTAGCATTGAAGAGAGTCTCAGACGATACCGTGATGTAGCTTATGCTGCAAAGAAACACTCCTTACCAGTTCGTGGGTTAGTATACTTATTCGTTACCTGTATATTTTTTTAGTAGCGGTATGAATATGCTTCATTCTAAAATCCCTCAGGTACATATCATGCGTTGTGGGGTGCCCAGTGGAAGGAGCAATTTGTCCATCTCAAGTAGCATATGTTGCTAAAGAGCTATCTAACATGGGATGTTACGAGATTTCTCTTGGTGATACAATAGGGATTGGGACGCCTGGTATGTCCTAGCTCTCGATGTTTGGTGTTTAGGGTAGAATTATCTGAAATCGTGTTAAATTCTTTTGATGTAATCTCATCTTCTAGATTTAGACACATGGATCTTTCTAAACAAGGTAATTCAGTGATAGTAAGTATCAGAATTTTGATATATAACCAACAGAAGTCGACTGAATTGAAATTTGTAAAGAAGGCAAAGCCGCGTTACTTCCTATTAACTCAACAGTTTTCAAAACAAACACCTTAATCCCATTATGATTTTTTTCCCCTACTTCTAGTTCAGCTGTTTTTGTATACATGGGGTAATGCTACCTCACGTTGAAGATATTTTGAAAAGTTATTCTTAGCATGAAAGTTTAAACACAAGACACGTCTATATATCGGCTAAACAAAAATATTCTTAAAGTTACTTATCCGTCCTGATTACACAGTTAAGTATTGATTGTTTGTCTGCAGAAGTTAGTCACTGGACTCAAAACTTAAAGAATTATTGCAGTCTTCTTCCTAGAGTACATCATTGGTGAAATTGTTCATTTGGTTTTCAAGAAATGTGTTATCTACAAGCTTGAGATTAATAAATCACTACTTCGTGTATTCTACTCCTCCCATTTTGCATCCAAATAAGCCTTCTTACTTGTCCATTTCTACCATCATCTCAGGTACTGTTCTTCCAATGCTTGAAGCTGTTAAGTGTGTTCTCCCTGTTGATAAGCTTGCTGTACATTTTCATGATACATATGGACAAGCTCTCTCCAACATTCTCGTCTCTCTCCAAGTAAGAATCTTTATTAGAGGTTATGTAGCTTGTACTCTTAGAACTCTAGAGAACTTATGGATATTGTCCGAAATTGCACTCTTTGTGTCACCGTCAATAGTTAACATCTGCTTCTTAATTGGTTATTTCATGTAAACACCTACTAGTGAATTAATTAATCTAACTCTCATTCTGTGCCACACAAAATATGCCTAAAAAGAAGCATGAACAATTAGCTGGAACGGGCCAAAATAATTTTCTTGAAGTACTGGTTAGAACAAAGGCAATGAACTAGTAGTACACTTTTTTTGTCATAACTTGCCAGTTTTGAAGCCTTCTTTCTTTCCCCTCTCGCCTCCCCATCCTGTTTCCTAACTTATGGCTGTTAATTTGCTGTCATCGGTTATCATTCCTTAATTGGCTACTTAGTGATATCATTTCTTTTCTGTTAATTTTCTGTTCCCTTGCAGATGGGTATTAGTACAGTGGACTCGTCTGTTGCAGGCCTTGGTGGCTGTCCATACGCTAAGGGTGCATCCGGTAATGTAGCCACTGAGGATGTAGTCTATATGCTCAATGGACTGGGAATAGAGACTAATGTCAGCATGCAGAAACTCTTGCTGGCGGGTGATTTCGTATGCAAGCACCTTGGACGGCCATCTGGGTCAAAGGCAGCCATTGCCTTGACCAAAACCCTCGCTCATGCATCCAAGCTGTAAGAAACTCAATTCTTTTCCCTGTGTACATTTTACATTAAAATTCAGTAATCATGTACTCCAATAGTATATTTATATATCAATACTGAAAATTATTTTCCATTGACAACGGCCTTCTTGGTTTATTTTCAAGCTGAATCCTTTTGCTTTTCCACCGCGCTTATACCATTTTTTGTGAGGGGATTAGGGGAAGCATGTTAAACGACCCTTGCTAGCGTTTATACATTTTTTTTCCGTCTCCTCGAGTATTGGAGTGATGATTTGATGTTATATATACTCCGTGCTTGCTAATTCTAGAAGAAGCAGGCGAAGGCTGTTAATTTTTCATGTCACCGAGTTTTCTATGGTCTTTACTGAGCCTACATGTGTTGGTTTTGTGGGCATGGCCCATGGCTCAAGAACATAGTAACACACATCTATTTCACTTTCAGAGTTTCAGCTCATTACTTTGACCCTAATTTTGTGTGCTGTCGCAATATGATAAATAGCCATGCCTGATACTTGGAGCGAGTCATCGATGGTGATTATGAGTAGAGCACATTGTGTAGGGACAAAGCGAGATGTTAAAAGTTGTGGATCATTTGAGTAAGAAAGAACATAAAAACTGATACTTAACTGTTTGAAAGAACTAGCTAGAAGATTAATCGGAAAATTTCCTGAAGTGGTTGGTTATTCCCTGCATGTAGCGTAGGCGTAGCATCTTCCCTATTTTGATGATTGAAGAATGGGAGCCAAACCACATTCCTTTGTCTTCTGACAATATTTTTCAAGTCATTGTCTTCTTTTGGCCTTAGGAACCATCATGTATTTCTCGAATTACGGTGGAGGGTAAATAATCGACTCCTGATTTGCTTGTCTTTCCTTTCTAGAAAAATTAAATTAAATTAAGCCTCACCCAGCACTTTCTACACATTTTTCTATCATGGATCTTATGGTTCATCAGAAACAGTCTTGTTATGCTTTAACTTAGGATTAACCGACTTTTTGGCATCATCAACATCGTAAGCTGTTAATAATTCATCACGGTAACGGTGGTAGTGTTGTTCCCTAAGCCCTACCCATCTCTTATCTATCCCGGTATCACCTCTCCTCTTTATTATCTCCTTCCTCTTACTCCTAGCTCGTTCATAGCCTTATGCAACATCGTTAATGGAATGCTCATTATCTCTTATTCGACACTTCCCTCCTTTTGATCATCTCCTTCCTCTTACTCCCAACTCCTTCCTCACCTTATGCACGTGGGTTAAATTGAAATTTGATGTGTAAATGTATGGGGTATAATAAAATAAGAGAGATAGAAGATGAAATGAATGTGGGATGTTTTTTTGTAAGATGAAAAAGAAGAAGATTGTGAGTGAATAAATGAGGTGGATGATTGAAACGAAGAGAAGAAGATGAAAACCATTGTGGATGGTCTTATTTATCTATCTTCTTATCAACTCAATAATCGACTTCCCGGCCTTGAAGTGAAGTATATACGGAGAATATATTACTTCAAGTAGAGTTGTTTAATGGTTAGAGTTTTTGAAACCCCGTTCTTGCTTTGCTAGACTATTTTGCAATCTACAAACGAATGATTTGAAAGTTATTGCCACGAAAAAGGCTTTGCAGTGTGATCGGATTGGGTTTATAGCCCGAAGAGGGGAACCAATTCTCCGGATTACAAACTTTCGACATTACAGACTGCTGAAGCAGAAGCAGAAGCAGAAGCAGTTCTCGACGTCAAGGAAAATCAAGTGAAAGAAGTGTATCAATCAAAGCTTAGTTTGAGTATCTAAATAGAGTCTGTCTTGAATTTGTTTAAGGTAATCAAACTCGGGATACCTTTCTCGAAATGCTTTCACTTTAACTTTGTCAGGTTCTGAGTTGCAGTCTAACCCGCAGCTGCTATCTTCAGCAGAATAACTACCTACTCGGATATAAGTCCTGAAAGAAAATCGAATGTCATTCTCCACCATCTCTCTGGATGAAAGCAATGGGAAAAATGACGATGTATCGATTCTTGGAATGAAAGTATCACATTTGATGTTTGTCATGATATCAGTCAAGTGCACGGCTTCACAACCTGGAGCATTGAGAGCTTCCCTGTGATAAACATCGCCATTGTATGAGAAACCGATGACACATTAAAATCACCTTATATATAGATGGGCGAGGCCCGAGGGTTCGTTCAACTTACTTTAGTACTTGGCCACCTCCAATGACGAACACCTTGTCCAGGGACAATGAACGCGGAGGTTCTGCCAAGAAGTTGAATGCGGAATTCAAGTCAGTACATACAGCTAAATCTTGTTGGAATGCTAGTAATGATCCAATTTTGGGTGAGCGAGAGAGCACAATATTGAGGCGACCAGGTAAGGGCTGATACTTGGGAGGGATGCTTTCCCAAGTTCTCCTTCCCATGATTACCGCGTTCCTCTTTCCAGCAACGGATGTGGTTGTGGTTACCTCCTTAAAGTAAGTGAGATCAGAGGGAAGTGTCCATGGCAATTTGCCATCTTTCCCGATTCCCATGTCTCGCGTTGCTGCAACCACAACATGGTAATGCCTTGCAACACCCTGCTGAAGCATACGAAAAAGTGAGAACATTAGCAGTTATCATATCAGTTGTATATAAGATGATGAAGGAAGTTTTCACTCAATTAGCAGCAGTTGTCAGTTGTCACTCATAATGTGCAAATGTCAACTAGCAAGGCTCCCTTCGTACCCAAATAAAAAAAATGAGAAGAGAGCATGATATGAATATCTGATATCTGAAGACGGGTCAGGTAAGCTGTAAGCAAATAATGGATGGATGATACCATACCTGCAAACATCGCCAAGATTTGTGAGCAAAATGAGGTGGAAACATCTGCCCAAAACAAGAAGAATGGTTGAGAATTGGATACCCAGAAAATGGAAGGAGGAAAGAGAAGGTTGAAGAAGAAAGCCAAGTCAAGTGAAGGAAGGAAGAAAGGGGTCTGAAATGTCATCAACAAACAAATAAAGTCTAAACCCATTCCATATCATATCATATCATATCAGGTGGATTCAAACTCAAGTTCAACAACTCTGTCAAACCCGTATACTCCTTTCGATTCACAAAGTTTTACATTCAAAAAGGTGACCAGGATCCACGTAAAACTTTGTTTGGATGGGGAGAGGAGTAGGTCTTGTAGTGTTATACGGACTACTTTTCGTGTAACCTTTTCAAGTATAGTTATCTTATCACAAATCTATATTAACATTAAAATGGGTAAATATATCTCAATTAAATTGAAAATGTCAAATATATTTTAATATAACCTAGATACATGAAATTTGTCTTATCGTTTACGATTTGACTCATCATAAATTTAAGACGGATATAATCTATTTTAAACAAGAATTTGTGTTTCAAGTATAACTATTTTTCACAATCAGATAATTTATTTATGAAAACACGTAAGGAGTAATAAGTAAATACTTATTGACTTACCAAATTAGTTGTACCATAATTTCTCTCGCAAATTATTTCAATTTTTTCATAAGGAAAATATAAAATTTTGAATTATAACACACCCAATTCATTGTTATTATTGTTAGTTGTTACTCCGTATAAATATGATATCTCAATAAAAAGAAAATAAATTCCGACTTTATAAGCCAAAATAAGTTCAAGTCTTACACAATGGTAGTATGTGTGTAACAAGATATGATTGGGATTTATTTATTTACCTAAAACAATACGAGTAAGTATAACTTAGATGGTTGTTGGAAATGCCAATCGTTAGGATCACTGGATGTGTGTGGTTGTGGTTGTTGACATCACTTCCATTAAAAACTACCCCATACAACAAAACACAGTAAAAACAAAAGTGACTGTCTGTCTATTACCACTTAACTTTGCGTCCACCTATAAGCTCAACTCAGCTCGTGTTGGCTCACTCTACACTTCCAAGTTTCCAATCCATTAAACCTCTTTATTATTATCATTTTAACAAAGAAAAACGAGTGTTGTCCGACCTATTGTAATATTTGCGGTAAAGGAGAGTTACGAGGACGATTTGAATAATATTAGGATTTGAACCCCAAATCATAAGTACCATCTTTCATCATCTTACCAAGTAACCTACGGTAAGATTTTACCTTGGTTTACCGTACATGATTTTTTGAGCTAGGGGGTGTCATTGGAATCATATGGGGATGGACATAGGCTTTCTGTACCCGTACGCGTTACGCATCAAACAAATCTCATACGAGTACTTTAAAAACTGTATCCGCCTCATCGGGTGAAACTCTATCTTTCCCCCACCATCCACGGTGGTTATATTTTTTATACTCATACAGGCGCCAACTGGGGCGGATGCATTTAGCTTATACACCCCGGTCCCGGTGACATCCATAGTTCACCCACCGCCTACACTAAGGAGAACATAGTTGATCGATCAATATGACACGCACCTACATTATTAAACTAGGAATACCGTATATGAGTGTTCACAAGAATTCGAGTTCATTTCATGCCTCACCCTCATACAAAAGAAAGATTCCCTTGGGCAAATGACGATCAAATGAAACGAGGGAATAAAGTTTCAAAAAGTTCCATAACCATAACCATAACCGTCTCACACAATAACTATAGTATCTTCACGTGCGACAATAATTCAAGTATTGTTTTAGGTTAGTATCGTGAGGCCATCTCATACAAGAATTTATTTAGTTATAATGACAATTTGATAAATTCATAAATACAGTACCTTCTTAACTGACGCTGCAGCAAGCTGCGTAATAATTGGTGACGATACTTTACAAACAAGAGACACAACTGAAATACTGAAGCAAACAACGCTTAAGAACTTAGCTCGCTCAGGCTATGCCTTTTGCCGTGGGAAAGTGATTTTGGAAACGCTATGGACTGGCCACCGTAGACTCTCTTATTTCTGATGATTTAAATGATACGATCTAATCCCAGGTTTGGGATATTCAAAAAAGAAAAATTTATGTAATTCCTGTGTTTAGGGGGAGATACACAAGAAAAGGAGTTGCACAGTTGCACTAACATCTTATTACGGAATCACCGCAAAATATTTTATTCAGTTTTCGGTTTCTCCAGCTCAGAATCCTGGTTTCTTGAGACCACTTACACTGACAATACTAGCGAACCTCTGCAATTTCCTCAGCTTAGTGACAATGTAAGCAGGATCCGCATCCCCAGTAATTGTGACTGTATTTCTTGATGAGTCCAGGACTACGGAGGACACTCCTTTTATTGGCGCAACCAGCGCCATCACCTTTTGCCTGCACTGTATGCATTGCAAATCGACTGACACAACAGTTTTCTGCAGGTAAAATAGATTCAGGTAAGGTAGCAATTAAAGCAATAGACAGTAAGACAATTACATAGAGTTGTTCATGGGCAGGAGCCGCAGGACCGACATGTAAAATAAGTGGGTACTGTATACAATGCATTTTTGGAAATTTATATAGGAATAGGACCCTGTCCAAAAAAGACCAAAAGCGCTCGTCTGTGGGTCACACCTCTACAGTGTAAAAATGTCACAGTACACAGTCACTCAGATATAGTACGAGTAATAAGTATATAATATAATGCAGATGAAATAGATTGAAGAAAACAAACCATAGTCGTCATTTTTAACAAAACCACGCAGATGCAACAGAAAAGCACACTTCAGAAGACAGATTTCAAATGGAGCACATTAGAGAAAATCTCGACCGCTACTCATTTATATACTCCGTATATCTCTGGGCTTTAACATTTAGAATATCAGACGCATGTAAGACCAGCTTTTTAAGATAATTTTCATAGACTACAGGAGAATGCAGAAGTTTGCCCTATTGGGACTAAATATGGTGAAGTTGTTTATCAGGGCCCAACTATAAAGCTAATTAGGGGGATATTGGAATGGATACATCACTACATGTCACACACAAGTATTTAGCATTACAAAAAGTGCAGACAAGAAAGTTGCTAAATAGAACCATGTACTTGAAGCAACAAACAAGAAAACAGTTTTTATGAACCACATTTATCTTCTCCAGACCAAAAAAAAGGCAATTTCTCATAGTAGTATTATATTCATAAACTTTACAAATCTGGTAATATCACTAAGTGGAGCGTGAATTGCCTTTCAATTACATTAGTAGTAGTAGACATGGTCTCTAAGTCATATCAATCAACCATGTCATGTCAAATACTAGAGGCCAGAGCTTTCGGGATTAAGGCTTCAAATTATACTATCATATGTAACAGTGTAACACATTGTTTATCTCAGCTGGACCGTACTTAAGATGCGTTGTACTAGAAGAAGCTAGCCATGCAAGCAATAAGACATTAACAAGGGGTACTGCAGAAAGGAAATAAAGACTGGAGGATGAAGCTAAGCTTGGCTAGTAAAGCCCTCGGAGGTGACTTTTTTTGGCAAACCCTGAGGGCAAACTGTGTGGAGTACAGTGCTAAATGACAAGTTTGCCAGAAGAATGCTCCAATTATTGACAAAATGTTTCTCAAAGTGGATAGAAGTGATTTGTTCAGGCATGTAGACAGAAAAAAGATGTGAAATCATTCACAAAGAGAAGGCCTGCATAATTTTTCCATTACATGAATTACAGTCATTTTTCTCACCGGTGTTTAAATTTGGTATCAAGTTTGGAAGAAATTAGGATAAAAGTGAACTTATAATAGGCATAAGTAACCAATTTTTCCTAAAATATTAGTTATTCAATGTACAAGCCTCCATAATAAGATACAAGAGGTACCTTAGTTGAAGTCATTCATATTCCCAGTATTCAGTTCTACCTCCCTTGATAGTGCCAGCATTTGTAACTCCAAGCCCTGTATAGAGTTATTGATCATCTGCCGGTAGTAGTTAACAATCTTTTGGTCCAGCTCATAGTAAAACTCCATTTTTTTCAAGGGTTTTAAATCAAGATCAATAAAACATGCCTGTTAGGATGAGAGTAAATAGCATTAGTAGAAGTAAGATGGCGAATGCTAAAGATCGGTAGCAAGATATTAAAATACATCCTAGCCTAACACATTTTTAGTTTTTACTCTATGTGCGCATAAGGTTTCACAATAAAATACATCAGATTCGGGTATTCTCACTTTGGGTGTCTCAAGTTTGCAGAGTTTTAAATCTAAGATTTTCAGAGTGCTAATAACTAAACCTCAAGAACCTAAGCCCCAAACAGAAAATTTTCATAACAAAGTATGTTTCACGAGACTACTATGGCGAGTGAGTTTGTTATATCATCTGCTTCTAGCAACACTTACGAGTTTTAAGGATTTCGTTTGTGTCTTTCTTCTAGATCTTACAGTAGTGACCCCATTAGACAAAAATCCTCCCTAATAAAAGTAAATACAAATGAAAGAAGTACCTTGCATTTGAACCTTCGATTGATTGAGTTCAGGTGCACAGTTTTATAATGAGACTCTGGATCCTCTTCTTGCATTTGGTGGAAACTAATCATTAAACTACAGTCCTTGGCTGTTGCAGCTATCAAGTAGTCCCTCACAATCTTTAGACTTTCCTCTAGAGGAACTGAATGCAGAGAGCTACATTTGCTTGATTGCCTGTCTTCATCAGTATTTCTACACACCTTGCAGGGCTGGGATACAACATCATAATAAGAATGAATCGCCCCCTCAATATCCAATTTGTCGAGCTTTTGAACTTCAAGAAGCCTGTCAAGAACACCCAATTTTACTATTGCCTCCCTTACAAGATTCACGAAACAGGTCACACTTGAAGTATTTTCGCTGCCTATGAAAGATCTAATGTAATCTTCAAAGGTTTCCGCTTTGGCAAAACTTGTCCCATTGCCACCACCTCCCAATCCCCCGTATATGAGAGCACCATTTCGAAAAACACGCAGATTATTCTGTGGAGTCGCAATTAGGGCCTTAATGGCTTTATCAATCCGCTTTCTTGATCCGGAGAATAAATCAAGAGGATCAAACTCGCTCAACTGTGATATCTGAGGGGACACAATGATGTGTCAGAGGAACCCACGACAATTGTAAAAAGATGGAGAGATGCAAGTTTCACGGCCACTTGTTGACACGTACAGATGCACCTGAACTGTTGAAGGACTGCTTAAATGTAAGAAAACCCTCTGTAATGCTGCATTGCAGAACTAAATATTTTACCTCAGAATCTAGGACTTTGAGAGATTGGTGCATTTTAAATCGAGTCACATCCTTCTTGAAGGCATTTTTATCAGCTACAAAGCTTGAATATGGAAGAAATCCGCATTTGGGCTGCCCATGGAGCCAATAAGCCTATTGTAAGTTCTACGACAAAATATTTAATATTCTCTAATGATTGTCATCAAAACATTTAAGGGGTAAAGGCGGCAATAAAACAACATAAAGGGAAAAGGTATATGTACAACTATGGCAATGGTCTACCTTTATTTCCACTGATATGCATGGTTCGCCATTAGTTGATCCTAAGAAAAATACAGTAAGATGCAACAAAGATCAGGGGTTAGACTGTTAGAGCTGTTCAATTGACATCATTATTGTCTATATTTCACATATCTTATTTATTACAAGGATAATGTATCTTAGCGGTCTGTAATTTGTCAGCCTTTTTTCATTCTGTTTAACGGCACATAAGATAGTAACATTAACGTATTCACTTAAATATTTATCCAGCTTTTGTATCATAGGAACAATCAGAGTATCAGACTGTCCACCAGCATACTAACAATTTCCTGTGTGATATGTTTAAAGATGCTTAGTTTCTCAATTAAATTCAATAGCAATTTATCTATAAACGACACTAATGTTTTCTACAGTTACTCACTGCATGGGAATACTGAATGATCTGTCATTAACAGCACAGAATCTGAAGAAATGTTGATTTTTGATGCGTTAACTCTCCAAAGAGGACGCTGGCTCAGCACATTTCTTTCAACTAACTCCAGAAATTCCTTTGATACAAGGACTCGGATCTGCATGTCAAAAGAACACCAAGAATGAATAAAATTATAAATGCTGTAATAAAATGGCATCATAGTATCCAACTTCCCAAATCTTCTGATTCCTTGCCATTTGTATCACCTTTGTCCCCGTGAATAGTTTGCTATCCACCCGCACTCAGTAAAATATAAGCGAATGACATGGATAAACTAAAATGAAATAACATAAACTATACAGAGGGACAATGGGAAAACTGATCTTGCAGACATATTGGAAGCTACTCAATTGCAAATTTCTATTGCCATGGCAGATCTTGTCATCTCGTTACTTCTCTTGACAGATCTGGTTGTTTACAAGTTGTGCTCTTTGTTGTTTCATTTATATTTTACAAGTGTAAAAAACAATGTCAGTAAGTATGGAACGTATTTCATCATGGTGCTTTTACTTGAATAATTACTTCATATAAAAGACAGTTAAGAGCGTATCGTGTATCGGATGTGGTGTATCCATGATGAATTAGGCAGCTTCGATTTTAAGCCTAGAATATCGGTTCAACAAAGCCATGGATTACACAACACGCAAAAAAATCCAGCAAACAGCATACCCCAGGATCAACAAACTCAGCTCCTAACAGTGAAGCCATCACAGTCTGAACAAACCGCTGCTCAGCAATCTCCTTGTTAGGTGAATGAATAAAATCACCGGCACCTTCCCACAGCAAGAGCTCATACTTGGACAAATAGGAACGTCTATGCTCAGACTTTGACGCATTTCTCGGGATCTTCTGCACCCGTATTATTTTTCCTATCTGTGTTATTCATAGAAGGTAGCCAATGGTTATAAATAAGACAAAGTGGAAAAAAATTTCCATCAAGCACAAAACACCATCACCTTTCCATGCAAATAAACACGCATCATTACACAAATGAGATGGCATTCATTTATGGTGATTTATACTCCTATACATGTCACACTTCCTACTTCCTTTATTTCCCACCTTGCAACCAAACATAACCTGGGGGCCGGGCTCATTCTCTTCGGTCTATTATGTTGTCGCTTGTTCTTCTTGCATACTTATCCAGAACTTTTAGGCGAAAACGTAAACACTTTAGAAAGTGAAGAGACTGTAAGCGGGTAATTTATAAAATATATTTGCTCTAGGCCACTAGAATTCACGGCATTTTGTTTAACCTTACTAAACTTTAATGAACTTAAACTAACTTCAATGATCTCTTTTTTTGAGATAGACATAACTTTACTGATCTTGCCTGAATTTTACCTTTCTTTTATCAACAATTCTGCTCGACTTGGTTGAACTATGCTACATTCGTAGAAAAAGATACTCGTAAACAAATGACTGAGACAAGTAGACTAGTGAGACAATTTGAAAATTGGCAAAAGCAATCATATGGTCACAAATAACAGAAAATCAAAAACAAAAGGAGAAATACTATAAATCTTCTCCTTTGAACCTTCTCTTCTAACACACAATTATTTCACCTACAATCTTTCCATTTGTACAAGGAAACAAATACTATCACAAATGGATGCGAGAGGAGAAGGTGGGACAAGGTAGATAGCATTGGTGTGTCAAACAAAAGAATATCGATTTCACCGTCTCATTCAAGAATTAGTGTTCTATTCCGGAGCATAAAGTAAGGTGGCTACAGAATACATGTAAGGATGATGAAAATCAATCATAGAATTGAGCAGAATGATCATACAAAAGAAGAAGATGATCCAGCGTAGGAAAGCACAAGATTTGCGGCTCCTTCTCCTCTGTATCTCCACTCCTTCGCGTCTTTTCCTTCCAATTTCATCTCCATTTGATTTCCTCCTTCCTTCCTTTCAAATCTTTCAGATAATAAAAAGGATCAAATTGATGAGAAGTGAATTGATTGATTGATGAATGAAATTAGTTATGAACCCTAGAATTCCGGCATTGCAACAATGGAGCAGAGACGCAAGGTTTGTCAAATGCGAAACGCTATTCGGATTCCTTCCACCACATTTTGTGTTGTGAATGTGCCAGGTGCATCATTCATGCTCATGCATGTCTATGTCTGAGAAACACCAGAAAGAAGCAATACGTCGTGGTCACGTGGGAAATAATTGAGCCTTCTATCAAACACCAATTCTTATTTATGACGGATCAAATATTACTCATTTAGATAGAAAAGATAAAAGGAAAATACATGGGGATATATGTCCTTACCTAGCTAAATAATTTTTACTTGAACTATTATAAGAATACGACGTATAACTCCATCACAAGAAAGACTAACTATCAATCTCACCCCTTATTTAAACACTTGTTCCATTAATAAATCTATAATTAGTTATGATTAAATTTGTTACGTGGCACATAGCCTACAACGACTATTCGACTATAGTTATGATTAATTAGAAGGTGTAATTATTAATTTCCGTCTATTACGACTATAATTTATTGGAGTATTCAATATGAGTATATTAGAAAAATATATATGGAGGAAACGATTTTTCTAACGTGTGTCCACTAGACATACGTTAATAAGTTATTTATGGTAAGAATCACATTAATGTTGTCTTTTTTAGTTAATAAGTTATTTATGGTAAGAATCACATTTTTTTTTTTTTTTTTTTTTTGGAAGTGAAGATCAATATCATTAATAATAAGCCATCCGGCATCTACAAAAGATGTCAAATTGAACCGAATACAAATTTGTGAAAAATAAATAAAGAACATTATTGAGATGAAGATCACTATTATAATAATGCGCTTCTGCATAGCCTTCTATATATCGCTGTTTATTGACACAGCCTTTCGCGAAGGAATCTATAGATCTGATGAAATAGCCTCCAACATGATGAACTTCCTCTATTTTGAGGAATAGTAGACCGAAATCTGACCTCAATTGTATCGCCGTACGTAGGGATTCCATTGGTCTCATGATCTTGCACATCGTTCTTGAAATCTAAGCCCTATACTAATGTAAGGGACTGAAACCTCGAAATAAAGGAAAAAAACCTTGAAAACAAGGACGAAACAACTCTCATAAAAGAGAGACTTTTATTGACTAAGATTCGATAACTAGTAATTGAGACTTGAACAATTTTTGGGGCTTACCATCGATTAATCATCGATGGAGGCCCCAGATCGAGGAGGAAAAGTAAGGTTTTTTTGGGGAGAAAGAGGAGGAAAAACTATGGTAAGAATCACATTAATGTGGTCTTTTTTAGTTTTTAGATATTTATGAATAACTCTTGCCTCCTCCTTGTGAGGTTTTGTCCCCATCAATTGATGAGTTTGCTTCTATGTTTTCGGTGGGTTTGCTCCCTCTTTGGGAGAGGTACAAGATTTATGTGTAAGATCATGAGAGCAATGAAATTTCTACGTTCGGTGATACAGTTGAAGTCAGATCTCGGTCTACTATTTATCGAAATAGAGAAAGATCATTCCTTTGAAGACTATTTAATCAGATCTATAGATTCCTTCGCGATAGGCTGTGTCAATAAACAGCGATATATAGAAGGCTATGCAGAAGCGCATTACTCTAATAACGATCTTTGTCTCAAAGGTGTTCTTTATTTATTTTTTACAAATCTGTATTAGTTCAATTTGACATCGTTTGTAGATGCCGGATGGCTAATTATTAATGAAATTGATCTTCGACTATTTTTTCTTTCTAAATTGGTCAAAATCGATCATTTTACCATTAAAAAATGTTCATAAACTTTTTTATACATCAATCAATATTTAAAAAATATCCGCAAGTTATATGCTAATTAATCTATCACAAAGTGTTGGAAGAGACGGTCTCTCCTATTGAGAGACCACTTGTGTGTACCACTTTAGGTATTATCCGTATCTATTTTATTGCTTAGATGTATATTTAAATGACACATTTGTTTGTACCGCTTTTTTATAACAAGCGTACCCCATTGTAATTGATCTCTCAATAAATTTAATAAAAGACCGTCTCTCAGTAAACCTACTATTAATCTATAAGCATCCCTTGCATATGGAGGAACCAAATATTGTTTGGAAGCATCTAATTTTAAGAATGTGGATTTGAGAGTAAATGAGTGGAAATAGGCCTAATAAACTTAGCATCATCCTGATTAGTGGTGAACACTAGCTAGGGACTAAATGGCACAATAAAATGCATCCCAACATCCCAACATTCATCATTTCCCTTACTTATCACTTCTGACTCATCATCCATACTTTCAAGTTTTAACAATCCCTCAACTATTTCAAATCACTTTTATCTTCAAAATGTGACGTATTTCTTAAAACGAGTACATGATCTTAATATTAAAATAAGTCTATGACAACGTAATCACTTTGATAGAAGAAATGTATAGTATCATTTTTTATGTTCGTCTCTGATCATTCTGTAAATTAAAATGAATATCGCTGCATTAAACAATACAGAGTAATTTATGATAAGTCAATTTCTAAAGTAATAATTCGATGTACATCTGCCTTGTCAAAGATTCGTATCCTCTAGATCTATCGAAAAAAAATTATTTCAAAGTTGATTAGCCGTTACTCCTACGTAAGACAATTTTATAAGTACACTATCGACAAAAAAAAACTTGATATTAATTTATATCTGTATATACTTTTATATTTTCGAGTAACATTATTTTTACTTAAGTATGTCCATAATATCATAACCATTTTAAAATATCAAGTTCTGAAAAAATATATATAGAGAAGATGATTGAAAAATTAAGTTGAAACAATAATAATAATGTTTAGTTTGGGTGATAAGCTTATTAGTAGTAGAGAGTGGAAGAGTAATGAGTGTGTTTACATTATTATTATTATTATTATTATTATTATTATTATTGTATTTCTCATATTATTATTATATATAAGTTGGGAGGTAGTAAAGAAGTTGAAGCATGTCCATGATGATGATGATGATGATGATGATGATGATGAGAGGAATTTGCCACCAGGAAGCAGAGGAATGCTGATGCTCCCTCTTCTTGGAGAAACTTTGCATTTATTGGCAGCCATTTATAGCAATCAAGGTTTCTACAACTTTGTTCATCTTCGCCATCTTTGGTAATAATTTTTCATTCTTCATCATTTGCTTTTTGTTACATGAATCACTTCAACCAAAATTCATACTGTAGTTCGAGACTTGTTAGTGTTAGTGTATATACATGATGGGCTTCCCCTTCCCGTACCATGTGCTCAAATTTTTACCGTGAAATTTAATTTTTGGAAGCTGTAAGGGTTAGACACACACGACCTGTAATTCCGAAAAAAAAATAGTTGAAGTTGTTCGCCTATGGATATGCATATGATTGCTTAACACTTAGTTTTTGGCTGAAAAGAAGTAATGAATTCATTTACTTTTAGAAAGGAGTAAGAATGATGAATCTATTCTTCTATCATTTCTACCATAAAACTACAGTACAGTGGTGATCAAATTCGAGTATGAACCGGTAAGGGCTCAATTCATGTTGAATCTTAGACCCACGCGGACAAGTCGACTAACAGGTTTGAGGCGGGTTATTAGTAGGCCAGTCCTTTTTTCTTATGGGCTAGTTCAATGAACAGAATGACCCATGATCAACTCTAAATGAAACCGACTTAGCTTGTAGCTGCCATGTTGCTCTTGGTTCAATGAAACAGCCGCGGATAACCCAACACCGAATGTGATGTGATGTGACAGTGAGTTCATGTTGTTGCTATATAGGTATGGGAAGTGTTTTAAGACGCACATATTTGGTGAAACCCATGTGTTTGTGTCAGGCACGGAGGCAGCTAAAGAGATACTGAGCAATGACTTGGGTAAGTTCACAAAGAAGTACATCAGGTCGATTGCAGACGTGGTTGGCCCTGATAGCCTTCTTTGTGCCTCCCATCATACTCACAAGTTAATCCGTCGACAACTTCTAGACTTGTTCTCTTCCGCCTCTATTGCCCGCTTCATTAACCACTATGATCATATTGTGGTCTCCACAATGTCCGGCTGGGCCCATCGTCCCACAGTCATCATACTTGACGAGGCCCTGCAGGTTCGTTACTCCTCCTTTCTTTTCAAGTAAACTGAAGTGGGCTTAACTCAACTGACTGTCTGATCGAGCTAAATAAAACTGAATTGGACTACTTTGGGCGGATGCAGATGACCTTGAAAGCCATGTGTAAGATGCTGCTAAGCCTAGAGGATGGATGCGAGCTTAATACGCTGAGTAAGGACGTTACATGTGTTTCGAAAGCAATGCTTGCGTTTCCCTTTAACTTCCCTGGCACAAGATTCAGCAAGGGCCTTAAGGTATGCAGGTCGTCATTTTTCGATCACTACTGTACTGCTGTACACGTGCGTATGTAGCAGCTAGCTAGCGTCTAAATGTGTTTGTTAACAGTATTAATTATTGTCGGTATGTATGTACAGGCAAGGAAAAGAATCATGGAGATGTTAGAAGGAATGATTGAGAAGAGAAGATCAGAAGCAAATTCAGCACAAAATCCTACAGCCGCTCATGACCATAATGATCATAAGGATTCTCTAGATTGCCTCCTACAGGCGGCGGCTATCAACCAAGAGCTATGTTCAGCACATTTAACAGATGCACAAATCAAGGACAACATCCTAACCATGATTATAGCCGGTAATCCAACGTCCTTAATATACGATGACTATATCAAAATGAAAGCTTAAAAGTTTTGAGCGAGTGGTTTTGAACTTAAAATGCAGGGCAAGATACGACAGCAAGCGTAATTGCATGGATGGTCAAGTACTTGGACGAAAATGAAGGAGTCTTAGAAGCTCTTCAGGTTGTTGTTTGCTTATAATTAATCAAGTAAATGATGCATATATGTTATATGTATATGTGTATCTTAATTAAAAGCTGTCTGTCTTCTCTGTTTTCGGAACAGGATGAGCTGCATTCTTTGAAGAAGAAAGTTGGAAGGAAACCACATCTAACGCTAGACGACTTAAATGACTTGACATACGCGCCTAAGGTGTATTAATCAACTTGATTAAATTCATACGTCGTCATCTAATACTTTGTTCGTGCGTGTGGCTTCTTTATTTAGATCGAAAAAATAGTCAATCCGGTTGAATTCAGATCAGTGCAACTTTGCGCGTACATATTTTGTTGTGTAGGTAGTGAAAGAGTCTTTGAGAATGGCTTCTATAGTACCCTGGTTCCCAAGAGTTGCAGTCTATGACTGTAAGATCCAAGGTTTGCATGTTTTCTACTCTACTGTCGATAATTAGTGAGTCGTTTTGCTTTATTACAATAGTTTTCGACACATCTCAAAGCCTGAATTTCCGTATGTAATCTTGATCGACACAGGGCATACTATAAAGAAAGGGTGGAATATGAATGTTGATGCTAAATCCATACACCTTGATCCTGCAATATACACAGATCCTAATACATTCAATCCATCCAGATTCGATGTATGACCGACGACACTCTTGATTTCAAGTCATCTATAAGATTGATTAGTACCTATATGCTTAATTTAATCTGCAATTTTATTTAGTGAAGTTAAAAGGAGTTTTAATTTGTTGGTGGTATATGCATGCGATGCAGGATGAGGCAAAAGCGTACAGCTTCTTAGGCTTTGGCGCTGGCGGAAGAACTTGCATTGGCACGAGTCTTGCGAGGGCCATGATGCTCGTCTTCCTTTTCCGCTTAGTCACCACTTACAAGTAAACTAACAGCTCCATTCATCTCCTTATTAGTATTCGGCCATACGCCCGCCCATACATGATATATAGGGCTGTACAAAGAGTCAGTCCGACTAACAAAAAAATATACTCGTATATTAATCGCAGGTGGAAGGTGACGGACTCAGATGCGAGTGTCGAAAGATGGTCTATGTTTTCAAAATTAAGGAGTGGTTGCCCCATTGAAGTTACACATGTTTGTTTATGATTAATTACTTTGTTTATGTATGTGATGTGATCAACTTGTTGGAATCCCTTCTGAAGCAGTGTATAGCCGTATAGGCTATTATATACTATTGGTCTTATAGTTTTCAGTTTGTCTGCAAAACAACAAAGTCGTTGTAGTATAGTGGTAAGTATTCCCGCCTGTCACGCGGGTGACCCGGGTTCGATCCCCGGCAACGGCGATTTTATTTTTAACTTCAATAATTAACCATATTCTTTTGTCGTTGTTGTATCCACAATTCCTGAAACTTTTTATAATACTCCAAAAAGCTCTCATTGAATATTCTATTAAACTCCATTTTCTTTACAGCATTCCTTATTTATAATCTAAAGACAAGTAGACCGACAACAAGAAAACGGAATACCAAATACATATGGTAGACACTCGATCATACTCATATGAGCACAAGCTACGTACTAAAACTGTACGATTATTAAATAGAAACGTACGACAATTGGAATAATATATAGAAAATATGTATTCCAATAATATAAGTAATGGAGAATAATATAAGTAATATAAATAATAGGAGTAGGAGTATTAGTATATGGATTATTAGTAGTTGTCCCTACGGTGGTCCTTCAAGTCATGCTTGGCATCTTTCTTCTGGTGATGCTCATGGAATGCGAAGCCACCTGCTCCAAGGGCTGCTACAGCCGCTACCTCCTCCGATATCTTGTGTCTGTGTGCGTTCTCTGGGTCTTTCTTTGCCTTGTGCTTCTCATACTGCTCACACATACATTCCAATATATATTCTTAAATTCTAACCATATAATATTAATAGCTACCACCAATTTTAAAATTTATTCTCATTATTAACGCGTTTAGTCATGTATAAGTTGACGTTAATAATAAAAAAAACATAAAGGAAACTCAGGAAGGATATGTAAAACATACGAGTGCAAAAGCACCAGCACTAACACCAGCAGCCTCGCCGAGGTGCTCTAGGTTCTTGTGGTGCTTCAACTCCTCTTCCGGAGTTCTAGGGACTTTATCCTCCTTGGTGCCGTGATGGTGGAACAAGTGGTGGTGCTTCTTCTCCTCGCCGTCAGCCATATTATACCTAATAAGTATACGTGTTTAGCTTGAGAAGGATGTTTTAAGTTGATGAAATATTATTATTGTAGGTAATGTGTTAAGTAATGTGAGGGGTTGTGACATGTATTTATAAAGGTGTAGTCCTAGTTGGAGAGCCATTCATTTTTCTCGCATTGTAGATATTATCTTGGTCGACTTGGGAATTTTCGTACGTACGCGTCTTGGCGTCTTGCCATCAACTAATTGCATTTGGGCATCTAGTGCATTTCATTCCCACTTGGTCCAACTAACCCCACGCATAGTCTCATCTGATAGGGAAGTAAAGTAGATAAGAAGATATCCATACCTTCTCTTTTACGATTGCTCAATTCCTTCGCAACAAGTGCATAAGTTTTGTCCTACCAAACGTGTATTAAGTCATAGATGAAATTGAAATTTTGAATTATACGGAGTATTGTAGTTGAAGTAGGAAATATGTTGGAGTAGCGTTCCAAAGTTAAGACGAATAATTCTATCAAAAGAGACATCGATCCTAAAAACAATTCCATGCATTTGTCCTGGTCCTTATTTTGACGTCTCTATTAAGTTATTCCTTCCGTTCACTATATATCTTTTGTCCCGTTTCATTAAAATATTTTTCAAAGATAATGATGAAATTGGGCAAAAGATTATGAACGGAAGGAGTATTAAGTTTGGTAGGGACTATGGAGTTGATGAGCCTCCGAATTTGACAATACACACATAATACTTTGATATTGACTTCTTTGGGAAACTCTCACAGATTTATTGACCTGAGCCTCCTTCGAAGAATATTAGTACGATATTGTCCACTTTATGCCAACCTCACGCCGAGTTACACTTGTACATTTCCCAAAAATGTCTCGCACTATTATTATTTATTATTAATGGTAGATGGTGGATACTTATAGACTTTCATTCTGATACCATCGACATGGGATAAGAGTTTGCATTCTAACATTATTCTTCCCTCAAACAAAGGACTATCAACATGATTTTAGGACGGTGTTGCGCTTGTATACCGAACTTCTTTTCATCCTATATATCATGGAGTCCATGCTCGATAGTCGATAATATGACATATTGTCCATTTTGGGTCAAACTCTCACACTTTACCCTCAGAATCTTCCAAAATTTTCTCATATGATTATTTTTGATGGATACTTATAAAGATCTTTCATCCTTACACCATCAATTGTACAAGAGTTTGCATCCTATCAAAGACTATTGAAAGTTTTGAGACGGGACTCCCAAAAAACTTACTCTTGGCCTGTTTAAGGTCATACATGGCTATCAGGAGACATGATATGGTTTGGACACATCAACAAATTAAACCCCAGAGACTGGCGTGGTTGGGCCATATAAACCGTATTAGTGAGGGTACTAAAAAGGCATCATCCCTCTTATACTAAAAAGGCATCATCCCTCTTATACTAAAATGATAGGAGACACTCCAAAGACGCCGATGTTTCACTTCCTCATGCAATTTTTTCCCTACAATCACTATTAGTTCAATAAAGAAACAAATAATTACTCTATAATATTTTGTATCTTAATTCAAGTCAAACTAAATATTTATGTAAATTAGATGAAAAAATTTCAATAATTAAATTTTTCTGTATATGGACTATGAAAGGTTACCAATTAGATATGTACTCACTCCATCCCAAAGAGATTTCTCATTTGCTTTTTCACGGTCTTCGAGACGGTACTTTGACTGTGTTTTATCATCGATATACGTCATTATTTTTTGTTGAAGTTATAATTTTACAAACATCATTTGATAACAAATGTAATTATGTGAAAATCGTAGTATTATAAAATTGTATACTTTTTACGGAATTGATGGTCAAAATTTACGAACTTTGACTCCTAAAAAGTAAATGAGAACATCATAGTGGGATGGAGGGAGCGAGATCTGTACTAGTTTATATAAAGTTGAAAAAGGAGCTAGTACATCTTGATGATGACAAGACAAAGTAACAATTGGGCCGTGACGGGTTTAATAAAGGAATTAAAAGTTTCAGTATAGTCAAGGCCGAGACGTTGGCGGAAGTCTTTGACAACAAAACAGGGCTTTCAAAATTAAAAGCCCATTCATAATTAAAATAGACTTGGGAAGATAAACTCAGTATTGAAGTTTGATATGGACTCTATATTGGGCAAAAATGTAGTTCTATGATTTGGGTAACACATTCGCACACTTCTTGATATTCTTGTATTCTTGCAACATTTAATTAAAATACTATTCACTAATTTTAAAAAGTGTTGTAATTCCAAATAAATTAAATACACAATTATATATGTCTACATAACATTGTATCACACTGCACCCTTCCTACAAAATCTTTAAGCTAGTGTTGAGCAAGATGATGTGGTAGGATCATACAAAGCAGGAAGCAGATACTTCCTGCCATTAACACCGTCTGCGTTGTAACTACCTCCGGATGTGGCGTCTACCAGAAGATCCCCGGCATAACCCGGGTAAGCTCCCTTTCCATACACCCCGGTACATGCGGAGGCTGCCTCTAGGGGAGCATCCTTGGGGCCTTGGAAGTACCCGTTTCCAAACGGGTTGGTTACTGTCCCCGCCAACAGGCTAGCCAAGTTTATGATCATACCGTCCATTCCCACGTCGTTGTTGGGTGCGACCAAGGGCGGGCTCTGTGGGCCGTAGATAGGCTGGTGGAATGGCCACGCGCATTGGCCTGGGCACTGCGTCTCGGAATTACCCACCCAAATGTAAGGGCGAGGGGTCTTGTTTTTCGTAGGTATGGATGCATGGGTCCCACACCGGCTCATACAGAATCCCTCAACCGCCACATCAGCTGAAGTTAGGACTATGGTGATGGCATTAGGCTGTTGAGTGCCCTTTGAGGCCAAACCCTCAATTTGTTTGGAGGTGAGGGATTTGCCTAGGGAGTAAGTGTTGTCCGTGACTTGGTTGGCTAATGCCAGTGTGGAGGTAGCTCGAACAGGTTTGGAGAGACGGTAGTATCGTCCTACCGAGCTCCACCAGGTGGCGACCGATGGGTTGGTTTCAGGGTGGGTAGATGAGAGGGAGGCGACAAAGTCGGAGATGACAGCTTTTTGGGTGGGTTTGAAGTGACCATACCAAATGAGGTTTATAGAATATCGGCCACTGAGTAAGACCCCATTGTGGTATGTAAAGGACATCGGTTGAGTCGAGTCAGGGAGTTGTGTAGCTGCCAAGCTAGAATGTATCATCAACACAAAAAGGCAAAGAAGAAATGGAATTGAGCATTTTGAAGCTAAATGAAGGGCCATAATGATTAATGAGTGTACTGAATGAAGAATTTGAGAATGTTTAGAATGGTAAGTGGAGTGAATATGATAGTAAGGGAAGGTGATAGCCTTTATATAGGGGTATGTAAGGGTGATCGAAGGGAGAAAGGAGGATGCATGGTGGGAAGAAAGGTGGTGTGTTGCAGGGGCGAATTCAGACTTAAAATTTTGAGGTAGCGAGTTCATTATATATATTTGCTCACAATATATCAAAATGTCTCAACTTTACGAAATTTGTGATAGGAAAAGTTAATAATTTTAATCATTTTATGTAAGTTTGGGGTAGCGAGTGCTACCCTTTGCTACTAGCTAGATTCCCACTCTGGTGGTGTGTTGAGAGATGGTCCATGTAGTCAGGGATATTTTGTAAAAAGATCAGACATGGAGAGTTGGTTGTTTTGCTGACTGTAAATGTGCCCTGGATCTAATTATTCATTTCTGTGGGGTTTATACTTTATGCTCATATTCTCTAGATTTGGTTCTATATATGCGATTTGAATTTGTATTCAAGGCTTTGTGGCCTGGCCGACTAGATAGTTACAGATATTTATCAATCATATTTTTCCATTCTCTGGCTTCAAATGATAACATTCAAATTTGCTCTTCGTTTGTCTCTATTTTGTGTTACTTAGAGATCGACTTCAAGTCCCAAACTTGAGCTGCACGCATTACATAAAATGTCTGTACTGTGTTAGTACTATCTAGTGTGTCGAGGCGACATGTCCAGTCCAGTCCAGTCCATGTCTACATTTTGGAATGACGTTTGATTTTAGTAGTGTTAAATGAGATGGCCTGCACCGAGCGAGATTCGTAACCTTAGCTTCCAGTTATGATGCTTTCACGTACAGCTAACACATTTTTGTTCTCTCTGTATGTAGGTGAGGTCTGTGTCGATTATCTGTCAGAGTACTTTTAAATTGCTGCGGATTAGTATACGAAGATGAATCAAACGTGGTGTGCTGACTGGAGATGGAAGCGTGGAAGAGAACGAGTTTCATACGCTTATGTGGAGAATGGTAGCTACATGTACACATATATAACTCTTCTTTTGCTATTGTCTGTAGACAGGCATGACAGCTAACTAGTCGTTGGCCTAAATAAAACTTAGCTTTCAAGAGAAGACAGTACAGTGAGTGTATAAATGTATACGCTTATTATGTGGAGCATATATAACTCTGTTTCTGGTAAAACCCTCACAGTCCCCACACCCCAGTACACTGTACACTCTCACCTCGGCCTCGGCCGCCAAATCATCCTAACAAAAGACTCGTTATTGGTAATTCTGAGATTTATATCACATCATACAACGGTCCTGTTGGGTTGTTGATGATGACTAGCCTATTTAATTTGTGTTTTCTTAGTTTAACTTTTCAGGTTATGATTAATCAAGAATTAGTCGATGAATGTTGAGAACGATTGTATGAAGATCAAGACAAGTCACCCAAAGAATCGAGAATGAAATAGAGTGTCACAATGTAAAGATAAGAACTTTTGACATCTTGTAGTTAGTTCAAGTAACTAGCCAACCAAACTG
The DNA here is from genome assembly GCA_958450325.1 of Agrostemma githago. Taxonomy (NCBI): domain Eukaryota; kingdom Viridiplantae; phylum Streptophyta; class Magnoliopsida; order Caryophyllales; family Caryophyllaceae; genus Agrostemma; species Agrostemma githago. The sequence continues at coordinate 60,861,366 of OY288257.1, read as the reverse complement.
TTTGTAACAGTCTGGTTGACTATTACTTCTATTCGACATGCTTCATCTAAAAGAAAAGATTTCAAGCCATAAAGTTTTACTCTTTCAAATCTTTTCAAAAGTGACTTTGGAGTTTGTTGTGATATACAAGCAACTGATTTTGTGTCATCAAAACACTTTCCCAAATTATCCCCAATATGGTTGAAATACTTTTTACCAAACAACAAAAGATAAGCTTCTCTCTCCCAAAGAGTTAACCTCAAAAAGTGTGTTTGGCTTGTTTGTGCTTGTCTCAACCGAGAACCCTTTCACTCCTACACATTTGGTAAAGGTTTTAGTTGCTTTCCTTGTTCCTCTCCTTCAAGATTGCCTTCCTTATGCTTCATTGATAAAAGTTACAACCTTTTTGTGTATTTCAAAAAATGTTGACTTCTTAAGAAGGTTCAATCTTCCCTTTGCTCCACTATTTAAGGAGATGCTTACCACACACAATACTCAAGACTTTTCAGCCAAAATCTCTCTTTGCAAATTGTGATTTTAAAGTTTCAAAAGCTAAGAAAACTCTTTGCAAAATATTTTAAAGTCTTCAAAAGTCACAGTCGAATGAACTGCTACTTCTTGTCATAAGTGTTCTTGTCTAACTTAATAGTAGTCCTCCTAACTCGAGAGTCGTAACCGGAGTAGGTTATTGGTTCTTATTGTAAGAGTTTAAGTTTTCGGAGTAGATTACTTAACAATTATTAATAAGAAAAGCATTGGACGTAGGCCTTTAGAGTGTTGGCCGAACCAATTCAAAAACGCAAATGTGTTCATGTTTTTCTATTTACTTCCGTTGCATACAAAATAGAACACATGTCGTTTTGCTTCGCTCTCATTTGTTCGTGGATAAATATTAGTTTTAGTTGTGTTTTTCAAAGTAATTGTAACAGTCGATATACTGTAACATTTCTCTGTAACATCACCTTTGGTTAAGAGAAATAGAGGCAGTCAGACCACAGTCTACCATACTGTAACTTTTGCTCTGTGGCTAAATCCCTCGCCAAGGCAAAATTGTTACGGTCAGGCTGACTATTACATTTACGAGTTCTCACTTATTCTAAGCTTTTAGTTGTCCACGTAGTCTAACTCACGTTAATTAATTAAGTTTGAATCAAAATTTTAAAAGGTACCTAATTCACCCCCTCCCCCTCTTAGGTACTTAGGATCCATAAACTCTTCAATTGGTATCAGAGCCTAGTACTCTTCAAAAGGCTAACCACCCTAGAGTTTGATCCTACGATATGGATTCTTCAAAACACTCCAAAGTCCCGGTCTTTACCGGTGAGAACTTTGGTTGGTGGAAACTTAAAATGGAGCACTATATCAAGAGTATTGACTATCAATGTTGGAAAATTATAAAAGAGAGACCTATAGAGATTAATGTTGTCGATACCACAACCGGAAAAGTCACGACAAAAGATGAGTCTAAATATGATGAAAATGACTTTAAAATTGCCGAGAAAAATTCCAAAGCCATGTCTATCCTCCAAAGATGTGTCGGAGAGGAGGAAGTGAGTCGCATTAGTGGATGTCCTTCGGCTAAGGAGATTTGGGATTCCCTCGAGCTTGCTTACGAGGGTACATCTCAAGTCAAAAAGCACCGTATTGATCTTCTCATGCAACAATATGAGATGTTTCACATGTCCAAGGACGAATCCATTAATAGCTTGTCTAGTCGGTTTTCTTGTATCATTAATGAGCTTAAGAGTCTAGGAAGAGATTTCGAGTCGGAAGACATCATTCGAAAAATTCTTCGTAGTCTTACCGATAAATGGCAACCCAAGGTCACCGCCATAGAGGAAGCCAAAGACCTATCCAAATTGACCCTTCATGAACTAATGGGGTCACTAATGGCTCACGAACTAAACCTCGTGAAGCGTTCTAGTGACAACGCCAAGGGAAAGGGTCTTGCTCTAAAGTCCACCTCAAGTGATGAGGAAGAGGACGAAGAGGATGGGTTTGCCATGTTTACAAAGAACCTAGCCGGATTGGTTAATGGTCAAGGAAACCGTAAGTTCAACAACAACTCTTATAAAAAACGATTTCCTAGAAAACGACCTAACTCAACTATAGGATGCTTTAAGTGTGGTGATAAAAATCATCAAATTAAGGAATGTCCTAAATGGGATGACATTAAGTCTAGGGAAAAACGTGACAAGGCTAAAAAGGAATATAAACACAAAGTCATGTCGGCTATTTGGGGTATGTCGGATTCCGAGGAAGAGGAAACCATAGAAGAGGAGTTAGAAGCTAAAATGTGTCTCACCAAAAATAATAACTCCAAAATTGAACACCTTAGGTGTCTCATGGCTAATCCCGACGATTCCGACTCCGATTCCGATAATGAGGTAATCAAACTTAAAGCCAAGGTCCGAACTTACTCTAAAGATAAAGTGTGTAAGCTTCTTGATAGTCTATTTGATAGGTGTCGTAGCCAAACTAAAAGGTCATTGGCTATGCAAGAACGAAGAAATAGAAGAAATAGCCATGGAAAACGTCATTCTTAAAGAAACTCTCCATGCAACAGACAGTGTGACTGTGACTTCTGAAGTTAAAGAAGAGATAAAAAATCTGAAAAAGACTAATAAGAGTCTAATGAATGAACTTCAAAGTCTAAAAAGGGAAACCTCTAGTCAACCTAAGAGCAATGAGTCTTTTAACTCTAAGTTGATTGAGTTGTCTACAGAAAATGAGTGTCTTAAGGTCAATCTCAACTTGGTCGAAGGTGATTTAAGAAAACTTCAAGAAAATGTTGCTAAAGAAAAAACTTGTGAGTCTAACTCTTTAAATTCCAAGATTTCACATCTTGAAGCATGTGCTCACAACTTAAAAGGTCTAATTGAGCAAAGAGATAGGATTATTCGTGAATACCGAGTCAAATGCCATACTCTTGAAGAAAATTTCGAGAAAGTGTCTAAAGAAAATGAGTCGCTCACTTCGACCATTCAAACCACCATTAATGAGTTAATCAAGGCTAGGTGTGTGTATAGAACTTGGGAAGGAAGTCAAACCGTTCTAAACTTTCTTGCTAAACAAGATGATTTGTGTCGAAAAAAGGGTGGAAAAGGGTTTAAATGGAACAGACGTGAAGACTGTAACATTTACGACCCCGATCCCTCTAAAAGAGATTTTAGAAAACGAAAGTATGTCGCACTTCCCGAGTACATCATATGCTATCATTGTGGTAAAACCGGACACTACCACCACGATTGTAAGCTTAAGTATCATGGCCCAAAAAGGAACAATGGTCCGAAAAAGAACAATGGTCCGATAAAGAACAAACAAGTGTGGGTTAGAAAAACCACAGTCAGTCCCACTGTTACTAAGGAACTCAAACAAGTTTGGGTTCCTAAAACTAACCCTTGATTTGCTTGTAGGGCTTGGTGAGAGGCCGCCGCTATTGGTACCTAGACAGTGGATGCTCTCGTCACATGACGGGAGACAAGAGCCAATTCCTCTCACTTGAAGCATATAATGGTGGCACGGTAACCTTTGGAGACAACAAGAAAGGTGAAGTTATAGGTCTTGGAAAGGTTGGTAAGTCTTCATCGGTTTGTGTCGATAATGTGCGGCTTGTCAAAGGTTTGAAGCATAATCTCTTAAGCATTTCTCAATTATGTGATCGTGGTAATGTGGTAGAATTTAGTGCTAATTTTTGTCGTATAATTGATGCCGTTTCTCATGAAGTTGTTCTTGAAGGTAGAAGAGTCAAAGATGTGTACCTAACCGACTTGAACACTTTAAATGGTCAAACTATATCTTGCATGAGTGTAATGAAAAATGACCCTTGGTTGTGGCATAAAAGATTTGGGCATGTTAGCACTAAAACACTTAATACTCTTAAGAGACTAGATCTAGTAGATGGTTTCCCTAACATGAAGTTTGAGTTTGATAAAGTATGTGAACAATGTGCAAAATGCAAACATGTTAGAAGCTCCTTTAAATCCAAAAAAAATTGTTAGTACGACTCGACCTCTACAATTGTTACATATTGACTTATGTGGTCCTATGAGAGTGAGGAGTAGAGGTGGTAGTCGATATGTTTGTGTGATTGTTGATGACTACTCTAGATTTGTTTAAACTTTATTCTTAAGTTCCAAAGATGAAGCATTTGATGAATTTCTTATTTGGTTAAAAAGGATTCAAAACAAACTTGACCTAAAATTAGTGTCTATTAGAACCGATCATGGAACCGAATTTGAGAACTCATCTTTTGGTACTTATTGTGATGAAAATGGAGTAGATCACAACTTTTCGGCCCCTAGAACCCCTCAACAAAATGGTGTTGTTGAAAGAATGAATAGAACCCTTGAGAGCATGGCTAGAACGATGCTTTTGTGTAGTAAGTTGCCTAGAAGTTTTTGGGCCGAGGCCGTTAACACCGCTTGCTACATTCATAATCGAGTCATGATAAGAAGCATAATTAACAAAACACCATATGAATTGTTACGTGGAAGAAAACCTAATATTTCCTACTTTAGATGCTTTGGGAGCAAATGCTTTGTGCATAATAATGGTAAAAATAATCTAGGAAAATTTGACCCACGTAGTGATGAGGCCGTGTTCTTAGGCTATTCTAGTCATAGTAAGGCTTATAAAGTTTATAATAAGAGAACTATGACTATGGAAGAAAGTGTACATGTCATTTTTGATGAATCTAGTCTTCTTGAGCAGGTACAAAATGATGAAGAAGACGATGATTTTGAAATTGGACTCGTTCGAAATGAAGGCACACTTCAAGAAGGAGAAAATGGTGAAGCTGCTGGGTTACAGTCTGATGGACCGTTACTTCCTGACGAGGGCACAAGTTCAGGGGGAACAAACAACCCTCCTGATACTGACCCTTCACGTACCATCCAGGCAGCTTCTAAAGGAAAAGGATCAGTGGAGTCCACTGAATCTGGTGTGGAGTTACCTTCCAGCCATGAAGTTACAGTCAAAGGGACTGTTACAGTCGAGGAGGAAAATGAAGCTTTCACCCCAAGGAGATGGAAGCATCAAAGCTCACATCCTCTCTCAAATCTGACCAGCGACTTAAGATCCGGAGTTAGGACAAGATCATCCTTCAACAACTACTATGCATGCAATGCCTTTGTCTCTCAAATCGAACCACCAAATATCACGGTCGCCTTGACCGATGCCGATTGGTTAATTGCTATGCAAGAAGAGCTCAATCAATTCAAGAGGAATGAGGTATGGCATCTTGTCTCTAGACCACCTAACCGTACCGTCATCGGTACTAGGTGGGTCTTTCGCAATAAGCTAGACGATTCCGGTGAAATCGTAAGGAACAAGGCTAGACTAGTGGTGCAAGGTTACAATCAACAAGAAGGTATTGATTATGATGAAACCTATGCACCGGTAGCTAGACTTGAGGCAATTCGTCTCCTAATAGCTTTTGTGGCCCACAAAAGCATCAAGCTTTTTCAAATGGATGTTAAAACCGCTTTTCTAAATGGTTACCTAGAAGAAGATGTCTTTGTGGAGCAACCTCCGGGTTTTATAGATAATGATTATCCCGAACATGTTTACAAACTCGACAAAGCACTTTATGGTTTAAAACAAGCTCCAAGAGCTTGGTATGACCGCTTGTCAAAGTTCTTGCTTGAAAATGGTTTTAAAAGAGATTCGGTGGATAAAACATTGTTTATAAAGTCACAGTCAGATGGACTGTTAGTTGTCCAAGTATATGTCGATGACATCATATTTGGAGTAACTAATGAACTCCTTAATCTTTATTTTTCTAATCTAATGAAATCGGAGTTTGAGATGAGCATGATGGGTGAACTTGGATTCTTTCTTGGACTTCAAATCAAGCAATCGAAAGAAGGAATTATGATTCACCAACAAAAGTACATAAAAGAAATGCTAAAGAAATTCGGGATGACCAATGCCAAGCCTTTCTCTACACCCATGGTATCTTCATCCAAAATGGATAAAGACGATAGTGGTAAGAATATTAGCGATTCGGTGTATAGAGGTATGATTGGCTCGTTGCTCTACTTAACCGCTAGTAGGCCCGATATACTATTTAGTGTTTGTTTATGTGCTAGGTTCCAAGCAAATCCGAAAGAATCCCACTTCAAGGCCGTTAAAAGAATTCTTCGGTATTTGGTTGGAACACAAGTACTCTACTTATGGTACCCCTCACATAGTCCTTTTGATCTTATAGGTTATACCGATGCGGATTATGCGGGGTGCACGGTCGATAGGAAGAGTACATCCGGTGTTGCCACCTTCTTGGGTCCGTGCCTCATCTCTTGGGGGTCTAAGAAGCAAAACACGGTTGCCCTATCAACGACCGAAAGTGAGTACGTTAGTGCCGCTCATTGTTGTTCTCAAGTCTTGTGGGTGCGTCAACAACTTGTAGATTACGGTATGTTCTTCGACTCAATTCCCATTATGTGTGATAACACTAGTGCGATTAACATTTCCAAAAATCCGATTCAACATTCAAAAACTAAGCACATAGATATCCGTCATCATTTTCTTAGAGATCATGTAGAAAAAGGTCACATTAAGCTTCTTTTTTGCAATACCGATGACCAAATAGCCGATATATTTACTAAACCGTTAGCAAGAGACCAATTCGAGAAATTCCGACTTGAACTTGGTTTGATTAATTGTTCGACCTAATTTCGTGTGCTTACTTACTTCCTCGTATGATTGGTTAGAAGAGTCGCATTCCCTTTTTCTAGTGATATCATATATTCTTAAGTAGTGTGATTTGTATGTGTTCTGTTAATATTTGTGTTCATGTGTGTTATGGTATTATTTGTTACGGTCCTTTGGAGTATCCTTCACCACATAAACTACCTCCCTTCTTTTACCCACAAGTTAATTAATCCTTCTTGGTGTACGTACACCTCTCCCCATCACCCATAAAATAAAATCTCTAAAATCTATACCCTAAAAAGCCTACTCCCTACTCCCTATACCTTCCCTTCTTTATTCATTCCTCCTTCCCAATCTCATCTATCAACCATCATCATCATCATCATCTTGTCCCATTTCATCTCCGTTTGAATTTACTCCTTCATTCAAGTTGTTAGTTTGAATTTTCTTATTTCAAAAAAAAAAAAAAAAAAAAACGAAAAACGAAAAAAAAAAAAAAAAAAAACGAAAAAAATAAATATAAACGTTATTTCTTGTTCAGTTGCCTGTTTATTAATAACTCATCTTAGTTTCTTCCCCTACCTTCCTTATTCCTTATTCTCTATTCTTTCTTTTTCTCTCTAACAATGGTAAAAACCTCCGTCAATACCCCTCTTCATATCACTCCTCTTGCCACCATGGTAGAAATCAACACAACTCCGTCTCCAAACTCCAAAACTGCTACAATGGCCTCCAAAGATAACATTCACTACAAGAAATACGCGCATTACCGACCGATAATTGCCGACCGAATAAAAAAACTGTCGCTAAAATACGTTGCCGACTGCAAATCCGTCGGTAATGGGGTAGTAGTCGGCATTTTACCGACCGATTACATGCCGTCGTTGAAATAGAAAATCAGTCGGTGATTTATAAAAATACCGACCGACTGAATAACTTTACCGACTGAATTATATATTTGCCGACCGATTTTCTTAAATACCGACCGAAGGGTTTTTAAATTGGTTAAAAATTCTAGTTATTAACTCTTACCGACCGATTTTTGAAATTACCGACCGCCTGTCGGTAGGTGACGAAATTAACCTTATGTCCAATTAACTGACACACATACACAATTAACTCCTTCACATATTATCACATACCCATAGTCTGAAAACCCTCCCCCCATATCGAACACCTTCACCATCTGCCGCTGCTGCCGCGTTGCTGTCGCCGTCCGCGTTGTCGCCGCCGTCCGCGCTGCTGCTGCTGTCCGCGTCGAACACCTTCACCACCTAATTAATTTTTCTTAAAATCCCATAATTTGATAAAGGTATTAATTATTCTTTTGTCTTAGATTGTTTAATAAGAGTTTATTGTTGTTATTCTTTATAGTTTTATGTTGTATGTGATGAATTTCTGAATTTTTAGGGTTGATGACATTTAGGGTTTCTGATTTGGGGAAAAATCGGGTTGTTCTTGTGCATTCAATCATTCAACCAGTATGTTTATTTAGAGTTCAATTGTTGGTGATTAGAGAATTTCGACCCAGATTGTTGATTAATGATATGATTGAATTTATTACTAGTATGATTTTTGATGTCGAAATTTTATTTTTCTCGTCATATTTTCTCTGTGAACTTGCAGTTCTGTAAACTTAGTTTGTTCTTCTTTTTAGCGTCAAGTAATAATTTTCTATTAATGTGTCATTTGATTACTTAGTTTCGCCTTGCGTTGGTAGAAATGTAGATCTTGTGGTCATCTTCATAAGTATCATCATTATTGTTTGAGAATTGAAACATTTCACCAAAAATGTCCATGTTATTTACCATGTTTGACTAGCTTACTTGTTTACTACTTGTATTTATTTGATGAAGTGAATGTTTGGTTAGCTTAGGAACGCTTTGTCATTTACTATCTTACTTTGTAATATATTATTCATAAGTACTACGTATTTTTTAATAGATACAGCTTTTTATTGAAGATGCTCGAAAGAAAATGGATGTATGACAGGGTGGATGCTAGGAACAAAGTGAAATATGAGTTTATAATTGGGGTGCAGAATTTTATTCTATTTGCTAAGGAACAAGATGAATTTAAGAAATCACGCATTCTTAAATGTCCATGTCTGAAGTGTCAAAATTTGAATTACTTGAATGAGTTTACGGTAAAAGATCATCTCATTAGCAAGGGTTTTACACCGGGTTATACTAAGTGGGTGTGTCATGGAGAATCATTTTCCTTTAGTAATCATGCCTGTGCATCAAACGCCAATGCTTCTACAAGCCAACCTTATCGAGAGATGGTGATAGATGCATTAGGAGACACAATGTCCGACCGTTTAGACAACACTCATGTTAATGAAGAAGAAAGTCCGCACTCTGAAGTGAATGGTTTTTTTGAGATGTTAGAGACGGCGGAGAAAATTTTATTTGAGGGGAGCGATGTGTCATTATTAGAAGTAGCTTCTAGGATAATTAACATAAAGTGTGAGGACAACGTACCGCAAAAAACAATAGATAAAATTGCTGCGTTGATTGAGGATATTATTCCACGGAAAAATTCGATGACTCGCACATTTTATGATACAAAAAAATTGGTGAGGAGTCTTGAAATGCCTCACCAAAAGATCCATACATGCCCAAACGGATGTATGTTATTTTGGAAGGGAGATGCTTTGCTTGATAAATGTAGAAAGTGTGGCACTGAGAGGTATAAGAAAAAAACATTTAGTGGTAAACTCGTTCCCCTTAAAGTCTTAAGATATCTCCCTATAACACCCAGATTACAACGTTTTTATGCGACAAAGAACATTGCAAATGAAATGAGATGGCATAGCGAAAATCCACGTGTAGCAGGCACCATGTCACATCCAAGTGATAGTGAGGCTTGGAAACATTTTGATAAACAGTTTCCACACTTTGCTAGCGAGCCTCGTAATGTAAGACTTGGACTTTGCACAGATGGTTTTACACCGTACGGTCAATTCGGCAAGTCTTATTCTTGTTGGCCAGTGATTCTTACTCCTTATAATCTACCACCTTGGCTATGCAACAAGAGACAATTTATGCTTCTATCATTAATAATTCCTGGACCGAAAAATCCCAAGAGGAACTTAGATGTATATTTACAACCTCTTATTGATGAGTTGAAGGAGTTATGGGACACGGGTGTGCTCACTTATGATATGTCTAAGAAACAAAATTTCCTACTCAAAGCTTCTCTCTTATGGACCATTAACGACTTTCCGGCTTATGGGATGCTTTCTGGGTGGGCTACTGCTGGCAAACTTGCATGTCCATATTGTATGGAAGACACCAAGGCATTCTGGCTTCCACATGGGGGTAAAATGTGTTGGTTTGATTGTCATAGACAATTCTTACCACTACACCATCCCTTCCGTTATAATAAAACAGCCTTTATTAAGGATAAGTTTGAGAAGGATGAACCACCTCCTACATTATCTAGTTTTGAAATTTGGGAGATGGTTCGTGATTATCCAACAATCGTTCATAGCACTGATCGTGAACTCAAAGAATTGAAAAGGTTGAAAAATGGATGGTTCAAAAAAAACATATTCTGGGAGCTACCGTATTGGAAGCATTTGTTGATCCGGCATAATTTGGATGTAATGCATATCGAGAAAAACTTCTTTGAGCAACTAATTCACACGGTAATGGATAATAAGAAGAAATCAGCTGACACGCATAATACAAGGAAAGACTTACGCAAACTATGCAAAAGACCAAACTTACACATTAAGGAGGACGGCCGGAAACCAAAAGCTCCTTATACTCTTGATAATGCTCAAAAAAAGGTGTTGTGTGAGTGGATTTGTAATTTGAGGTTTCCAGATGGATATGCATCAGACTTTAGTAGATGCGTAGACTTACACGACCTCACACTTCATGGAATGAAGAGCCATGATTGTCATGTATTCATGGAAAGATTACTGCCGGTTGCTTTAAAGCATTTGTTGCCAACGAATGTGTGGAAAGCAATTACTGAAATCAGTCAATTTTTTCGTGATTTGTGTGTTTCAACAATCAAGGTTGACAACATTGAGCGTTTGGAGAACAACATTGCCGAGATCCTCTGCAAGCTCGAAAAAGTGTTTCCACCGTCATTTTTCAATTCAATGGAACACTTGCCTATACATTTGCCTTACGAAGCAAGGGTAGGAGGGCCCGTGCAATATAGGTGGATGTACCCTTTTGAGAGGTACATTTTATAATGTTTATGTCTAAATATCATATATACTATAATCAATGTTTAACACTCTTAAATATCACTTAATGAAATATAGGTTTCTTAATCATCTGAAGCAAAAGGTTGGTAATAAAGCACGTGTGGAAGGATCCATTTGCAATGCTTTTTTAACTGAAGAGATATCGAATTTCTGTTCCCTATACTTTCAAGATCATGTTGAGACAAAGGGTAAGGATTTAGATATTGGCACAAAAGCGCATAATGATTCTTTTTTACCCGAACTGTTCCGACAACACGAGGGTAGATCATTTTCAAGACCAAAACAGAGATACTTGGATGCACAAGAACATAAACATGCCCACCTGTACGCCTTGTCAAATTGTGAACTTCTAGCAGAATACGAAGGGTAGGTAAACAAAGTAATTTATTTAAAAATTTAATTGAAATTAAAAATTGCAGCCTTATCTAGAAGAAATTGAAATGACAGGATATATGAAAAATTCATCCTTGAAAAATATCCACAAGCGAAACAAGATGAAGTTTGGACTACATATGAGAAATCATTCCCAAGTTGGTTTAAAGATTATGTAAGTTTCTTATTAATATGTTATAGAATAGAATTATCTTGAACTTAAATTCCTGACATATAGACTTAATTTTGAAATTAGGTATTTAAGATGAATGTGATGGATGATTTAGTTCGAGCCTTAGCAATGGGTCCTTCTAGAGAAGTAAACACATGGCAAAGATATTCAATTAATGGGTTTACTTTCCACACATCGAATTATGGGAAAAATAAAGCTAGCATGAATTACGGTGTTTGCGTAAGTAGTGTTGAAGGGGATGATTATTATGGCACTCTAGATGAGATCATTGAGCTTAGGTATTGTGGATCACAGAGGGTTTATAATGCCATATTGTTCAAGTGTTCTTGGATGGATAATTCCGTAAATGGTACCGTTGTTCATGATCTTTATAAACTCGTAGAAGTAAACAGTAGGAGGAAATATGGAAAATATGATCCCTTTGTACTCGCTCATCAAGTTATTCAGGTCTATTATGCTCCATATCCAAGCACACGAAATGATAGAAACCAATGGTGGGCAGTGTTTAAAAGTAAGGCAAGATCACAAATTGATGCACCGGTAGATGACACAGTATTTCAAGAAGATGTGACATCCACTTCAGATTTGTCTGCAATTATTGTAGAGGATGTGGAGGACGACATGATTGAGGAAGGGGACGAGGCTGATGAGATGGTCGAGGTGGAGGATGAGGACGATGAGGATGAGGGGGGTGAGGGGGAAGAAGAAGAAGAAGAAGAAGAAGAAGAAGAAGAAGAAGAAGAAGAAGAAGAAGAAGAAAGTGATGAAGAAGAAAGTGACGAAGAAGAAGAAAGTGACGAAGAAGAAGATGATATGGTAGATGTTCAAGATGAGGACGACGATGATTAGATTTAATATTTTAGTTGTAATTGTATGAATTTGTGAATTACTTGATGTTTACGACATTTGTCTTAGTTATGATATAAAGTATGTTGTTATTTGCATATGTTAGAATATTTGTTAACTGAGCAGATTAGATCATTCAGAAGATGGTAGGACGTGGACAAGAAAGAGGTCGTGGACGTGGACAGACTCGTGGACGTGGACGTGGACGTGCACAGGCTCGTGGACGTGGAATTGAACAAATAGAAGTTGTTCAGGAGTTGGAGCAAGAGGAGCAGGAGCAGGAACAAGAGGAAGAGCAAGAGGAACAAAATGAAGTTGTACGCGATAATGCGGACTCAACAACGAAGATTAAATTAGTACCTGGCGGCGTATGGTGTGTTTTTATTTTCTTCTTTTTATTTTAGTGATATTATGTTCGCATTAAAATTAAAGTAATCAATAATATTATTTGATGTGTTTTTATTTCCTTGTTTTAGGTTTGACGAGAGTCGAGTTGTACGGAGTGTTACGAAATCATTTAAAAATCATTACGAAGCTCCGTATCTAAATTGGACTGAGACGCCAAAAGAAGTTAAAGATCATTGGCTTGATCATTTTCAGGTATATTGTTATAAATTATTGTTATTCTTGTTGAGGGTGGCTAGCTTTTCACGTTATACTTTCATAATAAATTATTTGGTTCTTCATTGTTAGGGTACTTACTGCTATTGGGATTCCATTCACGAGACTCAAGTTAGGGAAGCTTTTGATGATACGGCTCGGGTGCGTCTCAAAGATACCATCAGCGAAGTATGCTCGTTAACTGGAAAACGAAGAAAATGCCCCGGATGGATGAATCCGGAGGTTTACAAGTCTTTGTTGGACAAACGCAAAGAGGAATCATTTCAATTGAGATCAAAACAAGCATCAGCAAACAAGAGCAAGGCCGGCATTGAGGGAACACATCACTATGGGTCAATTAAGGCAACCAAACACGCTTCCAAAATGGTAATTAAGCGCCATTTCTATTTCTTTAATTAGTTTCTAATAAGTTCTATAACACTTTAGTTACTTATGTAAAAACTATTATTACTTATATGATTTATGTTGCATAAAGATGCACAACAATGGTGGTCAAAGACCCACAGCGGCGGAGCTCTTCGTGGACAGTCATAGTAAGGTCGTGGATGGTAAAAGAGTATTAACCGGGCAGAAAGCGAAAGCCATGTTCGTAAGTATCGTTTATTATAATGTCCATGGTAAATTACAAAAAAAAATTCCTACCATTTAATGAGTATTAATTAATGGCATTCTACTATTTGATATTAAAATATAGGAACGTTATGAAAAACTGCGAGACGATTATCATGCTGAAGGGAAAGAAGTCACTCCCGATGAAATCTGGTTTGAAGCCGTTGACGGTTTCAAAAAGGGACAGGTTTATGGGTTAGGAACAGCCGCACCACTTTACTTCAAATGCACTTCATCTGTCGGTAAGTCAACCGGATCTTCTACTTACATTCCCGGTATTATGGCGCAAGTGGATATGCGGGCTAACGAAATGCAAAAGGAGATGGAAGCATTAAGAAATGAAGTCGCGAAAAACAGAACTGAATTACAAGAATCTCGGGCAAGGGAGGAGATGATTTTAAAGAGTCAAGAGCTAATGAATCAGAAGTTGGATAACTACTTCCAAACTCAAAATAGCAATCAAAATTATCTCAACAACTTTCGTAATCCGAACGACGACAACTCCGGAAGTGGTGGCGTTAGGGGAGCCGGCCTCACATCTCAAGTTTAGAAACATTAGTAGTATGTTTAACTACTAGTACTTGTATGTATGAAACTCCAAAATGATGAACCGTTTAACTTAGAATATGTTTGCCTTTTGGATTATGTGGTTTGACGTTTATTATATTAATGTTTTAGATGACTTTGACAAATTTTATGTTTGGGATGAAATTGGAGTGATTTGAGAATTTGGATGTGAGTGTCTGATGTGTGATATTGCAGGTAATTGCGAATCGGAGGCTAGCATCGTGGTTTATTTGTTACGTTTGACAAACATTACCGACCGACAACGGGCAACACCGACCGAGATCAGTCGGCAACCCCCCTGTCAAATTGATACGGTTACCAATTAATAAATTTTGCCGACCAATTTAACGAAATACCGACCGACAAAAACGTTTACCGACCACTGTCGGTAGGTAATTACCGACCGATTGAAACATTTACCTACCGATGGCAAAATATTTACCGACCGATTAAGGTCTTTACCGACCGACTTCGGTAGGTAAATTGCCGACTGATTTTTTTTGCCGACCGCTATCGGTAGGTATATTACCGACGGATGTCAATCGGTCGGTAATTTCCATTTACCGACCAAAATTACCGACCGATTTTAGTCAGTCGAAAATGCATACAAATCGGTCGGAAACGCTATTTACCGACCGATTTTGCAGTTTACCGACCAATATCGTCGGTTGGTAAAGACCTGGATTCCCATCTCAAATCTCAAAAATAAAAAATCCAAGAAACCCTCCAAAAACTCTAAGGCAAAAGATACTGAGACCCAACCTGATACGACCATTGAAGTTTCGGCTAGGGATAAGTCACCGGTTCCGAAGGTTCGAAAGCGCACGAGAGGGCAAAAGGCTCAATCTACTCCTGTTGAGGAACCCGAAATTGTGTCAGAAAAACGAACTCCTTCCCCTTCTGGCATAATTCGAGATGTACTGCATGATATTGATGGGTCTGAAAAAACGGTCTCAAACAAAAAGGCAAGATCTACTGAGTCTCATCATTCCGGGTCTAGGTCACAAAATTCAGAGGAACATACTGTATCCAACCCGGTTCCTACGAAGGAGGCTCCGAAATCGAAAGAAAATGTGTCGTTTATTGGGAAAGATGATCCGGTGGAATTAACCCCCAAGTGGGACAAAGAGTCGGTTTTAAAGCAGCTTGGTAAGCTTCAACTCTCTACCACTGTTCTTCAAAAATGCAAAACCATACTCAAAACTGACACAATCCGGACATCCCGAGTTTTTCCTCCCGACTGGTATGACTCTTCTCCTGCCTTTCTTTCTATTCGTGAGGCCATAGAAGTACAAGGGTGGGTCGACCTTCTAAATATGCAAGAACCCGTCTTTATTTGTGAGGTAATTCAGCTTTTTGCCACTCTCAAATTGACTACTGCTGAAAACCTAAGTGCAAAAGTTAATGGAAAATCCCTAACCATCTCCTGTAATGACTTTGCTGAAATATTGGGAATTCCTCAAGATGGGCTTGATATACTGCCTTCTACAAACTGGGTTCCTGTACCGGGTGTTTCTTCTAACACAATTACCCTGACCCTTGACCCAAAATCCGAGCCCCTAAGTCCTCTAGAAGCCCACCAACTTAGGCTCCCTCACCGAATTCTCTTTAATTTGTTGGGTCGGACCTTATTGCCTAAGCACAAACCGTCAAATGATAGGGGAAAACTTACCATTGCTCATCAGTACGTACTCTACCATATTGTCAAACACAAACCCGTTAACCTACCCAAGCTCCTAATGATCCGTTTTACCCGAATGGCAACCGAGATTCAGAACCGAACCGCGAGTACACAACTTAGTTACCCTTATTGTATGTGGTTATCCTCTATCTTAAAATTCAAAGGAGTTCTTTTGACCACTTCCGTGGGTGCTCTTCATATGTTCGATTTTATGAACTCGGTGAACCTTAAGAGGATGCATCTTGCAGTGGTTAAAAATAAGCTTGTAACGCTTCGTCTTGCTACCAAGAATGTCGGGGTCGAAACGGGTAAGGTGGGTATAACGGGTGAAGAAGTATCTACTATTGTGCAAACGGGTGATACTTTCAAGGTTTTCTAATAATTTATTTAGTTGTTTTTTTATAGGTTTCATTTAGACTAACATGTCAATTTTGATGTAGATTATTGTGTTGTTAGCTAGATTTGGTGAGGTTGAAGGAGGAGAAAGGCGAAGGACATCAATGATGTTTAGTGTTCTGTACATTGAGTAAGTGAAAGGAAGTGAAGTAATATGGAATAAATTAACGGTGAAAAAGAAAGGTGGACATGTTCTACTTGTAACTGGTCATCACCTATACTATTCTGGTTTAACTACTTTAATAATACGTATTATTCTCGCATTTATTAAAATTGAAATTATTTTGGGAAGACACTCTATAGTTGGTATTATTTTCGTTAAATAAAATTAAAGGTGAAAAATGAAGGTGGAAGGGTCAGGTAACCGGTCACCTATAGTACTATGATTTAACTACTCCAATAATATGTATTATTTTTAGATTTATTAAAATTGATATTATTATTGGAAGACACCCTATAGTTGGTATTATTGTTGTTAAATAACCTTTTTTTAAATGGACTTTTACGTTTTGTTTTGGTCGTAAGGTTGTAAGTTGTAATATGATATGTACTCTTCAAATTGAATTTTAAAATATTTCGCTAAATCAAATAAAAAAAAGTTCAATTTTCATGAATTAGGTAGACGGATATTAAAACTTTTCACTATTAGAAATTTACACGAAATTTTTAGTAGTCTATAAATAATTCCATTTCTTAATCCATGTGCCATTTATAAATGGGAACATCATTGTGGTGGGGAGGGAGTAGTATAGTACCCCTCCCTTTGTCATCCTCCTACTAAAAAAATAGAGAAGGTTAGGAATATGATGAGGTGTCAAGCTCTTGTGAAAAGTTTTCCCTCCAAAAACACTCTTACCTCAATATGGAAATAAATCAACCATTAACTTCATAATATAATCATAAAATCTAAATTGAAATCAAACTATATAATTATAGATAATTAGACCAAAAATACTTTATAAAGAAAACAACTAAGTAGGAGACTATTAAAAAAACGAATATTTATGAATTATGATACATAATTATATAAGTGTCACAAAATATTGGTTTCGTGATATATTTTATTTATTTATTTAACTACCATGGGAAAATTTAGGAAAAATATAATCAGCTTTGTAACAAAAATTACTCGCACGAAACTAGTGTAGATCCACCAGAACAAAAAAAACATATTTATTTAAGTATATATTAAATGAGATTATCTTGACTATCTTTGAAACTTTAAATTATTTTTTAAAACTAAAAAGTAAACTTAAAAATGCGAATCCTTACTATATTGCTAATTAGATACGGAATACTAAATAAATGATACAGTAACTAAATAAAAAATCTTAGATATACCGCGCATTAGTGCGTGAGATCTACTCTAGTATCAATATCACATATGATAGGACTATACGAGTAATTGATCACCCTGTGGACTATACGTATAAATGAAATTGCAATGACAACTCTTTGAAGTATATTTAACGTTTAGTAGAGTATTTTTTTAAATTAATTTGTTTTAAATTAAAAAGATTATGATTAGATATTGGATATTTAAATTTGAAAATAGATCGGTCAAATTTCGACTTGACTCGTAAAGGCGATCTATTTTAATTTTTAGGTTCAAGAGTAAAAATCCTATAATTTTGACACACGACCAGTTTGACTCAAACCCGGAATGATCCATTAATTTAGGATCAAACCTCCTCGAACAGGGCGACCCGTTGGATTGATGATGTGTCATTCCTGTTATTACGATATTAGTATATATGTGAGTATATCATATATATAATAATAAATAAATAAATTATTAACATTAATACGAGTATTGTAAACTAAAAAATACGGAGTAATAATTTTATACTCCCTCCGGTCACAATTTATTACCTCATTTCATTAAAATACACCTCACATATAATCATGAAATGGTACAATAATTTATGACCGGAGGGAGTATAATTTTCCATAATTTTTATAATATTTAATAATAACAATATTTATAAAATTGTACGGAGTATTTTTTGAATAACAATATAGGAGTACTAATTATTGAGTTTAATTACGTTAGTGACGTTAAATACAGTATGATTAATATTTTTCAATTAGAATTGATCAATTGATAGTTAAATAAAGAATTTGTCCCTTTGTTTATTGTATAGATTGATATTGTACATTTGAATAATTGGAGTTGTATTGAATTTGGACATAATCCAAACCCAATTTAGGTAATAAAGGGGTTGTTAGTGAGAAAGTTGAAATGATTACTTTGTTCCTTAATTTTTGTTTTAGTGAATAGAAAATTAGAAATTATATTAGAAATTCTATCCACAAATAAACAGTATGAAAAAGTAAACATAAATAAACAAAAATATTGGACGAGTTTTTTTTTTATTTTATTTTTTAAGACTTCATCTCGTTTTACCTTTATTACAATAAATTTTTGTATCGGTTTGGTTAATCAATTCGAATTATAGGACAAACTCAAATCTTTAGTCCACATGTCAATTCTACTCAAATTATTCAGGCTGATTTTATTTACGTAAAACCGCTTAGGGTTTACGAGAGGTGCTCCAATAACTTCCCTACTCTTAAAAAATCCAATTAGAGGATTATACAACCAGTTTTACATAGTTCTATGTAGAACTGGTTTTAAAATTTTGAGTTTTATGACAAAGATTTCGAGTTTTGCTGTAAATTTTCTGAGCTTTAGTGTAAAGTTGTTGAATTAAATCACATAAATGTTTAAGCTCAAAAACTTACAACTCAATTCAGAAACTTTTATAAGCTCAACAAACAAATACAAAACCTCAACTTTGTCTTGATTTGTTGAGTTGATAAATTAAATGCTTAGCAATATGGACAAGGGAGTAGAAGACTATAAAGAAGATCAATAACTCTCCTGTAAGATCGTCTCACGGTAATTTTACCGTGAGATCTCTCACATAGGGGTTGGTTACAAATTAAATAACCACCTCTTGTATAAGAGGTCTCATGATAAATTATCGTGAGACAGTTTCATACAAGTTTTTGTGAAAGACGAAAGAGATGTTTTAGTTTTTGTTGTTGATTGTATTAAATGAATTGCTTTATAGTATTGTTGCTTGAGTGTTTACCTACTTCCTTTCTTAGACAAGCACCAGCAGTCCTAGGTTGTTATCCAGTGGATAACAACATACTTGTTAGTCTAATACAACTACATTGGACTCTATTGAGGGCTCACTTGGAATGAGGGTAATTATTTCAGGGGTAATAGAGCAAAAATGAACTAAAAATGAATGAGCTTGTTTCTTGGTTGTGACATTATATGGTGTAAAAGGCATATGAGGGGGAATAATTACCGCCATGGGGGGTAATGCATTACTCGGGGGAGAGGGGAGTAATAATTCTCTAAATAAGATAGATTTCCTTAATTTTCTTCATTTCCGTTTAGTATCATCACTACTTTCCGTCATTTTCTAGTTCATTTTTGCTCTATTACCCCCGGAATAATTACCCCTATTACAAGCGAAATGCTAGCCTCTTTCATGACCCGTTTGTTCTTGACAATGCTAGCCTTTGATGCTAATGTTTTCCCCTCGTTACATGATTGTATAATACTATTGTATATCCAAATGTATAATTCTATTTTCTCTTAAGAATCACTCCTGCCCAATTAATTAAAGTTCCGTGAATTTTTCATTGACACATCATTATTAAATTACCCCCATTCATAAACCGCAAGTCTTGCTCAATGGGGTAGATAAGACAAAACATGGGTAGATATTTTAATTTTTTCTTATCTACCCACATGAGTAATATTTGACCAGTCACACACTTGTAACAGATATGACCGTCACAAGTAAATACTATAGCCCTGGTAAATCAGATAGACTGCAGGTAAAATACGACAGACACGACACCCCCAAGTGATGATAATTTAACCTATCTTTAAATATCATGATATCACAAAAAAAAATGGAAAATGACCAAAAAAAACAAAAAAGAATACTACTCCCTCATTCTTGAATAAGTTTCATTTGGGTTTGGCACGGAGTTTAAGAAAAGGGAAAAAGTAGGAGGATAGTGTTAATATGGTGCATGTCACAACTGTTTGTCACAATTAATTTTTAAAAACAAAATTGTGACAGTTATTTTGATATATATACGTTTTATGGATAAAAAACTAGTTAATAGATGTAAAAGCTATTTCATTGAGAGTTTTGGTGGACCATGGGTTGAGAAAGTTGATTGAAAATGAATGCGTAGATAGATAAAAAAAACGAGTTAGAAAAATTGTGGCTGCCATGATAGAGAAAAATTGTATCAATTGTAATTAGTAATTTTTCGGTGGAGAATGGTGATGGAGAAAAAATATGAAGAAAACTATCCATTGTAAAACATGCTCTAACCATCGATGCTCTAATAAAGCCCCTACCTTCTCCCTCCTCGACTTCCACTACTATTTAACTCATATACTTCCTCCGTTCCATTTGGTGAGTGAAATCGTCAATGTAACTTCTAATATACAAGATAAAATATAGTCACGTGAGATTTTTGTTTAAATTGTCTAATCGAGTTCGTTATAAATTTCAAATTTTTATAATTTTTTGAAATACGTAACTAAAGATTAAACGCAAACAAACAAATGGAACAGAGGAAGTATTAATTATCCAACACGTCCCTAACATTGTTTTCTCCAAAAAAAAAAAAAAAAAAAAAAAAAAACTAGGTAATAAGTAGATACGCTAAGTTTTATGTAAGAAAAAGTTTGATATATTCAACTACAAAAATAGTGATGAAAGCAAAGAACAAACGAGAAACTGTGAAATGCAGGGGTTCTACTTCTACCCTGCACACCCCCAAAACACCAAAAAATGAAAGTAAGATATGAGAGCTACTGTCATACTACTCTACTCGTATATAAAATGCTGCATCACTTCAAATAAAACCAACCACCTCAAAAACTTTAAAAAAAAACAAAAGGTATTTGATATATCATGTCCTAAATGTTACTGGCTGTTTTGGTCTGTGTTGGTGACTGTTTTTCACTTTACTTTTTGTGTTTTTATCCATGTTTCTAAAGAGCTTCCGAAATTTTATCACATTATGGGTAATGGACCACAGTGCATTTTGTTTATCATTAGTCTTGGAGCCGTGAGTTTCAAAAATAACAAAATTATTGTCACAATTTGTAACAACTATTTGTCACAATTAATTTTTAAAAACAAAATTGTGATAATTATTTTAAAATATATACTTTTCACTTTTAAAAACTAGTTAATAGATGTAAAGACAGACTCATTATAATAAACTGATAGATGCAAACACAGACACATTACACCTCATGAATTTGACAAAACCAACCTCAAAAACTTCGAACAAAACCACCTAAAAAACTTGAAAATGAATCTGCATTTAAAAGGTCTCCGTCGTCAAACCAATTTCTGGATGATTTTCGTCCTAGTGGGGTTATTGGTACCTCTGTTTCCATAAATGCAACTAAGGTATTTAAAATATCATGTCGTTTGGTCAGAATTGGTCGTTGTTTTTCACTTCTTTTTTTGGAGTTTTTATCCCTGTCATCAAAGAGTCTCCCAAATTTTATAGAACAATGGGCAATGGTCCGCAGGGCATTCTGTTTATCATTAGTCTTGGTGCTGTGAGTGTCCAGTCTTTTTCTTCCATTGGGAAATAGTGTCATTTTTTTTACGTGATTTCATTAATTGGAGTTTTGATGTAGGCTTTGGGATTAGAATTGGCACTTGAGAATGTTCTGAGTGATAACGTTTATAACATTGGACTGTGTTTAGTCAATGCAGTGGCTTTCTCCATGTGGGATAAGGCTGATCCCACAAGTAAGAAGGCTGAGATTCTTCTTGTTGCATATTTGGGACCCATTCTGGGTAACCTAATTTATCAACGTTGGGTCAATAAAAGTTATAACCCTGGGAAAATTAGAATCTGTGTCCTTGACGATGGCGTATCTTTATTAAATACGGCCCGATATAGAATTGTTGAAGGTGAAGGTGGTGGATCAATAAAATATATTGATCTTTTGAAGTTTAGTCTTTGTCCAAGATGGGATGTGGTCAAATTTTTAGTGCATTTGGTGAACAAATTAACCATCCTGGTCCTCTAATTCGTGAGGCATAATTTTAAATTATTTTAAGTGTTCCATCTCAGTCCATGCAGTATTTCAAATTTAATTATATAAAGTGGTGACAAGTTTATTTGATGTCTAAAAACACTAGCCGAGCGATAACCTTAAGAGTGTAAGATCCTAGGGGTATTGATTAAAAAAAGATCCTGGGGTATTGATTACTAGTTTAGAGGGTATTAATTAAAAAGAAGTCAAATTTATTTTTTTATTTTTTTTGGTCCATCGAAGAGCGCACTTAGTCGCATTACAATATAGGGGGAGGGGAGGATTCGAACCTGAGACCTACTGTCTCAGAGCACCTAATCCTAACCACTAGGCTAAGACATCTTCGGTTCAAATTTATTTTTATGAAGTAAACAAACAACTACATAGGGATTGAAATATGTTGAATCCCTTTCCTGTACCCCTTAACCAAACGTCTCCTTAGTTCTCTTGTTCTAAAATTAAACTTCGTATTCACAAAGTGGGAAAATTTTGAGGTACATATTTCCGTCTCCATCATCTATTTTTTTAATATTATCTGTAAAAATATTTTAATTAGAGGCGATGTAAAAATATATTTCTTTGAGTTCACCACAAGTCTTAGGCTACACTATCCTGCCCTAATTAGGTTCATGATTGAGGTGGGTGTCCTAGGCTAGTTTGTTCAACTTGAGTACAACTTTTAACCTAATTATCTATTTTTTTAATCTAAATGAATAAATATTTGACCTGTTATAAAATTACGACATCACAAGGAGACTAACTGATGTACTATATGCAATGGCGATTTTAAAGGGGGTGATGGGGGTGACTCCTCACCCCCATTATTTTAGGAAAAAATCAAGTTAAAAAAGGACATGTATATACATATGAATGGATGTAAAGATGCATTAGCATAGTTATTTGGGTGGAATGGTAGAGTTGAATTCATAGAATTCCTCACTCAAGAGGTCAGGGGTTCAAATTGCCATTTGAACTTCAAACTCTTTTTTCTTCCCAATTTTTTTATGGGTACCCGGGTTGCTAGTTTCTCCACTTACGTGAAATAGCGGTTTCCAAACCGAACCACAACTTACTCATACTCGATCCTACCTGGACCCATTTTTAATAATTACTTTGACACAAACTCTATTTCGATAATTATTTGTTTTTTAAACATTACTTTATAAAAAAAACTCGAGAGTTAGAGATGTTTTTTATTTTATTGAACATTTGAGATGTGTACTTATGTAGGGAATTAACTAGTAATAGAGTATAGGTAATGGAGGATACCGTAGTACGGTATCCGAGTAAGTTTAGGAAACACGCAATAAGACAATATTGCGTGAAGGATTAGGAAACACGCAATAGGACAATATTGCGTGAAGGATTAGGAAACACGTAATTGGACAATATTGTGTGAAGATTAGGAAACACGCAATAGAATATTATTGTGTAAGATATGATTTAGTTTCCTAGTTTAAGTTAGATACGGATACTATAAATATGAGTCTATGTTTGTATTCGTAATTAAGTTAAGAAGTTAAAATAATACAAATTCTTTTATATTTTATCATGGTATCAGAGCCTCTCGATTCTTGAGGACAACAAAATAAACCTTCCGTTGCCCTGCCGGTGGGTTGAAAATACGGCACCCACCGACGGGATTTGTTCATTGATATTCACACACACAAAAAGAAAAAAAAACTTGTTTTTAATGTAGTTTTTTTAAAAATAAAAAACTCCTATTTCCCCTCTGAATTCGTATTCCACAATACCTCATTCTCCCGTAGATGTGAGGTTGACAATTTTTCTATGGCGTTTGTGAATTTGCTATGAGTTCGAGAAGGTTCTCAAGCAATTTAAATTGGCGGAAAGTTTACCGTCTGAAATTGTCAAGTAGAAAACTTGACGTTTAATCATCGACGAGTCGGAAACCTCGTTCGAATTTTAGCCGGAAGAGTCTATATGCCACCGTGGAGAAGAGAGCAATGAAGATCGAAGTTATCAGTTTTTTTAAATTTACGATAAAGGAATATCGTATTATCGTACCATAGACAAATGGTGACGAAAAATTGAAGGGGAACGGGAACGGTCCAAAGATCATCCTCATGACATCACCTTCGAAGATATCAAAGATCAAAGATATTGGAATTTTTTTTAATTTGTGCAAACTCATGGAAATTTTAAAAATTACCATGAGTTTGAGGGGGATAATAGAGTATAGGTAATGGAGGATACTGTAGTACGGTATCCGAGTAGGTTTAGGAAACACGCAATAGGACAATATTGCGTGAAGGTTTAGGAAACACGCAATAGGACAATGTTGCGGGAAGGTTTAGGAAACACGCAATAGGACAATATTGTGTGAAGATTAGGAAACACGCAATAGAATAATATTGTGTGAGATATGATTTAGTTTGCTAGTTTAAGTTAGATACGGATACTATAAATATGAGTTTATGTTTGTATTCATAATTAAGAAAGAAAGTCAAGAAGTTACAATAATACAAATCCTTTTATATTTTATCAACTAGAGAATTAGTGATATTTTTTATTTCATTAAACGAGATGTGTACTTGTGTACTAGGAAATTAGAAAAAATGCACAAATGAGAAATTAATAATTTTAAAAAATTGAAAATATGAAAACTTGGGATGATGGGCATTACCGATATTCTAATAGTGTATTAGTATGATACACTATGTGATTATGTGAAATTGAGAAATTAGTTTGATAATGTGTATGTATTGACACTTTTATATTAGTCGAGAATACTTTGATTTTTTTTATACTGTAGTATAAAGTTTGCGGTTAGTTTTTTGTTATGTTTAGTTACTTTATGGAGTGTTTAGTTAGTTAAGCCGAACTCTATTTAAATGATTTGAACTGAATTAAACTAAACTGGATAGATATAAACTGAATTGAAGTACAGAACTAATCGAAACTGAATTGATCTGTCTAAACTGAACTGCACTAATCAGAACTAAACTGAACTCAATTATTTGTGTGTTATTTTTTACGTTATAATTTTTTTATCACCCCCATCTCGAAATTCCTGGATTCGCCACTGACTATATGAGTGCCAATTTCAGGACAAGGGAATTCTTCACTGGCGATACGGCTTTATATTATCTTTGCCTTGGAAACCCGTACTCTCTGGTATGTCTTTGACCATGCTTCCTCTATATCCTGATCAATAATTTACATTTTTTTTTCTATGCGTCAGTCAATAATTTACTTTAGTTCAATTCGTTTACTACTTGTATGAATTTTAGGTACCGCATATACGGAGTACTACTTTGATGCTGAGTCCGGTAAAATTTGCAGGTAAATTATACTCTATCATTTGTTTTTGTTAAAGTGAACTAAAGTGGTTAAGATAAAAATAAACTTAATGCTGCTGAATTGAACTAAACTGAAGGGAGCCGCAAAGAACAAGACCTAAGTCCGACTTCCTACTCAGTTTTTTTTTCTTGTCGTTTTCAGGCACGTAGAGTACCGGAATGTCCCAATAATGACCTTGTTTAAGCAAATCTTGACGCCAAGCGTTTATAATGATCGCGAAGGTAATTAATTACGAAGTTGGTTAGCTTAGATAGCTTATGTTTTCGTATTGTCGACCATGATATGCCGATGAATTAATAGCATCATTGTTTACTAGTGCAGAGGTGAAAGGGGAGGGTAAAGTAGCCGCTGTGGTCGCATCTGAAATAATCACGGCTAAAAAGTCTTAATCTAGTGGCTAACACTAGGTATCCTGGACAGTAAGTTTTAGGTTCGAATATCTCTTTGTGTAATGCGACTAACAGGTAGTACGTTCTTCGTTGAAAAAAAAAAAACCATTGATGAAACCATCACCCCGAACCTTCTTCGAAATTAACCAAATTGCAACAATTCCCCTTTGATGGCGGGTAGTTTAGTTCACTCACTATATATATATATTCAATAAAGTTAGTAATCTTTCTCTGCGCCAATACAAACTTCTCGCGTGCGTTGAAAAGTTTTTAATTACCTTAATTAAACATTACAAAATCAAAGAATTAATCATGATTTAAGCACTTGTACCGTTGTACGTGACTTGACGATTGTCTATATAATCGAGAGATTAGAAGTTATATATCGACCATATCAATCACACAAAATGAAATCAATTCGCTTCAAAACCCAACAAAATCCTTCAACTTTCGCGTTTTTCCTCATATTTATCCTCGCGATCCAAAATGTGGCTAGTTTCAGTCTCGTTGGAAATGTTGGAAATTCCATTTCCAACGAGACTGACCGAGTTGCATTACTATCCATCAAAGCCCAACTAACCAAACATCCCGACTCATGGAATAACACTGTGCATCATTGTCATTGGGAAGGGATTACTTGCGGCCGAAGACATAGGAGAGTGACTGTACTCGATTTGAGCTCGAGAGGACTGACAGGATCGATATCTCCGTACATAGGAAACCTGAGCTTCCTTCGAGTCATCAACCTTTGTAATAACACCCTCTACGGTGAGATCCCCAATCAGTTAGGTAACCTATTCAGGCTGACTGAACTATGACTTCAGAACAACACACTCACAGGCACGATTCCCAACAATATATCGCGTTGTGTTCGTCTTAGATATCTCTACTTGGGTTTCAACAAACTCGAGGGAGAATTGCCAGTTGGGTTACGAGCTTTGGTGAATCTCGAACACCTTTTGGTTAAACAAAACAATCTCACAGGCTCGCTTTTTGATGTCGTACGAAATCTTACTTCCCTGGTTACGTTGTCTGTCGCTTTGAACGCGTTTACAGGAGTTATCCCTAACGATATTGGTAAGTTCCGGAGGCTAACTACAATTGCAGTCGGAGCAAATCGACTGTCTGGAGTGGTGCCCGCGTCTATTTTCAATATCTCGTCGATTCAATACCTTGATTTTCCAATGAATCAGCTTCACGGGGAGCTGCCAGCGAATATGGGATTCAGTGTTCCTAATCTACAGTAGCTGAACCTCGACGGAAACAATTTTACCGGGTCAATACCCGTCAGTATAACAAATCTTACCCGGCTCGAGCTTCTTGAGCTATGGCAGAACGGGTTTACAGGGATCGTTCCTCGTGATTTCAGCTCTTTTTCTGAGCTGTCGCGTTTGGATCTATCAGCAAACCATCTCGTGGGCGACACTCATTTTATAACGACATTAGTTAACTGCAGTCAATTAGAAATCCTGTCGTTGTCGGGTAATGATTTTTCGGGAATATTACCCAAATCGATAGCTAATCTGTCTACGACTTTCACGTTTTTGAACGTCGGGGATAATTCGATTAGTGGAACGATTCCTGATGGAGTGACAAATCTTCGGAATATCGAGCATTTAGGCGTGTACAACACCCGTTTGTCGGGGTCCCTACCTCGTGATCTTGGGTCGCTTCAGAAGTTACAAGTTCTAGCTTTGTTTTCGAATGGACTAACGGGTACAATCCCCGTTTCAATTGGAAACTTGTCGCGCCTCAGCGTTCTTTATTTGGACAATAATCGTTTCTCTGGGAGGATACCCGAAAGCATTGGCAACTGTCAAAGCTTGCTATACTTGAAACTGCTTAACAATCGCTTCTCCGGGGACATCCCACGCGAGCTCTTTGGCCGAGCTGCTCAGTTTATTCTCGTCTACTTGTCCGAGAATCGGCTGGAAGGGTCAGTGCCTGTTGAAATCAGTAAGCAAATGAATTTAAACGACTTCGAAGTGTCGAATAATAACATGTCAGGAGTGTTTCCTGATAGTATCACTGCCTGTCTTTCGCTTCAATTCTTATATATGGACGGGAATTCGTTCCATGGAGCGATTCCATTGTCGCTCGCTTCTTTGGCGGCCCTTGAAGAAGTTGACATCTCTCGAAACCATCTGACGGGTCAAATACCAGCCAACTTGTCTCGATTACCCTTAGCATATCTAAATTTATCCTACAATGATTTCGAAGGAAGGGTTCCGATGAGTGGAGTTTTTGCGAATGCAAGTGGAGTGTTTCTCGATGGTAACAGTCGACTTTGTGGTGGAATGCCGGTGCTACGTTTGCCCAAATGTGTCGAAAGTGAAATACCAATTCGAAAGAACAGAATTAAGAAGGTGGTCGTCGTTTCGACAATGTGCACATTGGTTGGGGTTTCGGCCGTGGTATTGGCCTTGTATTTGGTCTATGGACAGAAGAATAGGCGGGCAGCCGTGTTATCAACTTCAATGAACGACAAAACATTCACGAAAGTGTCGTACTACATGCTACGCAAAGTCACGAATGGATTTTCTTCGAGCAACCTGCTTGGCACGGGCTCTTTTGGGTCCGTTTTCAAAGGGGTGTTAGACGGGAAAATGTTCGCCGTGAAAGTTCTCGACATGCAACATCTAGGTGCATCGAAGAGCTTTATAGCAGAGTGTAAGGCCTTGAGGAATATCCGTCATCGTAATCTTGTCAGCATCATAACAGTTTGTTCAAGTATCGACCTCCTGAGGAACGAATTCAGAGCACTTGTGTACGAGTTCATGCCCAATGGAAGTCTCGACAGATGGTTACATGGAACAACAACGGATAATAATGGAAACGTTATGAGCCTCAGCCTCGCGCAAAGGGTGGATCTAGCGTTTGATGTGGCTCATGCACTTATCTATCTCCACCACGAGTGTGAAACTCCAATCGTGCATTGCGACTTGAAACCAAGCAACGTATTGCTCGATCATGACATGGTCGCTCACGTTGGGGACTTCGGATTGGCAAGGTTTCTTACTCAACCTCGACATCCAAATAAAAGTAGTAGCATCGGAATCAGAGGCACTATAGGCTATGCCGCTCCAGGTAATTAAATACTCGTAGTATTGTCATTAAGGTCGCGTGCTCGAATCCTGGTAGCCTCCAAAAATCTTTCTGTCTGTTTAATTAGTCGTGTCATTGGTTTTGTATGTCAGAGTACGGGCTGGGAAGTGAGCCATCGACAGAGGGTGATGTTTACAGCTACGGCATATTGCTACTTGAGCTAATGACAGGAAAGAGTCCAACCGACAGCGTGTTCAATGAAGGATACATCCTTCATTTGCACGCAGAAGCGGCATTACCTGACCGAGTCTTACAAATTGTCGACCCAACTCTTGAAGAAGCCGATGATGATCTTAGTCGAAAAGTGGAATGCATTACTTGTGTTATCAGTGTCGGAGTGTCGTGCTCGAATCATTTGCCACACGAAAGAATGAAGATTGTCGATGCTAGAAGCATAATTCAGGGAGCAAGAGACAATCTTCTGAATGCTAGAAATTAGAATTGAAGGCCTAATTTTCGTGTAAAAGAGGACGAAAGACGAATATAAGATAAGACATCGACAAGACGACAAGACTAAAAGAGGACGAAAGACGAATGTATAATACTTAAATAAAAGTGTCGTGTGCGTTTAAAGATAAATATGTACGGAGTAATATTTAAGGAATATGCGGTTATTTATTGGCTTTTTATATGAGAAATTTAACATAGGTAACTATTGATAAAGACAGAGAGTATACAATCAATATTATTGGTAAATTAGTCGAATCATATTCATGACAAATCATTTCCATTGGGAATAACATTTTTTTTTTGTCTTTTACTCTATCTATCTAAATAGATCAATACTAACCCGTTATTATAATACGACGAAAATGTCTGTCACAAGCTCCCTCTGTCTCAGTCATTTGTTGTCTTTTATATTATTTGTAAGGAATATTTTAATTAAAAGTCAAAAAAAGACTTAAATCGTAACAAGTACAAGTTCAATAAAGTAATGCATATTTCTCGATAAAAACAACTAAAATACAAAAAAAAAAGTTTTCTATACCAATGAAAACATCTAAATGTGCTTAGAAAAATCTTTAAAGATTGCTATATATATCCTATAAATGGTGCGTTTTTGGTTGAAAAGCATAAAGAAGTAAATCATGATTAACATAGTAATTAAGTCCTGACTCATGATTAATTTACTGTGCAAATTTAAAGACATTTAATTTTGGGACCAAATCGGTCTAAAAAACGTGGATAATAACCTTTAAATTCGCCCGTTTTAGGTCACTTTTCGTAAAATGTGAGATATTTTGCTGGTCATCTAAATAAGATCCGTATAACATAAAATGACCAACAGTTTATTGAAAAAACTTTTAAATAGTTTAGTTTGAGGTATATTTATCAATGATTTCACTCAAATCCGACGTTATATAGTTAAATGTCTTATAAATGTGTTTATTTCTAACCATATGTTTCTTCTGTTACACCGAGACATTTCTACATTGTATAAAGCAGTTGCTGTGCAAATTTGGAGACATGAAATTGGATAAAATCGTCCGAAAATCGTAGATAATAACCTTCAAATTCGCCAATTTCAGGTGATTTTTCGAAAAATGAGAGACACCTTGCTAGCCATATAAACACGACCAATATAACATAAAATGACTGACGGTTGTTAAAAAAACTCTTAAATATTTTAGTTTGTAGAATATATATCGAAGATTTGTGCTAATACGACTTTACTCCAAATATAGTCGAATGTCTTTTAAATGTGTTTTTTGAAGCCTTTCGTACCGTCTGTTACACCAAGACATTTCTATAATGTAAAAACTAATTACTGTGCAAATTTGAAGATATTTAATTTCGGGACCAAATCTGCCCGAAAAACGTGGATAATAGCCTTCAAATTCGATTATTTTAGGTGATTTCCAAAAACTGTGAGATATTTTTCTTGCCATCCAAATAGACCCGTATAACTTAAATTATTGAAGACTGTTAAAAAAACTCGAAAATAGCTTAGTTTCTAGTATATATCGAAGATTTGTTAATCCAATGTTGCTCGAAAGATAGTTAAATGTTTTTAAGTGTTTTATTTGAAATCATCCGTACCTTCTGTTACATTAAGATATTTCTACAATGTATGTTGGAGTTACTATTCGAATTTGGAGACATTAAATTTTGGGATAAAATCGTCCGAAAATCGTGGGTAATAGCTTTCACCAGTTTCAGGTGATTTTTCGAAAAATGGGAGACACTTTGCTAGCCATATAAACACAACCAGTATAACTTAAAATTATTGACGATTGTTAAAGAACTTTTAAATAGTTCAGTTTCTAGTATATATATATTGAAGATTTGTGCTGCTAATACGACTTTACTCGAAAGATAGTCGAAAATCTTTTAAATGTGTTTATTTGAAACCTTACATATCGTCTTTTACCTAGAGACATTTCTATAATGTAAAAACTAGTTACTATGCGAATTTGAAGTCATTTAAATTCAGGACCAAATATGCTCGAAAAACCTGAATAATAATCTTCAAATTCGGTCGTTTCAGGTAATTTAAAAAAAAAAAGATATTTTTCCTCCCATCTAAATAGAACTTGTATATAATAAAATGACTAACAATTGTTAAAAAAACACTTAAATAGTTCAGTTTCTAGTACATATATCGAAGATTTGCGCTATCCGACGTATTACTACAAAATTAGTCGAATATCTTTTAAAAGTATTCCTTTGAAACCTTACGTACCGTTTATTACACCGAAAGACATTTCTACAAGTTACCGTGCGAATTATTAAAACAACTATTATTATTTAAACCAACTAATCATTATTTAAAAATATTATATATACAAATAAAGCATACAAATTCTTTTATTTAGGAAAAAAATTTAAACCCAAATGTATTTGCCAAATACAATTAATAGAAACTTTTATCTAGTTTTAAATAAGTTTTTAGCCTATCATATTTGCACCAAAATATAGAACTTATTTCGTCTCCGTAATAAACAATTTTATTTCAAAAAGAACAAAATTATTGCCACAATTTGTTACAACTATTTGTCACAATTAAATTTTAAAACAAAATTGTGACAATTATTTTGAAATGTATCCGTGATTTTCATAGGTAAAAAAACTATTTTAAGATTTAAAAACATACTCCATATATGATAACCAATTACTCGTTTTATATTGGCCAAATGTGCATCAAAACATGTTATTTTCATTTTTTTTTTTTAAATATCGACTCATTTTACGTTTATTACCACCCAGAATATTCTCAAGTGCCAATTCTAACCCCAAAGCCCACATCAAAATTTCAATTAATGGAATCATGTGAAAAAATGACACTATTTCCAAGTGAAAGAAAAAGACGGGTACTCACGACACCAAGACTAATGATAAACAAAATGCACTGTGGACCATTACCATAAAATTTCGGAGACTCTTTAAAGACATGGATAAAAACACAAAAAGGGAAGTGAAAAACAGCCACCAACACAGACCAAATTATATAATATTTAGGAATTTGTTTGATGTCGAAGGCTTTTCGGATGCTTCAACAATTCTATAGCGGGCGGTATTTAATAAAGATCCATCATCAAGGACACAGAATCTGATAATCCCAAGATTACAACTTTTGTTCACCCCCATTGATAAACTATGGTACCCAGAATAGGTCTCATATATGCAACGAGAAAAATGCCAACCTTCTTACTTATGGGATGAGCCTTGTCCCACATGGACAAAGCCACCGCATTTACTAAACACAACCCTATATTATAGACATTCCCCAAAACATTCTCAAGACCTAACTCCAATCCTAGGCCCCACATCATAACTCCAAATAATGGTAGCATGAGATAAAATGTCACTTTTTCTAGATGAGAAAAGAAGACAGAGAAACTAACGGCAACAAGACTGACGATGAATAAAACACCTTGCGGATCATTCCCCATAGTGCGATAAAATTTTGGAGACTTTTTCAAGACATGGATAAAAACACAAAAAATGGAGTGAAAAACAGCCCCCAACACAGACCAGATTATATAACATGTAGGACACGTTATTTCAAATACATTTGTCGCCCTTATGCTGACTGAGGTACCAACAAGCCTGGCTTTTTAAATGAAGATTCATTTTCAAGTTTGAGGTGGGTTTTTTTAGGTGGTTGGTTTTATTTGGAGTGATGCAGCATTTTATATACGAGTTGTATGGGAGTAGCTCTCATATCTTCTTTCGTTAATTTGGTGTTTTGGAGTGTGCAGGGGTAGAAACCTGCATTTCACAGCTTACCGTTTGTCTTTGCTTTCATCACTATTTTTGTAGTTAAATACATCAAACTTTTTCTTACATAACACTTAG
Source organism: Agrostemma githago (assembly GCA_958450325.1). Classification (NCBI taxonomy): domain Eukaryota; kingdom Viridiplantae; phylum Streptophyta; class Magnoliopsida; order Caryophyllales; family Caryophyllaceae; genus Agrostemma; species Agrostemma githago. The sequence continues at coordinate 60,827,994 of OY288257.1, read as the reverse complement.
TATATCTACTTATACGTATATGACCTAGTTTTTTTTTTCCGGAGAAAACAATGTTAGGGAGGGGTTGGATAATTAATATATTCCCCCGAGTTTCTATTATTATTTCAAAAGTTTTTGGGATGGAAAATAAGGAAGGAGAGATAAGTGGTTCAAAAAATGAGGAAGAGAGAGAAATGAGAGAATAATTGTGAACCACATTGATGACCTAAAAAAACTAAAAAGAAAAGTGGGACAAAAAGTTTTTTTATCTATTTTTAAATAAGTTTTTAACATATCATATTTGCACCAAAATATAGAATTTATTTCGTACTCCGTAATAAACAATTTTATTTCAAAAAGAACAAATTATTGTCACAATTTGTCACAACTATTTGTCATAATTAATTTTTAAAAGAAAATTGTGACAATTATTTTGAAATTTATCCGTGATTTTCATAAGTAAAAAAACTATTTTAAGATTTAAAAACATACTCCATATATGATAACCAATTACTCGTTTTATATTGGCCAAATGTGCATCAAAGCATGTTATTTTCATTTTATTTTTTTTAAGATATCGACTCGTTTTACGTTTATTATGTTTATTACCACCCAGAATATTTTCTAGTGTCAATTCCAACCCAAAGCCCACACCGAAACCCCAATTAATGGAATCATGTGCATAAATGACACTTCTTCCAAATGGAAGAAAAAGACGGGTAGTCACAGCATCAAGACTAATGTTGTGTCAATAAAAGTTGTAATCCTGGTAGAATTAGAATCTGTGTCGGTGATGATGACGTATCTTTATTAGATTCGGCCCGATATAGAATTGTGGAAATTCTTGATGCAAATTTTGATGATGGGGTGATTTTTTTAAAAAAAAATACGACTTTATACTTTGAAAATTTCATTATTAACTCGATAATGGAAATCAGAAAAGTAGTATTGTTACCCAACACGTTTGGTCTGTGGCCCTATAAGGTTAGGCCCATCACCCATTTGATCATCCCTTCTACTCCTGGGCCTTCTAGTCTTCGCAAATTCTATCTTCACAGTAGTAATTGATGGCTCTTGTATTTTTTTGGCCTTTTTAATTTAGTTTTCGTACTCGTAATACTTTATATTTTTATATCGAATTATTTTTTAGGTCGTTTTGGGATAAGTCAATCATGGTCGAGTCAATTATAGGTCCAGCAAGTTTGAGTTTACTAGTTTAGTTCTTCTCTTAATAGAGGTCCTCGACCACATGACACATCAATTGTCGTGTGTTCTACCGTACATCGGACTAGTTCCGGATACTTGTTAATATCATAAACCAGAAGATTTTCGAGGGGAACTATTCGTCCACCCTCTTTAATTTTCTAAGAGTAGAGCAATCAGGGGTGTTCATCGATTCAAACCCGGACCGGATCGACAACCTAAAAAATCCAAACACTCCAACCGGACCGGCTAACAAAGAAATTCGGACCGGGCTAGAAAATACACTAAATTCGATTATTATTTTTAAGTGTGGACCGAACCAGTATGTTCCCCCGATACGGATCACTTTTTGAACACCCCTAAGAGCAGTACTCGACTAGACTTGTATTTTCTTTTTCCCTGTTAAAACTTGAAGGAAATTAGGTTAAACAATAGCTTTTGGTACACAAGAACTTCTACGAAACACTCTCACGTTGTTTTGTTGTGAAACCTTCGACATAGAAGATGATTATACTAGTAAAATCACGATAACACTATATCAATCAACATTTCCTCTATCTTCCTCCTTCGACCCCTCTTTATTATCCGCCTCTTCTTTTTTGGGTCGATCTTTCTTTCCCATTTCCCTTTTCGATTCTTCCTTCTGCTCTTGCTCTTGCTCTTGATCACGTCCGACGTATATTATGTCAGTCGTTGGCCAATGTTTGCGTAGTTTAATTACTAGGTTCATAGGATCCACCGTTCCAATCACAGTTAGTTTGCTTACCTGCTTCATGTCTATTGCAATACAATTTATCCCTACACAACCAAACAACATTATTGCATCACAAAAAAAAATAAAAAATTAATGGGTCTGATCATTTAAGATTTATTTTTTTCGTTATCATTAAAAGATTTTATACTTGACATAAAATTAAAAATGATTTTATAGAGGAATAAAGTTGTTCTAAGTAGTTGTTCCGAGACCACGATACATGCATTATGATAGAATAAAAAAACGAATTTTCTAACGTGTGCTCACTAATTGCATTATGGACCATATGTTATCTAGTCTGCTACCGGTCCAAAGCAAGCCGTATAACTTTAGCCTTTAGCAATAGTCGTACAACCTAAACATTAATTTTATTCTACCGCCAAATTATGCTTAAGAAACGGGTTTTACTAATTTGCAAAAATTTATGAAATATCGGTGTATCGTTGCTGAGTTTTATAATAAAACTGGATGGATTTGATCAGTGTCTCGGTGTAACAGTACAGAAGGTACATATGGTTATAAATAAACACATTTAGATGGCCAGCAAAAATGAACTATTTAAGAGTTTTTTCAACAACCGTCGGTCATTTTATGTTATACGGGTCTTATATAGATGGCCAGCAAAATATCTCACATTTTTCGAAAAAATGATCTGAAACGGGCGAATTTGAAGGTTATTATCCACGATTTTCGGACCGATTTTGTCCCGAAATTAAATGTCATTAAATTCAAACAGTAACTACTTCATACAATGTAGAAATGTCTCAGTGTAACATAAGGTACATATGGTTATAAATAAACACATTTAAAAGACATTTAACTATCAATCGAGTAACGTCGAATTTGAGCGAAATTTTCGATAAATATACTAGAAACTTAACTATTTAAGAGTTTTTTCAAAAACCGTCGGTCAATTTATGTTATACGGCTCCTATTTAGATGGCCAACAAAATATCCCACGTTTTTCGAAAAATGACCCGAAACGGACGAATTTGAAGGTTATTTATCCACGTTTTTCATACCGATTTGATCCCAAAATTAAATGTCTTCAAATTTAAACCGTAACTACTCCGTACAATGTAGAAATATCTCTGTGTAACAGAAGGTTCATACGGTTAGAAATTAACACATTTAAAAACATTTAACTATCATTCGAGTAACGTCGGATTTTAGCGAAATCTTCGATAATTATATACTAGAAACTCAAATATTTAAGAGTTTTTTAAACAACCGTCGGTCATTTTATGTTATGCGGTTCCCATTTAGATGACCAACAAAATATCTCACATTTTTTGAAAAAATGACCTGAAACGGGCGAATTTGAATGTTATTATCCACAAAACATTTAACTATCATTCGAGTAACGTCGGATTTTAGCGAAATCTTCGATAATTATATACTAGAAACTCAAATATTTAAGAGTTTTTTAAACAACCGTCGGTCATTTTATGTTATGCGGTTCCCATTTAGATGACCAACAAAATATCTCACATTTTTTGAAAAAATGACCTGAAACGGGCGAATTTGAATGTTATTATCCACGTTTTTCGGACCGATTTGGTCCCGAAATTAAATGTCTTCAAATTACCACAATAACTACTCCATATAATGTAGAAATATCTCGGTGTAACAGAAGATACGTATGGTAATAAATTAAATAAACACATTGAAAAGACATTTAACTATCATTCGAGTAACGTAGAAATTGAGCGAAATTTTCAATAGATATACTAGAAACTCAACTATTTAAGAGTTTTTTCAACAACCGTCAGTCAATTTATGTTATACGGGTCCTATTTAGATGTCCAACAAAATATCTTACATTTTTCGAAAAATGACCTGAAACGGGCAAATTTAAAGGTTATTATCCACGTTTTTCGGACCGATTTGGTCACGAAATTAATTGTTTTCAAATTTGCACAGTAACTACTCTATACAATGTAGAAATTTCTCGGTGTAACAAAAGGTACATATGGATAAAAATAAACACATGTAAAAGACGTTTAACTATCATTCGAGTAACGTCGGATTTGAGCGAAATATTCGATAAATATATTCTAGAAACTGAATTATATAAGAGTTTTTTCAATAATCATCGGTCATTTTATATTATACGGGTCCTATCTATATGGCCAGCAAAATATCTCACATTTTTCGAAAAATGACCTGAAACAGGGAAATTTGAAATTTATTATCCACGTTTTTCGGACCGAATTGGTCCCGAAAATAAATGTCTTCAAATTCGCACAGTAACTACTCCATACAATGTATAAATTTCTCGGTGTAACAGAAGATGCATATGATAATAAATAAACACAATCAAAAGACATTTAACTATCATTCGAGTAACGTCGAATTTGAGCGAAATTTTCGATAAATATACTAGAAACTTAACTATTCATGATTTTTTAACAACGTCGGTCAATTTATGTTATACGGGTCCTATTTAGATGGCCAGCAAAATATCTCATATTTTCCGAAAAATGACTTGAAACGGGCAAATTTGAAGGTTATTATCGACGTTTGTTCGGACCGAATTGGTCTCGAAATGAAAAGTCTTCAAATTCGCACAATAACTACTCTATACAATGTAGAAATTTCTCGGTGTAACAGAAGGTATATATGTAATACCCGTAATGAAATTATATTACAATGTAGAAATTATGTCGGTTCATGAAAATGAGTTTGAAAACCAATGTCTCGTTTATAATCTGAAAATGATTCGAACTTGAAAGTCCTATATTACTATCTTGAGAATATGAGCTCGTTGGTTCTACACTATCTCTAATTATAACGATTTAAATATGATTTTTCACCATGACTGCAATGTTATGAAAACGTGTTTAAAGTCAGGTGGGATCGTTTCATGGAGGAGTTAAGAAACATTGAGTCTTTAAACTACAGACAGAGTATAATATCTGCATCTAAGTGAAGAAGACGTCGGTTTCGAGCTTTGGTCGTAATATATGTAAAGAATTTCGACATGTTTGTCATTGTTAAACCAGCCAAATATTGGTCATAATTGTCTTCGTTCAACCGTGATGAACTTTCGTCCTTAAGTGACCTGTCATTGAATACATATGCTCAGATAAATGAATGTTTTATGATGTCGGTGGAGTGGTTCTTGTTTTAAGTCACATGCTAATGTCTAAATCAAATGTTATGCAGCCCTAAGACCTGATGAACTACTTGATCAATTGTTGGAGTCCTGAGGAAGGAATGTCATATGTCATCTGTCTAAGAGTCTGAGATTATTAACATGGTCATTTAATAGTGCCCAATTGTGTTACCATTTTGCCGTAATAGTCATATTACTTTCCTAAATGTTTTTCTCGCACGTATGTAGGCATGTGAATTCGAACTTGTTAACGATACAACTGTGTCAGCATGTTATCATAATATAGATTGAGAGTACGTGTCTTAATAATAAAACCGAGTTGTGAGATATAATGAAGCTAGGAATGTCCTGAGAATACGGTGTCGTTTAAATCACTTGTTAGAATATCGCAATAATGGTTGTTAACGAGCCTAACAGTATAAATAAGAGTAATAACATCAATAAGGTGAAAAGAGAGTCATGATATTAAATCCGGTAAAGGAGGATAATAGGTACAATGATGTATGAGGGTCCGGAATAATATATATAGTAAGTGGTCCAAGGTTTATACGTGAATTCGTCGTGTTATAACTTATGTTTCGATGTCAGCAGATCGTTATAGTACAAGATAGTAACACCACGACCACGAATTTAAAGGAATGGATGGAAAAGCAGTTTAAAGTCTGGATGGAACAGGAACTTCGTCCGATTAGGGATGCGTTGGCAGAAATTCAAGTGGATGTGAATGTGCTCACCTCCCTTCAAGTGAAGGCGGGTGATGATGATGATATTGATGATGATGATCTTTGAACCTTATCCCTCTTTTAATCCTTCTATTAAACTTTAAAGACCTATTTTAATCTTTTTTATCCTGCTCTTCTTGGAACTCCTTGGTCTGTAACTGTGATACTATTTGTCAGGCCCGTCGATTAGCCCGTTGAGAGTGTTCCAAGAACCGGGGCCCATCGACTTTGGGGGCCCAAAATAGAACTGCAGTGTTAATATATTTATATATATTGCTTTTATGCTATAGTAAGTAATTGTAGTTCAGTGGCTTGCCTGTTTTTCCAAGAGTCCTGAACTGATCAGCAGTGTAGCGGTTCGATTCCCCTTAGGCGCAATTTTTTTTTAAAATTAATTCTTTTATTCCTTTATGCTTTCTTTTCATTACGATATAGTACTTCATCTCTATTACCTCCCTTTCCCACAAATCCATATTGTATTCCATCTCTATTACCTCCCTCTCCCACAAAATTGATCACGGTGAATAAATATAAATAATTTCAAAATTAAGTCTCACGCGTACAATAGTTTTGTGTCCTAAGAAAATTACGGACCAACTTTCAACTATTATTGAACAAAGAAATTGATATACTACCTTTTTATGGTTAGTATAGGGCCTCACTTTAAGATTTGGAACCGGGCCTCCGAAAATCATTAGACGGCCCTGCTATTTGTAACAGTCCATGTGACTGTTACCCCTTGAACCTATCTTAACTTTACTCTTAATGATCTCATGCTTATTTTGTTATGATATGACTGTGACCGGGGTTTGCATTCGTGATTCTTTGATGATGCCAAGAGGGGGAAAAGGGTAAAGCATGCGTAGTTAGTCGTCTTTTGATCCTTCCTTGCTAATTGTGTCTAAGTAAATATATTAGTTAATCGGTTTAAGTATTGCTAATCTTTTTTTGCTTAATCTATCTTTTCTATGTGATATCTAAAATTTGTGATGATTGTGATCGACTAACTTGTTGAGGGGGAACTTCTAAACACTTATTTTTTATTGGGCTTGTCATCATCAAAGGGGGAATTTGTTGGGTTGTTGATGATGACTAGCCTATTTAATTTGTGTTTTCTTAGTTTAACTTTTCAGGTTATGATTAATCAAGAATTAGTCGATGAATGTTGAGAACGATTGTATGAAGATCAAGACAAGTCACCCAAAGAATCGAGAATGAAATAGAGTGTCACAATGTAAAGATAAGAACTTTTGACATCTTGTAGTTAGTTCAAGTAACTAGCCAACCAAACTGTTTGTAACAGTCTGGTTGACTGTTACTTCTATTCGACATGCTTCATCTAAAAGAAAAGATTTCAAGCCATAAAGTTTTACTCTTTCAAATCTTTTCAAAAGTGACTTTGGAGTTTGTTGTGATATACAAGCAACTGATTTTGTGTCATCAAAACACTTTCCCAAATTATCCCCAATATGGTTGGAATACTTTTTACCAAACAACAAAAGATAAGCTTCTCTCTCTCCCAAAGAGTTAACCTCAAAAAGTGTGTTTGGCTTGTTTGTGCTTGTCTCAACCGAGAACCCTTTCACTCCTACACATTTGGTAAAGGTTTTAGTTGCTTTCCTTGCTCCTCCCCTTCAAGATTGCCTTCCTTATGCTTCATTGATAAAAGTTACAACCTTTTTGTGTATTTCAAAAAATGTTGACTTCTTAAGAAGGTTCAATCTTCCCTTTGCTCCACTATTTAAGGAGATGCTTACCACACACAATACTCAAGACTTTTCAGCCAAAATCTCTCTTTGTAAATTGTGATTTTAAAGTTTCAAAAGCTAAGAAAACTCTTTGCAAATATTTTGAAGTCTTCAAAAGTCACAGTCGAATGAACTGCTACTTCTTGTCATAAGTGCTCTTGTCTAACTTAGTTAGATTGTAATATTGTAACTTCTTTGTAAGTTGTTTAGAGTCGTGACCGGAGTAGGTCATTGGAGAGTTAGGAGACGGAGTAGTCCTCCTAACTCGAGAGTCGTAACCGGAGTAGGTTATTGGTTCTTATTGTAAGAGTTTAAGTTTTCGGAGTAGATTACTTAACAATTATTAATAAGAAAAGCATTGGACGTAGGCCTTTAGAGTGTTGGCCGAACCAATTCAAAAACGCAAATGTGTTCATGTTTTTCTATTTACTTCCGTTGCATACAAAATAGAACACATGTCGTTTTGCTCCGCTCTCATTTGTTCGTGGATAAATATTAGTTTTAGTTGTATTTTTCAAAGTAATTGTAACAGTCGATATACTGTAACATTTCTCTGTAACATCACCTTTGGTTAAGAGAAATAGAGGCAGTCAGACCACAGTCTACCATACTGTAACTTTTGCTCTGTGGCTAAATCCCTCGCCAAGGCAAAATTGTTACGGTCAGGCTGACTGTTACATTTACGAGTTCTCACTTATTCTAAGCTTTTAGTTGTCCACGTAGTCTAACTCACGTTAATTAATTAAGTTTGAATCAAAATTTTAAAAGGTACCTAATTCACCCCCTTCCCCCTCTTAGGTACTTAGGATCCATAAACTCTTCAGGTCACTTTATATAAATAACAAGAGGATTTACCAATGATAAAGGTAAGATTTCTTTTTATATAAGTGGACGGTCTAATCTCATACCTGAGAATAGAGACTCCCTACAAACGAACGTTTGTAGTTAAGGACTTGCTCTACGAACGTCCTATTGCTGATGCTCTTAGTATTATTCAAATCCGTCACTGTAAGTCTATAACTTTTGTACATTAATGTGAGTGAACAATAATTAGGTGCATTCATCAAGTAAGCGTGTGTACAGGGGAAATGTCTACTTCATGAGAATTAACAACTAACGTTCAAGAGTATGAAATAGGAACACAGCTGCAATCGATAGCCTGTTAGAGTGTTAGGTACAGAATATTGGCATGGAGGCGGCTCATCTCGATACAAATCGTACCAATTCAAGTGCATTAAAATTGGGCCATGATTCTCTAGCTTCGCCAATATTATTTCAAATTGTCGGCACTTGCATGCTTACTTGCATTCTTTCCCTTGCCCTTCCCATTTCACCCCTCATCCTCGTACTCTTTACCGTTTTGGTGTTTAATATCAAAATATTTACGGTAATAGCGTCTGTTTAAAACTATTTACATTGGTTCCACGTCATCCGTTTATATATTTTCTTTTTGAATTTTTCTGAACATACAGTTGCTTACTTGGATCATATTGAAGCAAAAGAGAAAATAGACCAAAACAGATCCAAGGGTATACCGCTATGGGCAACAACGGTATACCTATAGACTACCTCTAATGCTATGGCTTCAGGACTTCAACTCACTACTTCATCACCCACATTATCTTGACGTTGTTGAGTGATGAAAAAGTCATGCTATGGGAGGAGTATTCGAACCTAAGACCTATGTCAGGATACCAAGTTTAAGCTAAGACATCGTCGATTACCAACAGTTAACATACGTTTTATAGACATAGATTAAGGTGAAAATTGCTTTAATATTATTTTCTCCATTCCTGATTGTCTCATTTTACTTTTTCATATTTGTTGATGCGCGGTTTATAATATCAATATCTTACTAAGTGTCTAAGTATACTAGAAATAGAAACATAAAATATTCCATAAGAAAGAGGGTAAACTATTGACCGACATAGAGAAGTAAACGAGAGCATAAGTGCATATAACAGATAGAGCTGACAAAAGCTGACCCGACACGTCAAACTGATCTGATCCACCCGAAACCCGACCTGATAAAACATGAGAGTCTAGCGACCCGAAACCGACCCAACCCAGCTCGCTTGTGACCCAATAAAACCTGATGACTGGCGAACCGAACTTGACCGGATTTGTACCCAACCCAATGAGATTGACTATCAAACAATTATTAAGTTTAAAAATTGATTCAAATGAAACCGATTTAATATTTTATAACTTGATACATTTGACATAGTAATAACAAATTACCCCGTAATTAAATCAAATAATGATAATTAATTAAACTTATTGAAGCAATATGATACATTAACTAGACCCGATAATACCTCGACCTAAACCCGTCATATCTGTTGACCCAACTCGAATCAGGCTTGACCTGAAAGAGTATGCTGATCCAATATAACCCGAACCCGATATAACCCGACCTGCCTTGACTCGACCCAAACCTAACCCGAGTGACCTGATCGACACCTCTATTATTAACCAGTGGGAGAGGCTATGAAGAAAGACGACAAAGCAAAGATATTTGGAATGTTGAGGAAGAAGCCAAGAAAATCATAAGCTGTAAGGAAACTCCGGTTCAACGCTTCTGACTTCTCGGTTCGGTTCACTTCACTTCATTTCTTTTTCCTTAATTCCACCCTTTTGTTTTTTGCTATTTCCCAGCTACCCGCCCTGAATTTTTTGCAGATTGTGCAAATTATTATCGGTACGATTATAGTGTAGTGTGATTTTCTGTAGAATTCTTGTTGTTGGTTGGAGATGGAGATGGAACCTGGAATTGATAGATTCATTCGATTTGTTTTGATGGTTGCTCCAACCCTAATTGAATTAGCTAGGTTGGAGTATCTTTCATGCAATGCTGGAATTTGATTACATTTTATTTCATCATTCTGATCAGTGATCATCATGTCTTCCATTTCAACTGGGTTGATTGCATTATTTCTGACTTTGGAGTTTCAAATCGACTTGGAACTTTAGAACTCAGTACTGAATTTTCAAGTATGACTATATTCAACCAAAATTGTAGGTAGCGGTGTTTAACACATTTACATAATGCATAATAATGAATTAAATACACACAACTATATCTCTATATAACATTGTATTTCCGATCCTGAAAAAGCCTTAGGCTAGTGTTGAGCATGATGAGGTGGTAGGATCATACAAAGCCGGAAGCAAGTACTTCCTGCCGTTAACCCCGTTTGCATTGTAACTTGCTCCCGATGTGGCGTCTACCACAAGCTCCCCGGCATAACCCGGGTAAGCTCCCTTTCCATACACTCCGGTACATGCTGAGGCTGCCTCTAGGGGAGCATCCTTGGGGCCTTGGAAGTACCCGTTTCCAAACGGGTTGGTTACTGTCCCCGCCAACAGGCTAGCCAAGTTTATGACCATACCGTCCATTCCCACGTCGTTATTGGGTGCAACCAAGGGCGGGCTCTGTGGGCCGTAGATGGGTTGGTGGAATGGCCAGGCGCATTGTCCCGGGCACTGGGTCTCGGAATTACCCACCCAAATGTAAGGGCCAGGGGTCTTGTTTTTCGTAGGTATGGATGCATGGGTCCCACACCGGCTCATACAGAAGCCTTCAACTGTCACATCGGCTGAAGTTAGGACTACGGTAATCGCATTAGGCTGTTGGGTTTCCTTTGATGCCAAAACCTCAATTTGTTTGGAGGTGAGGGATTTGCCTAGGGAGTAAGTGTTGTCGGTGACTTGGTTGGCTAATGCCAGTGTTGAGGTGGCCCTGACAGGTTTGGAGAGACGGTAGTACCGTCCTATTGAGCTCCACCAGGTGGCCACTGATGGGTTGCTTTCAGGGTGGGTAGATGAGAGGGAGGTGATAAAGTCGGAGACGACGGCTTTTTGGGTGGGTTTGAAGTGACCATACCAAATGAGGTTTATAGAATATCGGCCACTTAGTAAGGCTCCATTGTGGTATGTAAAGGACATCGGTTGAGTCGAGTCAGCGAGTTGTCTAGCTGCCAAGCTAGAATGGATCATCAACACAAAAAGGCTAAGAAGAAATGGAATTGAGCATTTTGAAGTGAAATTAAGAGCCATAATGAGTGCACTGAATTTGCAAAAAAGATGGATTTGGCTGGGATGTAATTTAAGTGACAGGGTTGTATTAGTAGCTAGAATGTTTAGAATGCTAAGTGAAGGAGTGAATATGATACTAAGGGAAGGTGATAGTCTTTATATAGGGGTAAGGGTGAAGGGAGAAAGAGGATGGTGGGAGGAAAGGTGTGCTGATAAATGGTCCATGTAGTCAGGGATATTTTGTAAAAATATCAGACATGGAGAGTTGGTTGTTTTGCTGACTGTAAATGTGCCTCAATCTAATTATTCACTTCTTGTGGGGTTTATACTTTATACTCATATTCTCTAGATTTGGTTCTGAACATGCGATTTGAATTTGTATTCCAGGGTTGTAGCCGACTAGTTATGGATATTTTCCATTCTTTGGCTTAAAATGAAAACATTGAAATTGTTATTCTTTTGTCTCTAATTTGTGTTACTCAGTGTCCTAAACTTGAGCTGTATTATGTAAAATGTCTTAGAAAGAACTGTGCTAACTAGTAGTTAGGTAGTGTGTCGAGGCGACATGTCCACGTCCACATTTAAATTTTAGAATGAGATCTGATTTGAATTTTAGTGTTGTATGAAATGGTACCGAGATGGCGAGATTAGTAACCATCCAATTATGCCTTAGCAGCTAACTCGTTTTTTTTCTCTCTCGCTTTAGGTGAGGGCTGTGTATATTCTGTCGGATTTCTTGGAAATTGCTGGCTAATGAGTAGATTAGTAGATGAAGATGAATTAAATGTGGTGTGCTGACGGGACGGGAGGTGGAGCCGTGGAAGGGAACGAGTTTCATATGCTTATGTGGAGCATGCTGCATGTACACTGTACACTGTACACATAACTTTTCTTTTGCTAGAACCCCACAGTCCCGGAGACCCCAGTACACTCTCAACTTGGCCGCCATTTTCCCGAAGAGAAGACTCTTTCTTAGTAATCCAGGAACTTCAATTATAACCCGTCACTGTAAGTCTATTACTTCTCTACATTACATTAATGTGAGTGAACAATAATGGTGCAATAACTAGGTGCATTCATCAAGTAACCGTGTACAAAGGAATTGTCTTCGTCATTGTCTTCATGAGAATAAGTCCAAGAGTAGAAATACAGCTGCAATCGATACTCTGGTAGGCGGTAGCCTGTTAGATACAGCACATTGGCACGGAGGCGGCTGATCTCCATGCAATTTACATTGTGAATTACAATTACATATCGCAATAAGTGCACTGAAATTAGGTGAGGCTTCTCTTTCCGTCTCTTTCATTTGTTTACTTTTTATATTATTTTTTTGAAGTATTTATGAGAAATATTTTAATCAAAGGTAAATTGAGACGGAGAGAGTATATATATCTATTAATCCAATGTTTCTCCTACATTGCCGTCTATGTTTTGACATGGTAAGAACTAAGAAGATATTCAACCTTTAATAATCCACTACATATGTCAATCACCGGCCCTTAATTTCTAAGTATTCCCTTCCCTTCACAAAGATTGTTCCACATTTCCGTTTCAAGAAACTTTACAAAGATGTTCACTATCATTAGTACTCCATACATGTTTTGTGGTTCCTAGTATTTGTGACCCCACCTTCTTTTTCCCACCTTCGTGTTCTTCCTCATACTCCATCCTTCTCAATTTCTTCCCAAAAACAATGTGAAACATACATTGTGAATGAGAGAGTACTTTTTTTACCATCCTTTGCGGCCGACAAGGTAAACCGGGTCGGGTCAGGTAATTTTGGGTCAGAAATTCAGGTCACCTTCGGGACGGGTCGTGTCATTTCGGGTCCAACACATTGTCGGGTTTGTTATTTTCAAAAAGTTTAGCGATATAATAAAATTCGAGTTAGGTTGGTTTGCAATACCCCATTTCGCATACCTATGAATCTATGATTATGTTAATTATACTAGTATTGGTTTATATTGGTATTGTTGAGTGTTGACTGTTTATATCGTAATCAGGTGTGACTGGTTGCGATATACGGGTGGCGAATTTTGAGGCAAAGTTCCTTGTAATAAGGGTAGATTGTAATACCCGCATTTCGAGGTTACGATATTAGAACCTGAGTCGAACCGAGGCTTGCTAGGTGAAGTGTAAGTAAGTGTAAACATGAGTATACTTCGCAAGTGAATAAGGGCGAAAGTAGGAAGAGAGTTAGGGACGTAGGGCGCAAGTCAGGCACATTTGCATACTCTTTTGATACTCGACCTAAGACTCAGACTCTAAGCACTTCCCTAAACCTAGCAAACATGCAGCAATGTGTACGAGATATCACTACAAGAGAATAGGTGATTAGCAACTGATATCTACCGACCGACGAAGAATTAGTCGGCAATAAATGATACCGACCGATATCGGTCGGTATTTCTAACTTCGGTCGGTGATTTACCGACCGATTAAATCCAGTCGGTAATAATGTGTATCGGTCGGCATTAACGTGATTTACCGACCGATGTAGCGATAATACCGACCGATTTACCTCGGTCGGTGAGTTTTTCGAATTAAAAACCCAGCTGCCTTCATTCATTACATACTGATTTCTAACCACCCAAAAAAACGACTACACCCTAACCCTCCCCTTCGCGACAAAACCCGACCCAACCCCCGCCCTCCCCTTCGCCTGCGCCACCGTCTCCGCACTGCCGCCGCACCGCTGCCGCACCGCCGCTGCACTGCTGCCGGAATATCTTACCCATTCTCCCCAAAATCCCCAATTTCAACCTAGGTATGAATTTTAATTCAATTTTTTTGTTTAATTTTGTTTATATTTGGTTTATAATTGTTGTTAATCAAAGTATTTGCTGAATTTAGGGTTAATTTAGATTAGAACTTGTTTAATTTAGGTTAGCCTATAAACTAGGGTCGAATTAGATTTAGGGTAAAACTTGTTTGTTAGATTAGGTTAGTGTAATTAGGTTAGTGTATTTTAGACTAGTGTATTTAGGTTAGTCTAATTTAGATGATTGTTGTTTGTTAGATTAGGGTTAAATTAGATTTAGGTTGAAATTGAAATTTAGTTTAATTTAGGGTTAAATTAGATGAAAAATTGTTTAGTATAGTTTAGTTAGACTAGTATAGCTCTCCCTATAATCTTGGATGGTTGGACGGTTTAGTATAGTTTAGTATAGTTTACTTCACATAACTTGGATGGTTGCGATTTTGCCAACCTTGATTCCTTATTTCCTTCATCTTCTCGTGATAATAGTACACACATTTTAATTAATTAAGTAATTATTATGCACCAAATCATTAGTCTAATTAAGATCGATGTGAACACATTATATTTATATTTAAAGTTAGTTGGTTGATGCCTAATTAAGTACCTAATTATATAATCCTAGGACGTTCATAATTGTTGGTTTTTCTATATTATTTGTTTCTTATTCCAATGTTTTATTAAGTATTGATCCATGAACAATTGTTTCTTAATTGAGGAGTTGGTTTTGTAATTGAGAATCTATAGTTTATGTAGGCTGCGTCTAAAAAGAGGCCTAAGATTTTAATAGATGAGTGTATGTATGTATATGTTTGTAAAACATGTTTGAATTCAGAATGTGGGATGGTGTGTGTGATTATAGTATGGAGTAGTAAACAAGAAGCTATTAGAAAAATTAACTCAAAATGTTTTAACCGAGTGGTTAAGACTAGGTACCCCTGAACAATAAGTCTCAGGTTCGAACTTTCTCTTCCTCCATATTGTAATGCGACTAAGTGAAGTTATTAAAAAAAATCATATATGAGGTTTACAGTTTACACTTCGTACCATTAGAGTAATAGCACGAGCTGGCTATATATCTCTATACGTATTATTTTTTGGTATAGAGAAGCGTGCACTTAGCTATATATTAGAATCGAACCTTCAACTAACCTCATGATTAGAGTAAAGAAATTCTTGCCACTTAA
This sequence comes from Agrostemma githago, assembly GCA_958450325.1. Classification (NCBI taxonomy): domain Eukaryota; kingdom Viridiplantae; phylum Streptophyta; class Magnoliopsida; order Caryophyllales; family Caryophyllaceae; genus Agrostemma; species Agrostemma githago. Next base: position 60,812,487 of record OY288257.1, on the reverse strand, counting down.
ACTAACCCTTATTTAGTCTTAAGAATATATTTAATGTTGATTAGTATTCTTGTTTGGTTTGTAAGGTTGATTGGTAAGGTTAAGGTTAAATTAATACACCAATAACTCTTGAAATTCGTAAGGTTGATTGGTTTTATAATATATACTTCCTCCGTTCTATTTGATCTCCTCTCATCTCGCCTGCCTTTACTATTCTTCCCCTTTTTTTATCTTCGTAGTTTAGTATAGTTTAGTTGTTGCTCCGTAATTAAAAGTCCTGGGGACAATTCCTTGTTATAACAGTAAAATATGCATATTCATGTTACTCTCAAATGTTTTTAGGCCAACTAGATACAATATGGTGTAATATGACTCAATCAAATTCAATAAAGAGTACTACGAATTTGAGTTTATAAATTAAACTAAGTGTAGATGTGAAAATTTAATTAAATAATGAGGGGGGTTAAGAATGAGATGGGATCAAGGGAGTTATTTATGTCTACCCCTTACTCCATTTTTTAATGTTATTTAATTAGGTTTTCGTTTCTCTTATAGAAAATCTAGTAATGACGAATACCGACAGAAAATGGATGTACGAAAGGGTAGACGATAGAAACAAAGTTACGTACGAGTTTATACTTGGGGTGGATGATTTTATTCTATATGCTAAGGAACAAGAAGAATACAAGACACATCAGATTCTTAGATGTCCATGTGCGAAGTGTGAAAATTTGAAGTACTTGAATGAGTATCAGGTGAAAGAGCATCTCTATAGCAAAGGGTTTACGCCTGGTTATACTAATTGGGTGTGCCATGGAGAACCCTTTTCTTTTATTAGTAATCCTAGTACTTCAACAAACACTAATGCTTTCATCGACCAACCTTATCGGGAGATGGTAGTAGATGCATTTGGAGACATAATGTTCGGCCGTGTTGAGGATTCTCCTTTGGGTGAAGAAGAAAGCCCCCACCATGATCAGAAAGAATTTTTTGAAATGTTAGAGGCCGCCGAGACACCTCTGTATCGTGGATGTGAGTCGTCATTGCTAGAAGTAGCTTCTAGGATGATTAACATTAAATGTGAGGACAACCTACCGGAAAGAAGTTTAGATAAGATAGCAGCTTTGATTGAGGATATCATTCCACGAGATAATTTGATGACTCGCACATTTTATGACACTAAAAGGTTGCTTAGGGGCCTTCAAATGCCCCATCATAGGATCCATTCATGTCAGGACGGATGCATGCTATTTTGGAAAGAAGACTCCATGCTTATCTGGTGTTGTTGCCGATGACGTCTTAGAAAGTTTTGGTGAAGGGGAGGACATGAAAGAGATGAACGAGGTGGGTGATGATGTGATTGTCGAAGATGATAACATTGATGAGGAGGAGGAATTTGAAGATGAGTTTGAGGAGGAGGATGAAGAAGAAGAAGAAGAAGAAGAAGAAGACGATGATGATGAGGACGATGATTGCTAACTTGTATTTGCTTAGTCATTGAATTAGTGGTCGATCAACACTCATGGATAAATGCAGTTATTATTTGTATATGTTTGTTTGGTTTTAGGCAAGATGATATTATTTGTTAAATGTTTTCAAGGATTTGCATTTGGGAAGTATTATTTGCATATGTTTGTTTGTTTTGTCATTCAACAGATCGTATCTGAAAGATGGTTGGACGAGGCGGACGTGGACGCGGCGGACGTGGACGTGGACGTGGACCACAGGTTCAGGTCGACGAGCATGAGGAGGAGGAGCAGCAACAACAACAACATCAACAACAGCAACAACAACAGGAAGATCTGGAAATAATTGCGATTAAGCCCAGTGGGAGATGGTATTGGTTATTCTATCATTATCGAAGTAGATGTAGTATATAATTTTTTTCTATACAAAAATCTAATATGTGGCATTTGTGTTGATTAAGGTTTGACGACTCCGGTGTGGTAAGACGAGTAACGAAGTCGTTCAAGGGTTTCTACCATGAACCGCATATGAACTACCGGGAGACCCCGACGACGGTGAAAGATAAATGGTTCGACAATTTTAGGGTATACATTCACTTTATTTTCCTTACATTCAAAGATATATAGTTATATGCACTTTTAATTGTTATTTAGATTTTTTCTTAATACGTAATTATTAATTTATGATCGGTCACAATGTCAGGGGTACTGTTCATGGGAGGCCGAGCATGAAAAGCGAGTTAGGGAGAGGTACGATGACGAATGTCGTAAACGGTTGAAGGACACCGTTAACGACATATGTGAACTGCGGAATGGCAAGAACAAGGCCTGCCCAGGGTGGATGGTGCCACAAGTCTACAAGGACTTGTTGGAGCGACGGAAGTCGAAGGCTTTCCAGAAGAGATCAAAGACAGCTGCCGCAAATAAAGCTTGTGCACAGCCTGGCCCTAGTCATCACGGGGGGTCGATCAAGGCAACGAAACATGCGTCAAGGCTGGTAATGACAAAATATATTAAAATATTCCATAATGTTTATATTCATATTTTTTTTTAAGATGGTAGTAATAATTTGTCTTCTTAGATGGAGCAACTGGGTGGTAGGAGGCCCAGTGCGGCGGAGCTCGCGGAAGCCATGCACTCTAAGGTTGTCGACGGTAAAAGAGTTTTTACCAGTCAAAAGGCGAAGGAGACATTTGTAAGTGTTAATTTAGTTAATCATAGAGATTATCTTAAAATTCCTTAATAAATTAGTTATAACTTGTTCCTAAACATTACCTTCCTCTGTTTGCTAATAGGAACGATTTGAAGAGCTCAAGAAAAAGAACGAGGAGGAGGAGAAAGGAAAAGAGGACGACGAACTGTGGTTCGAAGCGGCCCAGGGCTTCAAAAAGGGCCACGTATACGGAGTGGGATCCGCCGGCCCATTGTACTTCACCCCCCCTCAACAAAACAAGGGTAATGCTTCGAGCTCCTACCATCCCGGTATTCTTATACAACAAGAAAAACGGGCAGAAGAATTTCAAAACAAAATTTTGGAAGCCTTGGAGAAGGAGAAAGAGAAAGAAGAGAACAGGCGCTTTAGAGAAGAGACCCGGGAGCTCATGCAACAGCAACAGCAGCTCATGTCAGCGCTTAACAAGGTATTACAAACTCAGAACTGTAACCCGTTCAACAACACTAACTTCCGTAATCCGAATGACGATAATTCGGGAGGTGGTGGAGTTGGGGGAGCCGGGGTCGGTTTTCAAGTGTAGCTTGAACTTTTAATTGATTACTCTTTCAAGTTGTGTAAACTTTGAATTCTCTTCCAAGTTGTTTAGACTCTTTAATTACACTTTCATTAGTATTCGCTTAATTAAGTAGCTAAACATTTTATGTGAATGAATTGTGGAGATGTTGGATTATGAATGAATTAGATGAAGTTAACGAATGAAGGTTGAAGTGAATGATATTGTAGTTTGAATGAGTTGGAAGATTTGAATGATACGATATCGATGACAACAAATTGTAGTTTGTATGTTGTAGTTTGAATACAGGTTTGTATGTTGCAAATTGGAGGACAACAAAACAATTGGATCCAGCACGACCTAAACATCTTTACCGACCGCCCACACGTACTTACCGACCGCCCAGCTTTCTTTACCGACCGACGTAAGCAACTTCGATATTGTCCATCTACGGTCGGTAAGCATTACCGACCGACAGGAGCGGTCGGTAAAAACCGTAAATACCGACCGCATTACCGACCGAGTTCCCCTTTTCCCGACCAAACGTTTCACAGGAGGTTCTGACCTTGGCTTGGTCGGCAACACTTACCGACCGCAAGTTTCAGTCGGAAATACCATTTACCGACCGCATAATACCATATCCGACCGACATGTCGGTCGGTGATGCCTAATATACCGACCGACAGAATCAGTCGGTAAGATTTATTGCCGATCGTTTTTAATCTTTACCGACCGTAATTCGGTCGGTGATTTACCGACTGGATCGTTTGGTCGGTACTTATTGTTTCCGACCATAGTTTTCGACTATAGACTATCGGTCGGAAACTTTTAAAATGCGGTCGGTAAATGTATTTACCGACCGCTTTTGTACCTTCCCGACCGATGTTTCCGGTTGCTAAATGCTGTCATTCTTGTAGTGTATATATTATTAATATAACGATTATATTAATATATTGAGTCGGTATGGTAATTAGAGTTATGGGATAACATTTAGTACTCCGTATTTGATAACCTAGCTCCTCCTCTTCAGGAGGTTCAATTTGAAGTTGACTTGTATTATATTAGAGAGAGTATATTGTGGAGAGTATCACAAAAGTCTTATACTAGCTTCTAGCATATGCATGCGTCGCACATCTTGATTTCTATTATGTCAATGTGTTTGTTATGGAGTAGTATATATTTTCTTATACGGCTTATTTACATGCTAATTTCGCTACAAAAAAGGTGTACTGCATTATTATCTCTTTACTTTTATATTTTCGATTAATACTTGTAACATGTCATTGACGTAACCCTACAATTTGATCAAGGAATGACCATTATTATGATGTGCTCAGTTTCAAGTCGGTTGATTGCATGCTGCATTATTTCTGAGTTTGGAGTTTGAAGTTAGGGTTCAATCTTTCAAATCGACTTGGAAATTTAGGACTCGGTACTGAATTTAAAATTCGACTATAGTGAAGCAAAATTGTAGTGCAGGTATCAGTGTTTAACACATTTACATGATCCATAATGAATTAAATACACAACTATATGTCTGTATGTATACTAATAGTATTTCCAATCCTGAAAAAGCCTTAGGCTAGTGTTGAGCATGATGAGGTGGTAGGATCATACAAAGCAGGAAGCAAGTACTTCCTGCCGTTAGCCCCGTTTGCATTGTAGCTAGCTCCGGATGTGGCATCTACCAGAAGCTCTCCGGCATAACCCGGGTAAGCTCCCTTTCCATACACCCCGGTACATGCGGAGGCTGCCTCTAGGGGAGCATCCTTTGGACCTTGGAAGTACCCGTTTCCAAACGGGTTGGTTACTGTCCCTGCCAACAGGCTAGCCAAGTTTATGACCATACCGTCCATTCCCACGTCGTTGTTGGGTGCAACCAAGGGTGGGCTCTGTGGGCCGTAGATAGGCTGGTGGAATGGCCACGCGCATTGTCCCGGGCATTGCGTCTCGGAATTACCCACCCAAATGTAAGGTGTCTGCTTGTTTTTCGTAGGTATGGATCCATGGGTCCCACACCGGCTCATACAGAATCCCTCAACTGCCACATCAGCTGAAGTTAGGACTATGGTGATGGCGTTAGGCTGTTGAGTGCCCTTTGAGGCCAAACCCTCAATTTGTTTGGAGGTGAGGGATTTGCCAAGGGAGTAAGTGTCGTCGGTGACTTGGTTAGCTAATGCCAGTGTCGAAGCGACTCTAATTGGTTTGGAGAGATGGTAGTACCGTCCTATCAAACCCCACCACGCAGCAACCGATGGGTTGGTTTCAGCATGGGTAGATGAGAGGGAGGTGACAAAGTCGGAGATGACAGCTTTTTGGGTGGGTTTGAAGTTACCATACCAAATGAGGTTTATCGAATATCGGCCACTAAGTAAGGCTCCATTGTGGTATGTAAAGGACATCGGCTGAGTCGAGTCAGGGAGTTGTCTAGCTGCCAAGCTAGAATGGATCATCAGCACAAAGAGGCAAAGAAGAATAGGAAGCGAGTTCATAGGTGTGAAATGAAATGCCATAATGGAAGTGAATAGGCAAAAAGTGGAATTTGAGATGAAATTAAATGGAAGTGGTGTAGAAACTAGAATGTTTAGTGAAGTGAGTATGATATGAAGGAAGGTGATAGCCTTTATATAGGGGTGAGATTGAAGGGAGAAAGGAGGAAAGGTGTGCTCAGAAACGGTCCATGCAGATCGAAGGCAGCAGGGATATTTGGTAATAAGACATGAGTTGTAATTTGTGAGGACTGTATATGTGCGCGTAGTAGTAGTAGTAGTAATTATTTAAGGTGCTGTCAATTTATTAGTTTCCTTTCATGATATTCACTTCTGTGGGGTTTAAGCTTTACTTGCTGTTATAGTCATGTACAGCTTTTGCTTTTGATATTCGATACCAGTTTGTGCTCTATTTTGCTACTAGTTTGTACGGAATGAAATTCGTTTGTGTTGTTCATATGTTTACTACCGTGTTAAACTTGGTGTGTGCGCTCTTAGTTACTCGAACCTAGTTGTAGACTTGTAGTATATATAGGTCCTACTCGTGTACTAGCTCGACTATCCTAGATTCTTATGACACGTCTCATGTTCCGATATCCAAGTGTTAAAACACATGTATGCAGGGGATTCGAGAAGAGATGGGAAATCAAGAGCGAAATGAAAGGACCCGTGTTGTGAGTTGCGACACCTTTAAATCCTCCACGTTTATGTTACGGAGTACTCTTTCTGTCTCGGTTGTTTGTTGTCCCAAATAATATAAATTGAAATGTGAGGAGTGACATAGATGGTTCCTGGTTATACTAAGCTAGTGCTTGACAGCTCCCAACTCAGTGGCCGAAATGAACTACGGCTGAAGTTGAAGGAATAGGGACCCTGTTTGAAATTAATTGGATTAGTTAGTTTCAAATTGTGATGAAGGAAGAAGAGTCAAATGTGGTGTGCTCAGTCTAGTCTCACGGGACGTGTAGCGTGTTATGTATACTAAGCCTATGTGGATCATGTAACATGTTGCATGCACACGCAACTCTCCTTTTGGTACAATCCACTGTATCTACCAGTACACCTCAACTTGATCGGTTCAGACTTTCTATGAAATTGTTCGTTTTGTAGGGAGCGCAAACTGAAATTATTATTACTTTATTTTTAGTACTCGTATTACTTTTGCGGAGAGTTGATGAGTCTAACTTGATCCGAGTGACCATAGTAAAACCAATTTGACGGATAGATCCCAATAATAGGTTGATCCGAAATTGATTCGATCTTATCCAATGTTAACTAAATTCGTAAGCATATGTTCATTGAAACACGATATTAATCACTTAAGCTTGTCAAATTGTACTTGATTGCAAATTAGTTAAAGTTGTACATCGTTAACTAAACGCATAATTAATCTTGGAGGTTGGAGTGCAGCAATGAAGGTTTGTTTGTACCATTTTGGATGTAACAAATTCACACAAATCAAATAAATACAAATTCACATTAATAAAATCTTCACTTAGCTTGTTAAAAACCTTGTCCACCTCCAATATTTCAAACAATCAATCAAAAACTAACGCTATTCCATCTCTCGAACTTTTGGAGGTAAACTATGTAAGGGAAACCCGTTAAATGAGTGTCTTGTCACTAATCGTAAAATGAATTCCTAGGACAATTATTGTTAAATTTGTTATAAATGCAAAGTTGATTAGATTGAGAAGTGAGAAGCTATCCATTGATGACTTCTAAAAACAAGACGTTGACAATGAAGAAGGAAGTTTCCATGTATCAATGAGTAGCCAGCCAGTTAGCCACTAGCCAGACTTGTGAGTCGTTGTGGTGACTCAACAGTCAACGGTGTTACACGTGCAGCCGATCCATGGTCAAGCTTATTGTGCCACCACTAGTGTTCCTTGGCTTCCGACAATACATGCATGCCACCGTGTTTCAAACATCAAACACCCACCTACGTACACTACACCTTAGCTTGTAGTGTGTACATTTATTTGTAGATGAATGGAAACGGAAAAAGTGGTATTGACTACCTAATCGAAGCACACACTAAATACACTTCCCTTCAGAATATTTCGGCCCTACTAGTCTCGAGTATCATGAAATCTCCTTGAGAATTAGACGATTCTCGGATTTCTTATACTTTAGTAACTCGAAAAGATCTATGATTTCAAGTTTGCTTTTGTTTTTTGTTTCGTAAACCACCAAGATCAATGTCCAAAATGTTACAAGTACATATTTTCATGCAAAATGCACACACATCTTTTTTTTTTTTTTTTTTTTTTTTTTTGCCAGCAGTAAAAACATCGACGGTTACCTAACGTTTGAGTTCTCAGAACTCATGTTACAACCTTTATTAAGCCTGAAAACATAACTTAAAGAAACATAAAACATAGGATAAAAGCGTCGGGGGTCCATAGAGATGGGATTGTGGACATCGGAATAATGGTCACGACCAGAAGTACCATCTGCATCAACACAGCTAACCTTCCAAAATCGTCGAAGAATATGAGCTTCAGGGTACGAAGAACCAGGTGCACATACGCTCTTGCGAAAAGAGCATAGAAAGAAGAGATGAGATGCGAGACGACGAGGTCTGCCCTCGGCGGAGTAAAAACTCCTACACCTGGGAGATCGAAACCTTGGATCATAAAACCAACAGAATGAGAAAATCAGGATGCTAAGAGAAAGTACGGAGAGCACGACGAATCCTTCAACCAAATTCCTATCCCGGATCACTAAGAAGCGTCGTCTTCTGAAGAAGGCAACCCACATCGAACACACAAGAGCCAGTGGCGATTCCAGAAATTGAGTACAGGGGGTGCGGAAAAGTAAGTACTAAAACGTTAGTTACGACATGAATTTAGGATTTCGGAATCAAAATTGTTTGGGTATCAAACAATCGAAGGCCTCCTGCCGGATACGGCCGGCGATCTTCCTCTCCCCTCCTGGTATACCCAGAGTTCCGGACCTGCACATGGAGCAAACAAGGGTCTCGGAGGGATTCCGAGGTTGCCTCTCCGACGCTCAAGTCAGTGGTGTGGATTGGAGGGTAGAGGTAAGATTATGGAGGATATTACTTAACTTTCTAGAGAGATGATATGTTGTGTGAGTGATCTGTTGTCAGAATGCTCATCCTCCCCTTGAGGTGGATGTCTTCCGGGTATTTATAGGACTCGAGACATGGAGGTCGGCCGCCGGACCCCAAGCCAGACCGAAGACCTCCCTCCGGCTGGAGGGAGCCGGTGGGCCTTAGCTTGCGGGGTGACGACTCAGTCATGATGCTGCCGGCTGCTGACCATACCTGTGGTGCCGACCCCCGTCAATTGCCCCTTACTGGATGTCCGCCCGGGGTCACCGTGGGCCGCTTTCAGTGAATAGTTCCTGGGCGAGGTGCCGCAGGGTCGATCTTGTTTCGCGCGCAATCCGTTCGCCTTCCCTACTAGTCTAGGTTGTGTGTAGAGGTAATGATGGCTTTTGGTTTTCCCTAGGTTACTTTGGTAGTTGCATGCATTTAATGGTGTGCATGCATGGCTTAGCTCCCCTATATAAGATCCTCATTTTTTGCCATTTTTGGCATCATTTTTCCATCCCTATTCTTTGAGAACTCTAACTTACTCATGTCGTCCTCCTCTGGCAGCAATTCTCCACCCTCCGCCGTGGTGCATCCGAGCAGCCCTGTCCGGCGCAAGAAACGCTCCCCCTCCCCGGAGACTTCGAAGCCTAAGTACGGGCGTTGGATTTCTCGAGGGCCTCCATACCGTCCACCGGCGCCTGTTGAAGCCGCCCCTCCTGCTCCTCATCCTACTGCGGGGGCTGCCGGGCGTTCTCCCAGTGGTGATCGTGATCGTCGTCGCCGGCGTGCCAGGGTGCACTTTGGCGTTTCAGAGCCGGACATTGATCCGGATTGTCCATCATCGGGTGACCCCTCCGGCTCCTCTTTTTCGAGCAGCCGCTCGTCTGGGCCGTCATGGATGGGCGGTCCCCTCTGTCCTAGTGATTCGTCGGGCGAGATGGCGGAGGGTTTCGACATTCTTCGTGGGATTCGCGCCCCCCCCCCCTCTCCTGCCTCCTCCTCTTCCCCTGCTACCTCGGCTTCCTCCCTTCCTGACGAGGATACCGAGGGGGAGGATATGGAGTGAGGTTTCCTGGGTGGTATGGGTCTGGAGGGTGCCTCGTTTTGCCGGTTGAGGTTAGTAGGTGGGAAAGGCGGTATACTCGGCGGCGTGGCTATGTTAGCGGTGCTTCGCAGGCGGTCTTCGGCTTTTATCTTGTTGCTCTTCCTTGTTTTAGGTAGTTTTTTCCCGGTCGGTTTGTGTAATTTTGGGGGTTGCCGACCCTTTCTTTTATCGATGTTGTATTATTCGGGTGCCGGTTCCCTTATCCTGTGTATGATAAGGTGTCCGGGTGTATGCTGACTTTGTTTATTGAATGTGAATCTTCGTGCTTTGTGCCCCTAGTCACGCTTTTCCACTTGCCTGTTCCTTTTTGTGTTGTCTTTTCGTATTCTGCATTTTTGTGTTGCATTGAATGCCACTTGTTCTTTGTCAGTTAATTCGGTGGGTGGCTCTAGGAGGCCTCCTTCATATAAATAGGGGCTCCCCCCCTCATTTGCCCCTCATTTGCCATTTCAATCTCTCACTAAGTGCAAAGCAAACTACTCATTTTTCTTTCGTTTCTGATTTAGTCGTCGTCTCCTGCCACGGGAGTTCTAGTTTTTGCCGGCTCCTCTAGGTTAGTTTTCTGTCTCTTGTCTTTTGTTTATTCCTTTGCTCTCGCATCATATCCACCCGTTCCCGGCATGTTCGCTTTGAGGTAGAGGACGATGAGGGGATGTCGGAGCGTCACGGGACCCAGGGTAGTGGGTCCGTCGAAGGGGCCGGTGATTCCTCGTCCGGGGAGTCTATAGAAGAGGTGGAGCCCGTTTATGCGGAGCCTATCCGGGCTTTGCGCATTTCTTCTGGCGGATCTTCAACTCTTGCGAGGGGTGGCGAAGGGTTGCCGTCATCCGGCGCTTCTAGGGGAGATGTTATTGTTGGCAGCTCCATGGTTTTGCGCCGCCGTCTTCAAAAAGGTGGTCCTTGTTTGGGGGAATCTTCTGAGGCGGGGGCGTCTTCTCCCCGTCGTTCGACCTCTATTTCCGGGCCGGTGGAGCCGGACACGGAGGGTGTTGAGAGCAACCGTCGTCCTCTCCTTCATGCCAATACTTTGATCGATGAGGGTTGGCGTCAGAAGGTCCTTGATGCCGGTGGTCTTGATGCTACCAAAGAACTCTACCCTCTCGGGGAGGGTTACGAATACTTATTGCCGGACCCGGGCCAGTCCATTTGTTCTCCTCCAGAGGGATGTGTGGGAGTATCTGTAGAATCTTTGAAGTTCGGTCTCCGTTTTCCCCTTGATCCCTTTGTAGAGGAGGTATTTTGTCGTATGAGGTTGGCGTTGGGTCAGCTGACTCCCCAATCCTTTCGTGCCATCATTTCATTTTGCTGGGTGTGCCGGTTTAGGAAGTGGAGGCCTTCGGTGGAGGCGTTTAGGTTCATGGTGCGTCTTAAGGCGTCGTCGTCTTCTTACTGGGCCCTTGGCCGGCGAGGCAAGTATGTCACTTCTTATCCCATTCTTTCGAATTGTCACAAGTGGAAAGGTGCTTTCCTGTATGTGCATTCGGATAAGCCCTGGGCTGTCCCCCGATTTTTCCAGTCGGATGTACGTGTCAATCTGGAGAGTGATAAGGAGATGGGGAGTTGTTTGGACTTGAGGGAATCCGGCTTGGGGCAGTCGGATAGGGAAGTTGTCGGCGCCTTTCCTGCCGTTATGAAGTGGTCAGGCAAGGAGAGGGTGGCCGCTCCTTCAATATGGCTACCTCACTATGATCCGATCACGAGGAATGATTTTCTGGAACGGGTGGGCATCAGCGTCCCTGTCGCCGGCCCAGGTATCTGGCGACCTACTTATTCACTTGTGTTGTCTACCTTTCTTGATAGTTCTCAGGCCCTCAACCCTTTGCCCATTTTCCTGCCTAACTTTGCAGACAACAGGTCGGCGGTTACTTGGACGCCTGAGGAGATTGACTCACTAGGGCTGAATCCTTCCCTCCGCCCTCTCATTACTACGCCGCCAGCTCCCTCATTGGACCGTCTAACCATCATGACCTACCAGAAGTCGAGGCTTTCTAGGCTGAGGAAGGCGGCGCCGGCGTTCGGTGGGGCCCCTCCTTCTAAGAGGCAGGCCGTGGGCCCCTCCTCTGCTGACCCTGAGCCCCTCCTCTGCTGACCCTGAGGGGGCCATGAGTGTGGCCGGCGCGCAGGCTGATGTCGGGGCTTCCGAGGTTGTCACCTCCCCAAGGACTACGAGTTCGCCGGCTGTCACTATTGCGGCTCTTCCTGAACAGGGGGTGGTTGCCGAACCATCCTCCGGATTCAGGGAGGCGGCCGCCTGCCTGGAAGCTTCTCAGGACCGGGAAACTATGCGCGACGTTGCCGCCGCCGTGGATGCGCCTCTCCCCTCCTTGTCTGATCTTTCTTTTTACAGGATGTTGGAGGGAGACGTTTCGCCCGTTGACCGGATTCAAACTCTTGCCCAACTGGATACCGTTTATCGTGACCTGGGGGAGGATTTGTCTAGGGTTGTCCAATCCAGTATCAAGATCAAGAAGGCGGTGGAGGAGGGCGCGAGGTTGATGTCTCGCTTGCAGAAGGCAGAGTTGAAGCTGGAATTGGAGAAGCAGCTAAGGTCGGCGGCTGAGACGAAGCTGGAATCGAAGAAGAAGCTAAGGTTGGAGGCTGAGGAGAAGGAGGTGACCGGTCGCAAGGAATTGGAAACTCTCCGGGGGGGTCCATTCTTCCTGCGAGTCGCTCAAGAAGGATCTGGAGGGGCAATTACAGGTGGCTCGTGCTGATATGGAGTCCCTTCATTCAAAGCTGGCAGTCGCTGAACAGGAATCGGAGAAGAAGTCTGGGGAGATTGCCAACTTGGCGAAGGAAGGTGACGCAGCTTTCCTTGAGGGAATGAATGCCGTTGTTGACTTGACGTCAAAAGCCCTTCTTGAGTACGATCCGGGTTTCGACTTCGACCGGTATAACCCAATATATCAGCGTCTTCAAGCGGAGGAGGATGAACGTGAGGGTGGGTCGCCGGCGGCGGAGCCTCCTACCTCTCCTAAATAGGAACTCGGGCCGTCGTCCTCCTGTGCCTCATGTACCCTCAGGGAGGGAGAGGAGGGGGCGGCAGATGATCCGGCAGATACTGCTAACTCCTCTGCCCCCTCTTGAGGCTTTTTGTGGATTTCCTCGCACCTACCCTTTTGAGGTTTAGGCATAGGCTTGCCCTCCATGCTTTATCCTTTGCATTCCTTTTTGTTCTGTTTGTAGGTGGCGCTTGATCCTTTGGGGATGGCTGCCGATCTTTGAATTGTTGTAGCCTTATTTTGACTCCTTATTGTAACAAACGCCTGGCGCTTCTGACGCTTTTTATTTTCCGTTTTTATCATTCTCTGTCTTGTTATCTTTTCTTCCTTATGCCCCCACACTTTGGGTGAGAGATTTGGTCGGTAGGCCGGCTGTGGTCGGGCCACAATCGGTTCCCGACTTATGCCCCCACACTTTGGGAGGGGGAGATTTGGTCGGTAGGCCGGCTGTGGTCAGGCCACAGTCGGTTCCCAACTTATGCCCCCACACTTTGGGTGGGGGAGATTTGGTCGGTAGGCCGGCTTTGGTCAGGCCACAATCGGTTCCCGACTTATGCCCCCACACTTTGGGTGGGGGAGATTTGGTCGGTAGGCCGGCTGTGGTCAGGCCACAGTCGGTTCCCGACTTATGCCCCCACACTTTGGGTGGGGGAGATTTGGTCGGTAGGCCGGCTGTGGTCAGGCCACAGTCGGTTCCCGACTTATGCCCCCACACTTTGGGTGAGGGAGATTTGGTCGGTAGGCCGGCTGTGGTCGGGCCACACTCGGTTCCCGACTTATGCCCCCACACTTTGGGTGGGGGAGATTTGGTCGGTAGGCCGGCTGTGGTCAGGCCACAGTCGGTTCCCGACTTATGCCCCCACACTTTGGGTGGGGGAGATTTGGTCGGTAGGCCGGCTGTGGTCGGGCCACAGTCGGTTCCCGACTTATGCCCCCACACTTTGGGTGGGGGAGATTTGGTCGGTAGGCCGGCTGTGGTCGGGCCACAGTCGGTTCCCGACTCATGCCCCCACACTTTGGGTGGGGGAGATTTGGTCGGTAGGCCGGCTGTGGTCGGGCCACAGTCGGTTCCCGACTCATGCCCCCACACTTTGGGTGGGGGAGATTTGGTCGGTAGGCCGGCTGTGGTCGGGCCACAGTCGGTTCCCGACTCATGCCCCAACACTTTGGGTGGGGGAGATTTGGTCGGTAGGCCGGCTGTGGTCGGGCCACAGTCGGTTCCCAACTCATGCCCCCACACTTTGGGTGGGGGAGATTTGGTCGGTAGGCCGGCTGTGGTCGGGCCACAGTCGGTTCCCGACTCATGCCCCCACACTTTGGGTGGGGGAGATTTGGTCGGTAGGCCGGCTGTGGTCGGGCCACAGTCGGTTCCCGACTCATGCCCCCACACTTTGGGTGGGGGAGATTTGGTCGGTAGGCCGGCTGTGGTCGGGCCACAGTCGGTTCCCGACTCATGCCCCCACACTTTGGGTGGGGGAGATTTGGTCGGTAGGCCGGCTGTGGTCGGGCCACAGTCGGTTCCCGACTCATGCCCCCACACTTTGGGTGGGGGAGATTTGGTCGGTAGGCCGGCTGTGGTCGGGCCACAGTCGGTTCCCGACTCATGCCCCCACACTTTGGGTGGGGGAGATTTGGTCGGTAGGCCGGCTGTGGTCGGGCCACAGTCGGTTCCCGACTCATGCCCCCACACTTTGGGTGGGGAGATTTGGTCGGTAGGCCGGCTGTGGTCGGGCCACAGTCGGTTCCCGACTCATTCCCCCACACTTTGGGTGGGGGAGATTTGGTCGGTAGGCCGGCTGTGGTCGGGCCACAGTCGGTTCCCGACTCATGCCCCCACACTTTGGGTGGAGGAGATTTGGTCGGTAGGCCGGCTGTGGTCGGGCCACAGTCGGTTCACGACTCATGCCCCCACACTTTTGGTGGGGGAGATTTGGTCGGTAGGCCGGCTGTGGTCGGACCACAGTCGGTTCACGACTCATGCCCCCACACTTTGGGTGGGGGAGATTTGGTCGGTAGGCCGGCTGTGGTCGGGCCACAGTCGGTTCCCGAATCATGCCCCCACACTTTGGGTGGGGGAGATTTGGTCGGTAGGCCGGCTGTGGTCGGGCCACAGTCGGTTCGCGACTCATGCCCCCACACTTTGGGTGGGGGAGATTTGGTCGGTAGGCCGGCTGTGGTCGGGCCACAGTCGGTTTCCGACTCATGCCCCCACACTTTGGGTGGGGGAGATTTGGTCGGTAGGCCGGCTGTGGTCGGGCCACAGTCGGTTCCCGACTCATGCCCCCACACTTTGGGTGGGGGAGATTTGGTCGGTAGGCCGGCTGTGGTCGGGCCACAGGTTCCCGGCTCATGCCTCCACACTTTGGGTGGGGGAGATTTGGTCGGTAGGCCGGCTGTGGTCGGGCCACAGTCGGTTCACGACTCATGCCCCCACACTTTGGGTGGGGGAGATTTGGTCGGTAGGCCGGCTGTGGTCGGGCCACAGTCGGTTCACGACTCATGCCCCCACACTTTGGGTGGGGGAGATTTGGTCGGTAGGCCGGCTGTGGTCGGGCCACAGTCGATTCCCGAATCATGCCCCCACACTTTGGGTGGGGTAGATTTGGTCGGTAGGCCGGCTGTGGTCGGGCCACAGTCGGTTCCCGACTCATGCCCTCACACTTTGGGTGGGGGAGATTTGGTCGGTAGGCCGGCTGTGGTCGGGCCACAGTCGGTTTTCGACTCATGCCCCCACACTTTGGGTGGGGGAGATTTGGTCGGTAGGCCGGCTGTGGTCAGGCCACAGTCGGTTCACGACTTATGCCCCCACACTTTGGGTGGGGGAGATTTGGTCGTTTTGGTGGGGGGTCCATTCTTGGTGATAGGCGAATAGGGGCTCCCCCCTTATTGCCCCCTGCTTGCTGGTCGAGAACATAGTGAACGAAGAGCAAGTAGATCTAGCAAACAGAGCCTTCCTTATTAAAATTTTTACAAGTTTCTGGTGGCAGGGTTGTCGACAGGCCCGATGGTACCCTGCCGAGGTTCAGTACAACGTTTCGTCTGCTTGTTCAGACGTAGTACCTCCTGACGGTGTCGGCGTTCCAGTGTGACGGTAAGTCCCGTCCTTCTCTGTCTTTCAGCTTGTATGTACTTGGTCCTAGGACCTTAGTGATCTCATATGGCCCTTCCCAGTTGGCGCTAAGCTTTCCGTGTTCGTTTGCCTTGCCGACTGCCGCGGATTTCCTCAGGACTAAGTCACCCACCTGGAACCTTCGGTGGTTTACCCTCTGGTTATAAGCCTTTCTCATGCGTTGTTGATATGCCACCAGGTTTACGCGCGCCTCCTCACTGGTTTCCTCCACCAGATCCAGGGCTTCTTCCATGGTCGCCTCATTCCTGTCGCCCTCATAATATTTGCTACGGGCGGAGGGAACGCGCGTTTCTATGGGGAGGAGGGCTTCTGCCCCATATACTAGGCCGAACGGCGAGTGTCCTGTTGCCGCCTTCTGCGTCGTTCTTAGGGACCAGAGGACACTCGGTAACTCATCTGCCCATCTCCCTTTGAGGTCTTCCAGCATCTTTCTCAGTCCGTTGAGAATTTGTTTGTTGGCCGCCTCGGCCTGGCCGTTGGTTTGCGGATGGCAGACGGCTGAGTATGCCACGGCAGTCCCAAATCCCCCTAGCCATTCTCTTAGTGGAGGGTTATCGAATTGCCGGCCATGATCGAAGACCAGTACCTTGGGTACGCCGAATCGGGTTATGACGTTTCGCCATATCACTTTGCGCACGGCCGGTTCCGTGATATTAGGAACGGCTTCTGCTTCTATCCATTTTGAGAAGTAATCCACTGCCACTATTACGAACTTCCTGTTCCCGGTTGCTGTAGGGAAGGGCCCTAGTATATCCATCCCCCATTGGGCGAAGGGGATAGGGCTCAGGATGGGCTGTAGATCCCTGGCCGGCGCGTGGATCACCGGTGAGTGGATTTGGCAATTTCTGCACTTTTTAGTCAGTTCTCGAGCATCATGTATGGCGGTTGGCCAGTAGTAGCCCGCTCTGACCGCCTTATGTGCCAGGTTTCTGCCCCCTATATGGTGTCCGCACATCCCCGAGTGGATGTCATCCAGCACTTCTGCCGCCTCTTCTGGTTTCAAGCATCTTAGTATTGGAGCAGCGGTTCCTTTCTTGTAGAGCTGTTCATCCAATATCATGTACCTTGCGGCTGTTGTGGGCATTCGTTTAGCTGTGGCGGGGTCTTTTGGCAGTTGTTTGCTCAGGATATACTCGATGATGGGTGTCCGCCAATCGTTATCGCTTTCGCTTTCTATGTTGAGGACGTCGTCCTGACCGTCCTCGGACGCTGCGATGCTTTTTTCCTGTCGGACGTCTACCCAGACCAAGCGTCTAATATCCTGTAAGCTCGAGCTTGCGAGTTTTGACAATGCGTTTGCCCGGTTATTCTGTGACCTAGGCACTTGTTTGATCTCGTATGATTGGAGTTGGGATAGCTCTTCTTTTACTTTCTTTAGGTAGAGTGCCATCGAGGGCTCCCTGGCTTCGTACTCTCCGTTAATCTGGTTCAGCACCAGTTGTGAGTCAATTGATAGTACAATTTGTTTGGCTCCGGCTGCTCGGGCCAGGTGGATGCCGGCTAAGACAGCTTCGTATTCGGCTTCATTGTTGGACGCTTGAAAAGTGAACCTTAGTGCGTGTTCGAATTCTTCGCCGTCGGGGCTTGTTAAGACGACACCGGCTCTGGAACCGTTGCTGGTGGACGAACCATCAGTGAAGGCCTCCCATGCCTCTGATGGTGGGTCGTCATCTTCCGAGTGGGAACATTCGGCTATGAAGTCCGCCAGTGCTTGGGCTTTTATCGCCGTCCTCGACTGGTAGGTGATCCCTAGGTCGCTAGTTCCACGGCCCATTTCAACATTCGTCCTGACTTTTCAAAATTTTCCAATGCCTTTTCCAGGGGCATGTTTGTGAGGACGGTTACCGGGTGTGCGTCGAAGTAGGGGCGCAACTTTCGGGCGGCCACGACTATGGCGTATGTCGCCTTCTCCACCATGGGATAATTTTTTTCTGCTGGGCCCAATGCGTGACTGATGAAATATACCGGTTGCTGGGCCTTCTCCTCCTCTCTGAGGATGACGGCGCTGATTGTGACACTGGTGACAGCTATGTAGACGTACAACTTTTCACCCTCGGTTGGTCGTGCCAGCGTCGGTAGGGTTTTTAAGTGTTCTTTCAAGTTAGCGAACGCCGTCCTCTGCTCCTCCCCCCACTTGAAGTGCTTGTTGCCTTTGAGGACTCCGAAGAAAGGGGTGGATTTATCGGCCGCCCTTGAGATGAAACGGGCCAGAGCCGCCATTCTTCCCGTGAGCCTCTGTATATCTTTGATAGTTTTTGGCTCCGGTAGGTCCTGAATGGCCTGGACCTTTTCCGGGTTGGCGTCTATTCCTCTGGCGCTTACTAGGAAGCCTAAGAATTTTTCGGATCTTACTCCGAACGTGCACTTCTGAGGGTTCAGCTTCATCTTGTATTTTCTCAGCGATTGGAACGTTTCCCTTAGATCGTCGAGATGATCGCCGTCTGTTTTGCTTTTTACGATCGCGTCGTCCACGTATATTTCCATGTTTCTGCCTCTCTGACCTTTGAAGATTTTGTCTACCAGTCTTTGGTAGGTGGCACCCGTGTTTTTTAGTCCGAAAGGCATCATTTTGTACATGAATGTCCCGGCGCTGGTAATGAACGCGCACTTGACCTTGTCTGGTTCCCACAAGAAGACTTGATGGTATCCGGAGAAAGCGTCCAGAAAGCTTAGCATGGTATGTCCGCTGGTGGCGTCTACTAGTTGGTCGATCCTTGGGAGAGGGTAGCAGTCTTTTGGGCATGCTTTGTTTAGGTTGGTGAAGTCGACACACATTCGCCAGGCGCCCGATGACTTCCTCACCATTACCACGTTTGCCAGCCACTCGGGGTAGTTGCAGGTTTCTATGAAGCCGGCTATTATCAACTTGTCGACCTCACACCGGATGGCGTCGTCCTTTTCTGCCGACATGCTTCTCTTCTTCTGCTTCACTGGTCGGAAAACAGGATTGACGTTTAGCCTGTGTACCGTCACTTCCGGGTCTACCCCTGTCATTTCATCAGCTGAGTATGCGAACACGTCGGTGTTAGCCTTCAGGAGGCTGACGAGGCGTTCTTGGTAGCCCGGATCTAGGCCGGTTCCTATGAGGACGGACCGGCCCGACTCTAGGTTTATCGCCATGCTCTCTCCGCCTGGCTCTATGCGCTCGGAGTCGGGATCGTTCGTTCCTTTTATCTTAAGGGTTTTGGGGGCCGGTTGTCTTTGCTCGGTATCGGGGGCGGCTTTTCTCTTTCCTTTCATTTCTTCTTGGGATCGCTTGAGGGCTACCGAGTTACAGCTTCTGGCGGAGTCCTGGTCTCCGTGCAGCTTTCCCTCAGTGTTCCTGTTAGTGACGTATGCCAGCGTCAGGGCGCGTATGGATACCAAGGCGTGCATTCCATCCAGGGTTATCCGGCCTATTAACGCATTGTACGCGGATTTGGCGTTGACTACTACGAATTGGGCCGTGGTTGTCTTTGCGTCCTCTCCTTCCCCGAACGTGACCGGTAGGTCGATAGTTCCCATGGGAACGACTCCGGTCCCAGAAAATCCGTACAGGGCGCCGGCCGTTGGGTTAAGATGCCGTTTGTCGAAACCCATTTGCTCGAACGCCTCTTTGTACAGTAGGTTAGTGTAGGCGCCCGTGTCTATCATGCACCTTTTGACTGTGTGGTCGCCTATCTTGATGGCCAATACCAGGGGGTCACTATGGGGGTAAGTCACTCGCTTGTAGTCTTCTGCCGTGATACTGAGAGTTGGGATGGCTTTTTCCCTAGATTCGTTGGTGTAGCATATATGTCGGGTTAGCTCTCTCAAGTGGTTCTTAATCTGCCTCCTGCTGGTCCCGGCATCCTCCCCCTTTTTATCTACCGTATTGATGACGTTGTGTTCCTTTCCTTTCTCGGCTCTTTCCCTGGGATTGCCAGCAACCGCACCATGGCCGTAATTGTTGCCGGTGTTGTTATTGATGGCGATGCGCTGGCCTCTGGCTTCATACGCCGCCAACGAGCCGCGACGTATGAGGTCTTCAATTTCGTCTTTCAGGTTCCGACATTCTTTTGTTGTGTGCCCCGTCTGGCCGTGAAAAGCGCAGTATTTCTTCGGATCTGCGTGCGCTCCGGGTCTGATGGGACGTGGGACTCCCCATTTTTTGTTGTTTTTCTCTATCTCGTAGATTTCTGCCCGGGGCCGGGTCAGCGCGGTGTAACGGTCGAACCTTTCTCTGCGACCTCCCTCCGACCTTTTCTCCCCGCGGCTCCTGTTCGGTATTCTTTGGGGCTCCTTTTGACCTGTCGGGCTCCGAGCTCTCTCCAAAGGCGGACGTCGGACCCTGGGTGGTGAGGGGTCTTCACGCCGCGCTTTGTAGTCCTCTTCGTTCATATATCCTTCCGCGATTCGCCAGGCCTCGACCAGCGAGGTAGGTCTTTCTCTGAGTAAGTGGCTCTTGAGAGGCCCTTCTGTCATCGTATGGGTCAGGGCGCAGGTGGCCGTTGACGCATCGATTGTCCGTATTTGTTGGCACTCTAAGTCGAATCTTCTAACATACTCCCTGATGGTCTCTTTTGGCCTTTGCTTCATGGTCATTAGATCCACCGTTACGATCTGCCTGCGCCGGCTTCCGACATATTGGTCTATGAAGGCCGTGCTGAGGTCTCTGAAACTCCGAATGGATTCTCGGGGCAATCCCCGGAACCATGATTGGGCGTATCCGGTGAGAGTGGTGGGGAACACCCGGCACCACACCGCGTCATCGAGCTCGTACATGGCCATGTAACTCTCGTATGTCGCCAAGTGGTCTTCCGGGTCGGCGGTTCCGTCGAACTGGATATTGGGTACCTTTACCCTGGGCATGGGGTGCTCCGTAATATCTGGGTGAAATGGCGATACCGTCGGCCGTCCTCTCTTTGGTGCTTTTACGCCGGGCGTTGTCAGTTTCGATTCGCCCTCCCCTTCCTCGTGGGAGGTGGACGTGTTTCTGCCTGACCGGCATGTCACGAACGTTTCTCGCTCGGAGGACTTCTCCCGAGGTACATACCTGTTTTCCCGGGCAACGCTGCTCGTCAGCCGGGTGAATACCGAGCCTCGCTCTTCGCGGGGCTGGCGTACCTTTTTCCACGTTCCCTAGGGCCTAGCCGGTCTTGGACGGTCTTTGCAGGCCTTCCATCTCTTTCTCTCTGGCCCAGGCGATGATGAACCGTCCTCTGGGGGCTGTGGCTTTTCCTGGCCTTTCGGGTGCCTGGACCCAGCCGGTGATGTATGGTTGGGGTATGACTTCGGCTTCTTTCGCGGCGTCTGCTACTCGTGGGGGACTCGCTGCCCTCCCTCCCGATATTGGCTGGTGTCGGGGTGCCCCAGTCCGTCCTCGGGCGGGTCGGCGAGGGATCCCTGGATCGGTATTTCCGCCGGCGATGACGCAGCCTGATACGCTCATTATCCAGGTGCCTACTTTTTTCCAGGTATCGCAGTTTCCTTTTTTCCAGCGTCATCGTCCTTGGCAGTTCGGGGAAGAGTTCCCTTGGCGAAACGTCGGTCCTTTGGAAGATCCTGGTGGCAAGTTGAGGGGTTTCTTTCGCGCGCCGCGCGGTGGGTGTTGACGGAGTCGTCGCCCCTAGAAGGGCAGCGAGGAAGAGCTGACCGGCTGACAGCTGCTCGGGGGTGAAGGCGTTCAATGGAACAATTGCAGGGGGCACCTCTGCTGGCGTGGACGTTGAGGCCAAGTGGCCTTTACCTTTGTCCTTGTCTTGGGCTTGGTCCTCCGGTAGGGAGGTTCCCACAACCTCGAGCTCGGCTTCCGCCTCAACAAGGGTGTCCGCGGTGTCGCGAGTTGTCATTATGATGTTTTGACGATTTTGTTTTCTTAGAGCAAGGAGCTTTTTTGTTCAAATCTCCCCACAGACGGCGCCAAATTGTTTGGGTATCAAACAATCGAAGGCCTCCTGCCGGATACGGCCGGCGATCTTCCTCTCCCCTCCTGGTATACCCAGAGTTCCGGACCTGCACAGGGAGCAAACAAGGGCCTCGGAGGGATTCCGAGGTTGCCTCTCCGACGCTCAAGTCAGTGATGTGGATTGGAGGGTAGAGGTAAGATTATGGAGGATATTACTTAACTTTCTAGAGAGATGATATGTTGTGTGAGTGATCTGTTGTCAGAATGCTCATCCTCCCCTTGAGGTGGATATCTTCCGGGTATTTATAGGACTCGAGACATGGAGGTCGGCCGCCGGACCCCAAGCCAGACCGAAGACCTCCCTCCGGCTGGAGGGAGCCGGTGGGCCTTAGCTTGCGGGATGACGACTCAGTCATGATGCTGCCGGCTGCCGACCATACCTGTGGTGCCGACCCCCGTCAAAAATGAAGTTTAAATACCAACAAAATTGAAGCTTATAAAAAGCGCGGCGAACTGTTATGAAAAAATAAAAAATTTATTCATGTATTCATGTTGAAAAAACCCGATATTATGATATTCTGATTGAGTTGAACGTAACGTAGAATAGTGTAAAAGAATATTAATCGTACTTAATTAATGCATAAATAATTTTAAATAGAGATATTTCTAAATTTATTAGAAAATAAATAGATTATGTTTATTTATGAGGATATCAGTTAATGTGGACCATTAGTATAAAAAGAAAAATGTTGACAAGGGGATTAGAACCCACAGCCTCTCACTTAGAAGTAACAACCTTTACCACTGAGCTACTATACTAATACAGATACAAAAGGCTACACAATATCTATTTATTTTAAAAGTTTGGGGGGGTGCGCTTGCACGTCGCCCCTGACAAGAGCCATCATTATAGCTAACTGACAATGGCCATTATTGCTACCAACCTGAACGACATAACTTAAAAAGACAAAGCAACGATCGATCCCGCGAGGGAGATTTACTGAAAATAGTAAAATAACAGCTACTAAGACAAATAAAAGACTTAAAATTACTTGTAGCATCAAAAGAGGAAGAAGCCAAGAGCCCAACCACACTCCAACCACCAACACCCACCCACAATCAATCAATCCAACTTAGAACCCAAGACCAAACCCAGAAAACAGACAGCAGAGACGCAAGGAAACCGTCAAAAGAAGCTGAAGACAAAAAAAACGAGAGAACCCACCTAAAAAGAGAGGAGACCACCCTGAGAACAAGCCCACTACCAAACCATCACAAAGAAATGACAGTAAAACCAAAAAAAACAAAAGAGACCAACAAAACCGACCTTGAAAACACAACCACCGGAGGATGGGGGAGGGGGCGAGGGGAGGGGGGAGACATCCTCCGGCGAACAGCATCAAAAGGGGTTGGTCAAGACAAGAGCACGACAAGGAGACGGCCGGCAGCGGCGGCCGATAACGACGACGGCGACGGCCGGCAGCGGGGGAGCAGGGGACCAACTACTCATAGAGGGACCAACAACAAGACGAAAACTAACACATAGAAGCGACTTCCGACGGCGACCTGAGACGAAGGGGATCTGGGATCGGGCAAGGGGTTGAGATATCTTGATTGATTGGCCGGAGGTAGGCACAACCGACCATACCTCCGGCCAGGTGCGTGGGTGGGTGAGGGAGAGGGAGATGAGGTAAGGCGGCGGCTGGGGAAGAAGGGTTAGGGTTAGGGTTTTTTTTTTTGGATATCCCCTTCTCTCTCCTCTCCTCTCTGACTTCTCTCTAAAACTTTTTGCACACACATCTTATATATACGGAATACATTGTAATTTGAAATATATATAAGGACACGTTGGTTTCCTCTGAAAACTAACCAACAATCGTCAAAACAAGATAAAACAGAACATGGTCAAAAACGAGTCATCCCAGTCGGGACTAGACCGTCCTAGTCGGGAAGCCCCCTAGAGGCAATTCTCAATTTAGATCAAAACTAATCCCGACCATGACTACCACTCCTCCCGATCGGAAGGACTTATCTATCCATTTTCTCATATGTTTGAGGGATTTTGACTAAGTATAACTAAAGTAAGTATATAAAACACTTGTATATTTAATCACATACTACTTCGGTCATTATATTTTACTCCATTTCATGAATATTTATGAGGAATATTTTAATGGAATAGGACAAAAAATAGTGACAGAAGGGAGTAATATACACAAGATATCATAACTTGTCTATAATCTCATGAACTCGATAATGGATTATACAAGCGTATCCTCCACACCTTTATACTTATATTATACCGTTCTCGAGTACACTGAAAATCCGAATAAGCCTGTAAAACGCAAGTCACTAACTCTCCGTATATGTTTACGGTATGTTTCATGGCACGTTACAAATATGTCCAAAACATACTCATTATATTGCGGCCAGGCATGCAAATGCCCAAAATATTATTGCTGCCAACCAAATTTGTCCAAAGAAATATTACACTCATCCACATTCCACAACCATCCCATACAATATTCCACTCAAATTTGTCCAAAATATTGCAAACATTCAATTACTGAGTATTTTGGAGGCGTTTGGAAATGGATAGTTTTAGATTAATATTGGACGAACAAATAATTGATTCAATATATGAAACTAGTACTACTCCGTAATATTTTTGTAAAGTGTAAAGTGGACACATTTTATACTCTTTAATGTACTAACACAATATGCTGTGGGAGCAACATATTTCAAAATAACATATTGAACCCTAATATATTTTTACAAGTATTTCAATATATATGTCATTAGTCAAACACTCCAAACAACATATTAACCGTCAGATACTAAACTTCACCAATATGTTAAAATAGGTTCAAGATTTACAACACCGAAGAAGCAGAAAAGTGACATCTACGAATATAATTTATCATGATAATTTTTTTACTTTTGTAATTGTATTGAAGTTGTATTTTTTACTTTTGTACGAGTAATTGTTTTGAACAAGTTGTTTTCTCTTTTACGCATAGAATATCAAATAGGGTAACTCGTTATCTTTTAGCCCATTCATTCTAGAGTCTAGACCATGGGGTAACTCATTATGGTAAACGTGATTGGCCGTGTACTCCTGTTCTATATTCAGAGTAACATTGTTATCGTTGATCCCTAATACTATATGTTTGGCTTAGGTAATTAAGTTCATTTAAACTTTTGTTTTTGAAATATTCCACCTAAAAATTCAAACTTATAATTGCAAATTGGGATTGTCATCCATATTTAAAGAAATCAACTTTTGTAATTTGTATACACATAATTGGTATTCCATTTTGTCTTCCTTATGGCAGAATTATTCGTCTTTGGAACAAAACGGGTCAAATAAATAAACTTTCATTTAGTTAGTTAAGACAAGAATTTTGTTAATAATTAGGCACATGAGCTTTTTCTTTTCTACCATACTTAACCCCTCATACGTTTATAACAGATATATCCGTCTTAAAAAAGAATTTGTGAGTGATATTTAATTAGAATAGTATTGTAACTCACCCTATATATCCTTCCCTTAATTTTCCTTTGTTTACATCATCCCTTGAATACTTTGTTTTCTACTCCGTAATTCTTTGTAGTTTGTATGGAGATTGTACGTGAAGGAAGCTAAGATTTGTCCAAAGAGGCTGTACGTAGGCTGCTTAATGATATCATCAATGTGGACAGCTGGTTAAAAAAATATCAATAAATACAGTTATTATTGCACCTAAATGCTACTCCGTACTTTGTATTATTGCCTTAATTACTGCACTCAACACCACACCATTCTATCAACCAAATACTCGTACACTTTTGAGTTAATACTTGGTCTCTTTCGTAATGGGATGTAATCGTTTTAAAGTTATAATGACTTAAATACTCCTGTACTCTATAGAAAAACAAAAATAAATTACTTTAGTGCATGCCAGCGTGGTAGCTTTTCTATCTATAAATAGAATAGTTGTCCCACATCGATAGATTAACTAAGTGGAGGTGATTCTCTTTGTATAAATAGAGGTCACCCCTCCACCTTAGTAATTAACCCAAAAATTGGAATCTCTTAAGCATCGTCTTAGAGAGAGTTTCTCGGAGTTGTACTATTATCTCCACAGTAGTGAATATTGTTCTCCTTGTCGGTGTGGACGTAACCAGTGATTTTGCTGGTGAACCACGTAATTCCGTGTCTCAGTTTAAATATTGTTTGTTCGTTGTTTTGTTCTTCTCGTGTAGTCAACAAACCGTTGGTAACGGGACGCCTCCGTTACAACAAACTGGTATCAGAGCTCCAGGTTCTGCTTCCGCTGAGTTAGGCGCTATTTGGGTCTGTTGATTTTTTGGCGAGAAGATGTCCGGAGCAACAGTTTTAAACGTTGATAAGTTCACCGGGAGTAATAGTTTTGGGTTGTGGCAGTTGAAGATGAGAGCTTTGCTGAGACAGCAAGGCGTCTGGTCTGTTCTGTCAAAGGCAAAAGAAAAATCACAAGATAAGGCGAAGACAGAAGCAGAGGTGGCCTTGGAGGAGAAGGCGCATTCTTTAATTTTGTTGTGTTTATCTGATGATGTGATTATTGAGGTTGCCGATGAAGAAACTGCCGTTGGTTTGTGGTTGAAGTTGGAGTCCTTGTACATGACAAAGACTCTAACCAACAAGTTGCTTCTAAAGCAGCGTTTGTTCGGTCTTCGTATGCAGGAAGGTACGTCTCTGAAGGAACATCTAGACCGATTTAACTCTATTTTACTTGATTTGCGTAATATAGATGTTAAGATAGATGATGAGGATGCTGCCTTGATTTTGTTAGTTTCTTTACCAAATTCGTTTGAGACTTTTGTTGAGTCATTTGTGGTTGGTAAAGATACTTTGACCCTGGAGGAAGTGAGGTCAGCGCTTCACACTAGGGATTTGCGCCGAGTAGCGTCGGGTAATGTTGTAGACAATAGTCCTATGGGGCTTGTTGTGAAGTCGGAGGGACCTAGTAAGGGTAAAACCAAGTCTAGGAAATCTCGAAAAGATGTCTGCAATTACTGTAAGGAACCTGGTCATTGGAAAGAAAAGTGTCCTAGGTTGAAGGATGCTGGTGTTTCTGCTGTTGCACATAAAGGTGCCGAGTGCGACTCTGAGGAAGATTTAATTCTCGTTGTTGATGTTGTTCCACGTCCTTTGGATAGTTGGATTCTAGACACGGGGTGCATTTTCCATATGTGTCCTGTTAGGGAATGGTTCGAGTCTTACGAAGCTTCACGTGGGGATAGTGTTACCATGGGTGACGGGTCCACTTGTGAGATTGTGGGAATTGAGACTATTCGGGTTAAAACACATGATGGTGTTGTTGTCTTCCTAGAGGGTGTCAGGCATGTTCCAAAGTTGAAGAGAAATCTTGTGTCACTTGGAATGCTAGTCGATCAGGGCTACAGTTTTCAAGGTGATGGTGGAACTTTGTGCGTGGGTAGAGGTTCGTTGGCTACTTGGAGAGGTGTCAGGGAAGGAGCACTTTATGTCCTTCGTGGTACTGTGTTGACCGTTGGTGCATCGAGTAGTCGTTCTTCTGGCTCTATTGGGTCTAAGTTGGAGCATACGCGATTTAGATGTTTGGGCGATACGTCGAGGCACATCCAGTTTGGTTCATTCGATGATCATCTGGATAATTTGGGGTTGGTAGGCTTGTGTGAGGATGATAGTGTTGACGTTAAGGTGGAGTTTTTGCCTGTACGGGTCGAACTACAAGATTCTCAAGACAAGCTATTGACCGTTGTTTCTGCGCCTCAATGAGGCGGTTTGCGCCCCGCATGGTGGGCGATTTAGGGCTCCAGGTGGAGCTGTTTTGGGCTCTTGAAAGAGAGCCGTTGGGACCTCGGGTGGGGTCATTTGGAACTTCGACGGGAGTTCATTATTTTGTGTTCTTTGGAGCTGTTGGGTTGGACTTGTTAGTCTAACATTTGCACCTGATGATGGAGGTGATTTGGGCTCACTTAGAACGTTGGTATTGATTGTTTCGACTTGAGTTGTTGTGCCTTGGTGTGGGCAAATTTGTGGTGTCATGACACCGTTGTTGACTCAAGTGAGACGTTGTTTTGTTTATGGCGTTGTGTCCTTTTGGGCAATTTGGTACGACGGTACATTTGGCCATATTTTGAAGGAGAATTTGCTTTGGAATCTTGTGTGCATTTGTTTCGGAACACCATTCCATCATTTGTGACGCTGGTATATATCTCATACATTTGTTTTTGGCGTTTGGTAGTGATCTTGCTGCGTTTAACCATGTTGGTATGATGATATGTTGGGTGCTTAGTACGTTGGTAGCTTCAGCTTGCTACATTTGGTACTTGGTTCATTTTGGTCACGTTGGCACACTTGGTTCATTTGTCCGTTTTGTTTGTTGAGTTCAAGTCAGTGTGGAGACTACTGGGACAGGTGGTGACTTGAGAATCGACAATTGGAAGCTGATTTGGTTGCATCATTTTGGAGCTTGGTTCGTGTTGGACAATTCAAGTCAAGGTGGAGATTGTTAGGATTAATGACTAGCAATTGTCGTATTCGAGACTCGAGTTGAATGTCGAACTAGGTGTGGAAATAAGATAATGTAATTTGTTGGAATGTGGTTTGTCTCACATCTAAAGAATAGTGGGAAGTGGTAGCTTTTCTATGTATAAATAGAATAGTTGTCCCACATCGATAGATTAACTAAGTGGAGGTGATTCTCTTTGTATAAATAGAGGTCACCCCTCCACCTTAGTAATTAACCCAAAAATTGGAATCTCTTAAGCATCGTCTTAGAGAGAGTTTCTTGGAGTTGTACTATTATCTCCACAGTAGTGAATATTGTTCTCCTTGTCGGTGTGGACGTAACCAGTGATTTTGCTGGTGAACCACATAATTTCGTGTCTCAGTTTAAATATTGTTTGTTCGTTGTTTTGTTCTTCTCGTGTAGTCAACAAACCATTGGTAACGGGACGCCTCTGTTACAACAATACTGTATAATTTTTGACTTGTTTTAAATTTACAATGATATTTCTGTGTTAAATAAGAATTTAAATACATTGAGTTAATAAGCGCATGACTATTTTTTGACAAATTAATCTTGGAAGTCGACCAAAATATTACTCCGTAGGACATATCCAATGAACATGATCACGAGTGTTTTAATGATAAATCAAATTGGTTAAGCAGTTAAGCCTAGGAGCTCTTATCCATAGCTAGCATTGCATGATAATGGTATGGTGAATCTTTAAGTGATAAACAAAGACGTATCCATGAATTAAGGTGAGTCGTTTAAGTCAATAAAGCTCCATATGTCCCATTAATTACTTCTTCATGACTAACTAATTCTCTCCCATCATTAGTCTCACAATTTGGTGAATTATTAATGTCTCTCTTAGACTCTTGGGGATGTTTGGATAATCATATGAGAGGAAAAAGGAAGGTAGGAGCTGAGGAAAGAGTAACGATTTTAATTTGCCTTGGACTTGGAGTAGGAAAAAGGTACTCCCTCGATCTTTCCAAATCTCTTCCTCTTCGTTTGCTTAAGCACGCCTAAAATGTAAAAAAGTAATAACCCCGGTGGAGGAATTGTTTGGGCATGCATGCACCGTGCTGCATGGGCCACCATTTCTATTCAACGGCAAAGCACGACATGACACGAAACCCATCACGCACTCTTTATCTGGGTCATTGTATATTTTCTCCTCCAGAAATGGTGAATGGTATAAGGCACGATCCAACACGACTCTCCGCCAACTTCCATCTCTATCTAGCATAAAATTAATTATACTCTAAATTAATTCATTTATCCTCATATCCTTTTTAAAATAAAATTTGGATCTAGTTATATCTAGTTAAGGAGTATATTCTAAAATCTAAGAGGTTGAAAATGAAAAGGATTATCCAAATTAAATTCATGGACACAAGTATTTGAATTATTTTTCAAAGATTAATCTGCTTTACAATTTGTTCGTAGTCAGTAACACAACGTAACATATGTGTTGGGGCAAGTGTAATAGTACTCCGTAGTGTTTTGTGAATTTGAAAGTAATAATATGATTAATTAGTTTTTAAAATCAAGATAGCGATCGTCGTCAAATTAAAAGATGGATAATGCAAGTATTTTGTATTTTGTTAGAAACCTGAAAACAGACCAGCTATATATATTTGCCTTAATGCTAATTATTTCCAAGTTGTATTAAGTGCAGTAATTATCAAACCATGATTACCACTCGTTTCCCCCCATTGTTTCCAAAAAGATTATGTCATGCATCATGCATGGCTGCAT
Organism: Agrostemma githago; assembly: GCA_958450325.1. Taxonomy (NCBI): domain Eukaryota; kingdom Viridiplantae; phylum Streptophyta; class Magnoliopsida; order Caryophyllales; family Caryophyllaceae; genus Agrostemma; species Agrostemma githago. Next base: position 60,782,380 of record OY288257.1, on the reverse strand, counting down.
CAGTTAGCTACCTAGCTGTCATTGATGGTGTATTACAATATCACTAACTATATCCGTCACAAATTTATAACGGTTTAAATAAATATATAATAAATTCGTAATAACTGCTCCGATCCAATAAATACTTTGTAACAAATGTTTGTCTTTACATATCTGTTTGAGTACTAAATATATTGCCTATTGATTAAAAATAATAATACGATTAAGTACGTTATTCATTAAACCAAAAAAAATACCGTAGTTCGTATATCCGTTTGAGTGAAATACTTAATCCTCCATGCTCCATAATAGAGTATTATATTCCCACCCTCTGAAAAGGGCTTATTCATATCTTGCCGTATTCTGCCGGTAGTAGTAATATTATGATTAGACAATTATGTTGCCGTAGTTTTGATCATATTTGGCCGTATTTTGCCGTCCAATTGGAGTAACCTAAGGCTGATTTGTCAACCCTTGACCACCTCTGACTGCTTCCCTGGGCTAATCGCTATCGAGTATATATGCTTCATACTTCACAAATTATTAATTATTACTTAATATTTGTGATGATCATAACAGTCATGGTTAAATAGAGATAAAGTTTTTTTATTTTTATCAGTCTATTTTAATTTTATCTTATCTAATCATGTACAAATATTTTTACCTGTTACAACTCTGTGAGAGGTATACCCATCATAATTGTCATAAGGGAGATCAACCTAATATCACCAACTATCATAATATATATAGTGTAGACTCTAGAGACACACAATGCCACCTCCATAGGCCAAGATTATCGATCAGCGAGATTATTATCCGTCTTAAGACTCTACAAATTAGTTTTTCACACATTTTTTTGCCCATGTGACCCATGGGTTCATTTGTTTACCCATTAATAAATTTATTTGTTTATCTTTTATATTTATTTTGAATAATATTTTAATTAAAGACAAATAAATATACGAAATAGAGGGAATAACTGATACGAGTAATAATATAGTCACTTGTAGTAGAGAAGAAATTACATACTCGTATTCAATCCACATTAATAATCCAAGGTGTGAAATTAAAGAAGATGTTTCTTTTGGAGCTTCGTTAGTCTTTATTGAGATATCCGTTAACCATCATTCCCACCATCCTATTCCAAACCAAAACCAAAACCACCCCCACCCCCCTTAGGCCTTTGCTGTAATAATGGAGGACGACTTTGTCACTACCCAATACCCATACTACCTTCTCATTCCATATAAATACCCCCCTAACCTCACCTCTTCTCTTCCCACTACAACAAACAATCCATCACATACATACCAATATACATACCATCTTCTTTCTAATTCTAATTATATTATCCAACTACATTCTTAACATGTCTATACACCACCACAATATCTTGTGTTTAGCCTTAATCGTAACATTATCATGCATAATGCTACCTTGCTCGGCTAGAACACCGCGTAAGCTAATTCTTGTGCAACCGGAACCCATGATTCTCAAGTACCACAACGGCCCCCTTCTCAAGGGTAATCTCACCGTTAACCTCATATGGTACGGAAAATTCACCCCCCTCCAACGCTCCATAATTGTCGACTTCATCAACTCCCTCAGCTCCAAATCTCCCAACACTACTCCTAAGCCCTCCGTCTCGTCATGGTGGCAAACAACGGGGAGGTACAAGGGAGGACCTTGTACCGTCTCCCTAGGGAAACAACTCTCTGACGAGACTTGCTCCCTAGGCAAAGCACTAAAGACATCAGAACTCGTCGTTTTGTCCAACAGCCTACCCCACAGAAACGCCATAAACATCGTTTTGACTGCCGATGACGTGGGAATTGAGGATTTTTGCATGAACATGTGCGGGTCACACGGGGCTGATTACGCGGGTAAGCGTAAGAAGACCCGTGTGCCTTACGCGTGGGTGGGTAACCCGGGGAAACAATGTCCGGGTCAATGTGCTTGGCCCTTCCATCAACCCATGTACGGCCCGCAGACACCGCCACTTCTGGCACCCAACAACGACGTTGGAGTGGACGGTATGATCATTAACTTGGCCACGGTGTTGGCAGGGGCGGTGACAAACCCGTTTGATAGCGGATACTACCAGGGCCCTGCGGATGCAGGCTTGGAAGCGGTATCCGCTTGCGCAGGGATGTTTGGGGCAGGTTCGTTTCCGGGATATCCGGGTACCGTCTTGGTAGACCCGCGTACAAAAGCGAGTTTCAATGCCTACGGAGAACATGGGAGGAAGTACTTGGTTCCTGCAATGTGGGATCCGGATACTTCATCATGTAAAACTCAACCGTGATGAGGGGGGCCGGGCCTTGAATTGCGCCATAACAATCCCTTGAAATTTTTGCGCCCAAATTAATTACTTTGTCTAAAAATTCAAGTTTAAGAGAGTACAATACTGTACAATGTACAACAATACAAGTGGGGCGTATGTTACGTATGTGTATCCTATTCTAATTGTTTTATTCTTTGTACGACTGAAAAATGAGTCATTGTGAAATTATGTGCAACTAATACTCTCCCGTGTATATTTATTTCTTCACCATGGTGAATTGTTTATATATACAATTACAATTGCAATCTATTCCGATCTAAATTTATATACAAACACCTCCGTTTTATTCATTTGTTTGAATTTCATATTCATTGTCCATAATATTTCAATCAAAGGCAACCCCCCCGTTTAAAGTAGTATTTTTAACGCAAGTAACTACGACAAAACAAGTCTCACGAGACTGAACTGAAGTGAAATGGACTCAACTAAAGTCCAAAAGAAGAGGGACATAGTCTAACTAAATAGACCGATCTAAAACCAACAATACAAATCAAAGTGGAGTCTCCCTCATCGTTAACAAGTTTCTTCCTTCATGAGTAGTGGAGTGATATGCTTAAAACTCCATCCTTGGAGGTTGACCGGATCTATGTCGAGGCGTCCCTAAAAATATTTGCAAGCATGGATGGAGGAGTGCCATACGAGTTGAACTATGGAAAGCAAACTCAATATACAACAAAATCATTACACTAAATACCCCAGTTTCAAAACTCTATGAAAAGGAAGAAATGTAACGAGTGGGAATACGGACTATCAAGTTCAGCAGTTCATGATAATTTGACATAATCATAGAAACAAGACGGATGCACATCAGGGAACAGGCAAAGACATGTAAATATGTAACGAGAAGTCAAAATAGCAACAAGGTAAATAGAGTTCAAGATAATTTGGCATAAATGGAAAACGAACAAAGTACGGAGTATTTGAGAAGTAAACCGAAAAACCACAAAATTCACTTCTATCAATAGAATCAAAATGAAGTAACAAAAGGATAATAGGTGTCTACCTCGATGCCAGAAAAACACGAATCACATCTCTAACAAAAACACTTGCAACATACAAGTAACTAAGCAGCTTCTGAAGTCCTCTTTGAGGCAGTTGAAAGCTTGGACCTCCGTTTAGCCAAACTCTCGCTACGCCTTTCTCTTTGCTCCTTCAACCTTGACGCGAGAAGCTTCTGGTACTCAGCAGCGTCCCCCTTGGCCTTTGTGATCCTCTTCTTTTTCAATGCAATTCTTCTGCGCTTCCTTTGGAGGGTCAATGGAGTAACCAACCTTTGTATCTTGGGCGCCTTGCTAATCTTTTTGCCTACATCAAACATTGCAAATAAGATAACTTTCCAATAATACACAAATCATGGTATCAATTCACACTTTTCAGGCTTAGGAGCTCATTTAAGTACAGTTCAGCACTCGGGTTCAATCCCGTCCCATTAAGTTCATTTTGTCTCAGCCAATTCAACACACTACAGTTCAGTTAAGGCCACTTCAACTTCCAGTTTAAGTTCACTTCAACCACGATAATAGGGCCTTAATTTCAGAGTTGGACGGTAATCACGGCCTAAGCTCAGCTACCACATGACTAATATGGCCAATACCAACTTAATTCACGATTTGAATCATGGCTATCTCCTAGATATAATACAAAGGTCCATAAAACAGAGTGGAGAAGGGGAGCATGTGAAATAATTAACAAGGATATAGCAACATACCGGCCTTGTTGGTGAATGTCCTACGGTAAGTGTTGACATACTTGCGAACATCATCCTCCTTGTTAAGGTTAAAAAGCTTGCGGATTTTAGATGCCCTCTTGGGTCCCCTCATCCTGGGTTTTTCAGTGTCGGTCAACCCAGGAAGATCGTTCTCACCTTTCTTCACAATAACCAAGTTCAACACAGATAGGTCGGGACTAACTATGCACCCACGAACAGACTTTCGTCGACGTTCACCGTCACGCCTTCCATGACCACGAAAGCAGCTTGTCCCTGAAATTGAAAACATGTCAAATAAAAAAACAAAAGAATTGATTTTATGGTATCGCCATTAACCTTAAAATGAAAACAGGAGAAAGAAATGAAACCAACCTCTGTGGAGCAGTAGACGGACTCTGCCAGGGGTCAAAACACCCTGCTTCATGGGAAAACCTTGTTTATCACACCCACCCTTGATCTTGAACACATAGCCCTTGAACTCCTGCGATGTAAGAATGTTAAAGTGAAATCAATTTTGCTTCAATTACGGATGCATCGTGTATGTTAATTAATATTAACAATACCTCTCCGAGAGCATCGCCTGAAACCTCTTGAGAGATCCTCTTGTCGTAGAAAGCTCGGCTGTTTAAACAATTTAATGGGAGATAATAAGCGTACTACACGTAAAATGCGGGATAGGATACATGAGGTAATGAAAGAAATTCTAAAGTTGACAAAGTCTGAGAATAGGATGGCAAATTTGATGTTCATCAATCAAGTTTAAGAGCGAACGAATACAAAATTATATCAATCCAAGTGACAGTAAAGACGATAACATGATATTCCAGATACGTGAATTCACTCCGGGTGCCTAGCGACTCGTGAATTGTTAAAAGCTTATTCTATTATGTCGCTAACCAAAAATATATGTGACACATACTCCAAAGGAGCGAATTGTGAATAGGTAAAAGCGTATTCATAGCGAATCCGGTAACCATGTGTATGCCATTGCAAATTATGATCACAAAAGAATAGAATTCAAGGAAAATATTAATATCTAACCCGCCTTTCTAACTATCAGAAAATTACAGATAAAGAAGTAGTCAAAAATGTATACAAAAATGCACAGTGACGCAAGACTTCCGCCCTTAACCTTAAACCATAAGCAAATTAATACCCACTAAGGTGTAACCACAAGCAAGATGCCCATAACACTGATTCAAGTCATCTCCTACTGCAAATTACTATGATACTCCAGCAATGCAACAACCCTTAGTAATTAGTACAGCCCCAATTTCAAAGCACCCATAGTAATCGAAGCATATCGAATATTAAGCTATTATGCAACATAGATGAACACTCAATTTCACTCATTTTCAACATTGGAAAATATGATAAAAATACATAAAATAAACACTAGTACTTCTCCTTCATGGGTGATATTTGTGATTCAAAGCATAAACCATTTTTACAGAAACTTAAGAATGGCATGCAACATATACGATTTCTATGAAGAATCAAAGGAAGAAGGTGGTGGGATTGAAGAAACTCACAGTTTCTGGTCATCATCGATTTCAAGTTTCTTCTGGCACCCTGTAGTAGGGTTCGCAATGTTGAACTGCGATCATTCAATAACACCACAAACAATATACTAAAAAATTAGTCTAAGAAAACATTGAAATTTTCATCAAAACAGTAATGATCGAAGAAATGGATGAAAACCCAGAAACAATATAAGATTGATTATGTAAAAGATTGAACCTTCATGGTGGTGAAATGGATGACAGAGGGAAACTGCGCTCTTCCTTAGCCTGTTGGTTTGATCTTTGATTTTAGGGTTTATCGCAATTTGCAATACTTGATTATTTATTGCTTTTGCTCTCAATTCTTTTGGCCCATTAATTCCTCCTCGGATACATTTTGAGCTTATGACATCTGTTTTGGGCCTAGTCCGACAGGAAGATTGCTAAAGTTGTGTGTACAATAAACCTATCCACTGTCAAGATAGTACCGATATGGACACAGACATGTATATGATAGAGAAATACTCCCTCTGTTTCATTGATATCTTCCTCATTTCCTTTTTCAACCATTTCTTTGATTTTTCCACTTTCCTTTTTTCTATCACACTTCTCTCTTACCTAGGTGGCCCACCTACTTTACTCTCTCTCTACTTTTACTTATTTTATTATTTTTCTTAAGAAATGTGTCACTTTTAAGGTGGAAGAAATCATAGAAACGGAGGGAGTAGAATATAGATATAATAGTTGGATATCAATCATCACCTTAAGGTGTAGTTACGCTCTTGTGAAGAAAGAAAAGATGAAAAACAAGACAATAAAGTCTGCCATCAATGGAGATACACATCTCCTACACTTGGTGATCGAACTCTTTGATCGTAAGTCCAAATCGAGAAAATCATCACGTAGATAAGTAGAACAAATAAAGCTCACTGCCCATGCCAAAATGAGCCTCGTCTTCTGACAAATCCATTCCCACACTCGATACAAAGAATCCATAACTACCTTACTAATTAAGATCATTATGCTACATGAAGGAACGATATATAAACGATTGCATATTGAAACAAAAGAATTTGAAGGCCTTTGTACCTCAAATCTAAGCTTGACATTTAAAATATTATAATAATATCATAATCAGAATAATACTCGTATTATATTATGGAATAAGTTATAGTATTGGAGTATATCTACCATAGTATTAGAAGATACTGCGAGTCTGCGATTATAGTAAAATCTTCGTAACCTAACATATAAATAAGGCATCATTGTAATTGTTTGATGGAGATCGTCTCTCCATAAGCTTTGTATAATGTTAGTGCCTGGACCTATAAAATGCAAAATTGATAAAATGTAGCTAGTACAAGTATGATATACACATATTTGTATTTATGATCACGTAGACTTAGGCTCTGTTCTTTTCAGCTTATTTTCAGCCTGTTTCAGACCAGCTCAGCTTCTATCAGCTCAGCTCAGCTCGTATCAGCTCAGGCCAGCTCCTATAAGCTCAGCTCAGCTCTAATATTTTCAGCTCAGCTTCAATATTTTCAGCTCATAAAATAATACTTCAATAATAATAATAATAATAATAAATAATAATAATAATAATAATAATAATAATAATAATAATAATAATAATAAATATATAATAATAATAATAATAATATTATTATATATTTATTATTATTATTATTTATTTATTTATTTATATGAAACGGAAGTTACATTAAGATCGAAACAAATTACAATAAGTTATTGTTGTTGTTGTTGTTGTTATTATTGCATTTCGATATTAATGCAAGTTTCTTTTCATAAAAAAAATAATAATAATGATAATAATATTGTTGTTGTTATTTTTATTACTCATGTCTCTTAATGTTAATAATACAAATTATTATTATCATCGTCATCGTCGTTGTCGTCGTCATCATCGATATTCATCGTCATTGTTATTATTATTATTATTATTAATTTTTTTTTATTTTATTATTATTATTATTATTATTAATTTTTATCATCATTGTTATTAGAGTAATAATTATTAATATTATTACGCACTCCATAATATTTTGAGATCTCAATGTTACATTCAAATATTTACAACTCTGTCTAAATGTTATTAAGAATATCAAAATTTAAAATTTTGTATATTACGTAATCAAAGATATATATACATAACATTTTCTAATTGCGAAGTACGAAAAAAACAAAAGTATAAATCGAATGAATTGGAGTACTATGTTGTTGTTATTGTTATCATTACTATTATTATTAATTACTTAAAATTATTATTATTATTATTACTATTATAATTAATTAATTAATTATTATTATTATTATTGTTAATATTTTATTATTATTATTATTTTGTGTTATAACTTTCTAAATATTTTTTTCATTTTTTAAAATATTATTGGATAATTTGTATGAGTAGATATAAGTTTCAGCTTCTTTTAATTTAGCTCAACTTCTATTAATCCAGCTTAGCTCCTATCAAACCAGCTCAGCTCAGCCTTGTTTCAGCCGAAAAAAACGGGGCCTTATAAAATGTGAAAATGCAAAAGTTAATAGAGGTGATCAAAACAACCCACTAACTACTACGCACTTACTTAATGCAAACATGCAAATTAGCCTTTTTGAACGTTTAGTTGACTATTCATATTCATATGACATATCAAGTCGATATATATTTTATTTTAATAAATGTATATCCAAGGTCGTCGGCTTAAACTTATAATAAAATGTTTGATCATCTAAAAATTGAAATATGTAGCTTGTCAGTTGTCGCCCAAAAATAAATTGATATCAAAACTAAACTAAGTTAAGTCTACCACATAGTCGTTGATTGGAGCATGCCTCAAATTAGATGATAGAGGAGTTAAAATAGATGATAATTTTAATTGTGATTTATTATAATAACCACAAACTTACCTGAAGATTTGGAGCATGCTTCAAATTAGCCAACCCAATTGACTGGTCTAGGATTTCTTACCCCCACTATATATTGGAAGCACAAACATCTAACTTCATCATCATTCAAACCAATAATAATAAATAAAACCCCTAGTTACCTAAATAAATAAATAAATATAAATAAATAAATAAATAAATATAAATAAATAAATATAAATAAATAAAACACCCAAGTAATCCTAGTAATAAATAAATAATGTCGTCGACATACAGTAATTTATTATTTCTAGTCTTATTCTATTGCTCCATTTCAGTTGCCACATCTCAAGCCATTTTCGACATAATTAAATTTGGAGCTAAACCCAATGGTGATGCTACACTGGTATATTATTTTTTTCAAATTTTTTAAAAAATTCATTCATAATTAGTTTTTCAGAAGTCTCGAAAGAAATAATTATGTGTGAAACTTATCGCAACTCCAATATATATAGTTAGTTAGTTAGTATGTAGGAGTAATATGTTTGTACAATTTGAACATACATACATACAGGGATTACTTGGGGCATGGAAAGCAGCTTGTGGATCCCCAAAAGCAAGCACAATATTAGTACCAAAAGGAGAGTACAGGCTTGGTCCAATATCTTTGACGGGACCCTGCAAGGGCCCCGTCAAGATGGATATTCATGGTAACTTCAAGGCTCCTGCCGACCCAGCCGTCTTTAAGAAGGTCGACACCTGGGTCAAGATTGAACGCGTCAAGGGCCTCACCGTCGTTGCCACCAAAGGCGCTGGCGTCTTTGATGGCCAAGGACATCTCGCTTGGAAATCCTCCAACTGTCTCGAGAACCCCAAATGCCATTCCCTCGGCGGCCTTCCTTATGTATCCTCCTATCATCCTCCCTACCTCTTACACCATATTACTGCAGAGAATATCGTAGTTAATAGAATATAAACGACCCTCAACCATCGCCTTAAGGTTTTGGTTGAGATGGTTTGTTAACAAACCATCTCAACCAAAACCTTAAGGCGATGGTTGAGGGTCGTTTATATTCTATTAGTAGTATATATATATGATGACATTTTATTTGATTTGATTTGCAGAATTTTAGGTTCAATTTCCTGACGAATTCGGATATGGGAGGGCTAACCTCGCTGAACAGCAAATCCTTTCACATGGCACTCCTAGGGTGCGACAAGCTGAACCTACACGACTTCACAATAACGGCCCCAGGAACCAGTCCAAACACGGATGGGATTCACATTGGGCGATCGGACAATGTGAACATCAGCAGCTTCAACATCAAGACAGGAGACGACTGTGTGTCGATTGGTGACGGGGCCAGAAACCTGTTGGTTGAGAAAGTGACCTGTGGGCCAGGCCACGGAATCAGTATTGGAAGCCTTGGAAGATACCCGGAGGAGGAGGCGGTGAAAGGTGTGACTGTAAGGAATTGCACCATGATCGGCACTGATAACGGTGTTAGGGTTAAGACATGGCACGCTTCTTTCAAATCTACGGCCACCGGCTTGCATTTTGAAGACATCATTGTTGATAATGTCAAGACCGCTATCTTGGTTGATCAAGAATACTGCCCTTATGACAAGTGCAAAGCCAAGGTATGTTATGTTATGTTATGGTATGATGTAACACTTGCTACACCATTAATAATATTTCAGCTGACCGGCTGATCATTTAATTTGTGTGGTAGACGCCATCGAACGTGAAGCTTGAGGACGTCTTGTTCAAGAACATAAGAGGGACAACACAGTTCAAGGAAGCGGTGAAGTTGATCTGCAGCACTGGCGCTTCTCGATGTGAGAAGGTACAGCTGTCTAACATTGACATAACACACAAAGGGCGCGACGGTCCAGCCTTGTTTCAGTGCAAAAATGTGAAGCCGTTTTTAACCGGCAAGATAATCCCTAAGGCTTGTGGTGCTCCCCTAACCCTTACTCCCGTTAAGGGGGATGCTTGAATGAAGCTCCTACTTATTCAGAATTACTAGTTACTACTACTAGTAGTATCTGCTGATTCTGCTTACCAAATCTTAATTGTGTAGGCATAAGTAGTGGAGTATGTAATGCCATGTTTTGATAAGAGTAGCATATCACTGTAAGTATCATTAGTGTATAACATAGTAGCGTAGATCTCGTGCAATTTGCATGACCTTGTAAAAGAACGGGTGTATAAATGAATCAATCTTCTATAATTTTCTTAGATCTTCACTCCAAAGTATATTCATGTCCGGAAACAATTAATACTCGGTACATTTCATAAATGTACAAAGTTATTACATTTCATAAATGACTAAACTCATCAAAAATAATCTGAAGAAATTTATAATATGTACATCTTACACTAAAAAAAAATACTCTTTTCATTTTTTGTTTTTTAAAAAAAAGTTTTTTTTGTTTTTCCGAGGTGAATCTACCACTTTAATTTTACAAAACATAGAATTAGTTCGTATTGAATTTCTTGCGAAATATTTATCATATTCATATTCATTTCTTAATGTTAATTCATATACGTGTACTGTATATTTTAAGAGAAAATATAATGGAGTGTTTTGCATTGTGAGAATAACATATAGGAGTAGGAAGTAATAAATATAGAGGCAATATTTTCAAAATAATATAAATTTATTGACTTTAATTAATTATCTTTGTTACTTTAATATATCCTCATGTATACCGTATATACAAGTCAATAATTAAAAATAATAGTATTACATCGTAGGAATTATTTTATTACAACTTTTTGTCGAACATGAAAATATGTACCCGTAATTAGTAGTAAATTTAATATTAAGATTAGAGGTTGGAAAAGAAAGAAAATTACAAATTACAGATCAAAATAAGATGGTCTTACACATGAGATGCTCCATTTTGTAGAAAAAAGACATTTCATCAATTTATTATTGATTAATTAGTGATTTATTTATACAAATGGACCGTCTTACATAATAGCAACTGATTACTCTATTAATTAATCCATACACACGTAATTGATTGAATGTTTTTTTTGAAACCGATTGAATGTTTTTTTTTTATTAAACTCTACTAAGTCAAATACTCCGTAAATACTTTCCATTTTTTTTCTCTGTTTTTAAATTTACATGATTAATTGATTATCATAAAAAGCAATTTGTACCATTAGAATTTTATAAATAAGAACTACAAGTATGAGTTAACTGTTGACTTTTGTTGGACGCTGTAGACACCCGCATTTTGACTGCCACGTGTCTATGGCAGTCTCCGAAAAACACCCGATGATGATCGGACGCAAACGTGACTTGGTATACTCGGATTTGGGCTCGGAATCAATAATATCCGACATGGACTTTTAGCGGAGTAAAAATCTCACAAAACAGACCTCAAATTCAGGCCCAGTGGGTCATTCCGAGTCAAATGAGACTAATTTGGGCCAAAACCGACACCAAAAATAATTCCCGTCTTTTGGCGACCGGGTCAAAACCCGGTCAAAGACGAAACCGTCTCATAAATCAGCCAAGTTCAGATTGGCGCACAAAATAAATTCAAAAAATAACAAACAAATCAATCAAGTCAAACTTCCCTATTTTATCTCGATTTGTTGATCCACTCGATCGAGTGGATTGACCCCACTCGATCGAGTGGAGCCTTTTTTACCCGGGTTTGGCCCGTTTGCGAAGGCACTCGATCGAGTGCACTAGGGCCACTCGATCGAGTGCCCCTAGGTCGAGGGGTGAAGTCTATAAATACCGCTTCACCCCCCCCCCCCCCTATACTTTCACCTACATTTTCAGCCATAACTTACCTACACCAAGCCTTAGAAACCCTAAGCCAAAGACACCAATTCCGAGCCTCTTTGACCCTCGGAAACCGACACACACACACACACACATATATCCATACACACCATAACTCGCATACATCCTCGATACTCTCAAGCCGTGCCGCTATTTACGAGTCCATTTCCGAGGCCTTTACCTAGCATGTATGTTGAGGGTGTCCTAAACCCCTTCTCTATCTCTTTTCTATATCGATTTTATGTACATTTTCGCATTATTGTATTATAATCGTAGTAACACTAACACTAACATTTTTGCATTTTTATATTTTCGTTTTATATCATTTTATCGTCATTAACATTAATAATACCGTGTATACGTAAACTAGTATCAAAAATCGGTTTTAAAACGTTGGACTACGATGATCACTTTTGGTCCGTCTAATCCCTTTACGAGCAACGACGGAGGTGGAGCCCTTTCGAGGAGCCCCGCCCCAATGTACTCAAGGGCGTGATACGACCGTGATCGGTCGTAGTTGAACGGATTTAATTCCCTTTCCATAATTGGTACGAAACCCGTTGACACGAAAATTGACATCACGTAACCCGAAAGGGTTAGTTCTGATGTCGTGACGTAGAGGGATACATTTCGTCACTAATTCAAAATTTCCTAATCTAATGTAAACATTTTTCATAAACTCTGGTAACGGTATTATAGTCGTTCGTACACGATTATAGTACCGGAGGCCGAGTTAAATACAAATCCTGCGATATTTGTATTTGATTCGGCCGATCATCGATTTCAAGTCATAAAACAAAGCGAGTTACCACTCGTACAGGGGGCACTCGACCGAGTGCCATAGGCCACTCGATCGAGTAGCACCCCAAAAAGTGGTCAGTAGCCACGTTAAACGTGCACTCGACCGAGTCACACCACCACTCGGTCGAGTGGGTCCTGTAACCCACAAAACCGAGGGGTTTGACCCACGATTCAAGCCCCGACCTTTTTATCGACTTTAGTCATCACGTGCAAAGACTATCACGTGACTATTCTATTTTCAAGACTATACACATCACGACACGTAGAACGACTTTGACCAATTTGACGTGATGAGTCGGGACAAGACTACGGGATGTGAGATTAGGCTAGCAATATGCCACAGTCTCATGTTCCCGTCCTTCGTTTAATAGGCAACATAATGCGTATTTAATCGGGGTTAGTCCATCTACATATCTTCGCGGTCTAGTTTATATACGGGTCCGTTTCTATCATCATATTGCTTTTTTTTATATCGTTCATTATTTTTATGTAACGTTGTATTGTGAATTCCGGGTTGTATTTCCGCCCGTGTAACTTGTACGTTATTTATTTACTTTCGAGCTTTGTTTATTTAATTGCTTTTACGCTTTATAAATGAACCTCGCATGCTAAATCATTTCGACAAATAATAAGATGCATTAAATGACGTAGTTAACGCAAAATTCACATGCTTAGACAAAACGCTGTTTGCATATCATTTAATTATTTTACTAGCGCGCGTACACGAACACGAACGGTGTCTTAGTAGAGGCCGCCATGTGCGGGCGGGGTTGGGTGTCCTTAGTGGGCTTCCCAACACGTACCCTCACCCCTTACTCAGAACCTTTGGTTTCCGGATGTCCGAAACCCTTGGCGCACGAGAGTCATTCTTTACACGATTACCGGTATAGATGGTATCGGTATCGCAATGCAAAGGGACGAGCCCCATAAACTCTGAAATCGGAGTGGGCTTACTTTGTGTATAGCCCATGACGACATAGAGTGGGCTCGTATGGTTCCGAATAACCACAAAATTCGGTGGCGACTCCATTTTGACTTAAATTTCGAACCCGAGAACAATCTTACCACGAGATTCATTCGCCTACCCAAACCCGCGCTTCGCCGCGTCGGGGTGGACCTACGTCATGTCCACAGACGCGAGGTACACCAACTTTGTTTAACAAGCCACCAGACACTATGTTTCTACACAAAGTAGAGTTTTCCCAGAGATAAGTTTAAGAAAGACCTTGCATTTTCCTGTGATCAGCGCAGAGGAAGAGTTACCCATGTAAACCTTTTCACCGTCAGCCACATCTTCAAATTCAGCGAACAACTCCTTGTTGGCACAGAGATGTCTTGATGCTCCTATGTCCAGAATCCAGTCACTCGCGTTCGCCACAAGATTGGCCTCAACCACCACCGCAGCAATAATATCATCATCTGATTCAGCAATGTTGGCTTAAGCGGCTTGACCACTTTTCTTTTGAGGACACTGGAATGCTTTGTGACCTGTTTGCCCACACACATAGCACACCACGTTTGGATTCGGCTTGAAGATCTTGGGAACTGGTTTGGTGGAGTTTCCTTGATTCTTTCCCATGGCACCTTGACCTTTCCTTTTTGACCTTTGCCCTGACCCTGACTCTGACCCATCTTATTCTTATCCTTATTATTGCCATGAGAAGGACCCCCGGCTTCAACAAGGTTAGCTTTGGTAGAGACAGACGACAACATGACAGACCTATCCTTGAGGCGATTAGCTTCCTCGGTCCTCATGTGACTAATAAGTTCTTGAAGTGATAGATCCTTTTTCTTGTGTTTTAAATGGTTTCTATAATCACTCCATGACGCAGGAAATTTTTCTAACAACACATTAGCCAAAAAGACTTCATCAAGTTTCATCCCTTCAATTACGACATCAGCACACAAGTTTTCGTAAACATGAACTTGTTCCATAATAGGTTTATCATCTACCATAAGGAACCCAAGCCACTGACCCACTACATACTTCTTTTTGCCCGCATCATCGGCCCCATATTTTTTCTCTAAAGCTTCCCAAATAGTTTTAGGTTGCGTTTGGATACTCGAAATTGATTTGAATATCGAGAATTCAATTCATGTATTTGAATTTCTAGAATTCAAATCTAAATCCAAATCCAAAATGGTGTTTGGGTACCCTTGGATTTGGATTTGGATTTCGGGCGGGTGAAGTCGGGTCAAGGTCGCCAATTTTTATTTTTTAAAATTTTTCATTAGAAAAATATAAATGTTCAAATACGAGAAAAAAATAAAGAAAAACAAATACTACGACAATATTATGCGAAAAAACAAGCAAACGACAAGTGACGGATTTGAAATGACTACCATATACTAGGAATTTGAGAAAACCAAATTTGAACTAGGTTGGATTTGATCAAAATTTCAAATTCAAATCTCAAGGTTTCCAAACGCACGAAATATTTCAAATCCGGAATTCAAATCCAAATTCAAGTTCCCAAACATGCCATTAGCAGATTTATGTACCATGAATAAATCAAAAAGGGTGTTGGTCATATGATTAAGAAGATGATATCTAACCGCCTTATTGTCTTTATCATATTTCTTAACTTTTTCTTCATTGGACTTAATCGTGGCAGCGGAGGAGGTGTGGCCTCGGCCGCGGTAGTGGACGCAACAATTAAAACGGGTTCATCTTCAAACAGAACATAATCGATTTCCAATTGTTCGAAAAACATTAAAAGTTTTTGAGACCACCTTTTGTAATTCAACCCATCTAGAGGTTCTAATTTTGATAAATCGGCAGCAAACTTAGTTGAAACAACAAACATATTATATCGTTTTCTGTTTTGCGACACAAGTAATAATATAGTTTTCAAATTGTTGGACGCGAGGTACACAAACCGGACAGAAACCGAGGCAGCAAAGAACCGAAGGCAACAACAATTGGATCGAAATCGGGGCAGGCAACAAAACCGAGTTCGGACAGGCAGCAGAAAACCGAGTTTGGACAGGCAACAAAGGAAAACCGAGTACAGGCAGCAAGCAGCAGTGACAGCAACGTGGCTACAGGAACGATCTGAGACAGAAAATGGGAAGCAGTGCCGTGGTATGGATGTCACTGACTTGAAAACTATATCGGCGCGACTCCGGTGGTTATCGCCTACAATGCCGGTAGTTCCCCAAGGTGAACACTGCAGTTCAAAATCTCGACCACACGAGCTTCAGAACTTTGGAACGACAGACTACAATACCCAGGAACGTAAAGCAAGAGAATAGAAAAAGGAGAAGAGAAGATGTGATTTGCTATGTGTTTTTGTGTATATGAAATGACCAGCAAAGTCGGTATTTATAGGTGCAGGAGGAGCCTATTAGCTCCAAAAAATCAACCGCAGTAAAGGCTAAAAAAAACGTAATCAAGGCCTTAAAGCACCATTAAAACCGTAACAGCTCTCTTTGACGGGAATAATCACACATACAAATGAATCTGGACAAGGCCCAATGAACATAGACGAACAAAACATAAGGAAGTCCAAAAGTCGGGCACAGCCCGCACCGCAGGTGCTCCACCCAAACCCCAGCCTGAGATTGAGCCGGGCCGAGCCGCATTGTCCTAAGCAGCCCAAGTGCACCCTTCACCATAAAAGGCTCACTTTGACGGGAATAATCACACATACAAATGAATCTGCACAAGGCCCAATGAACATAGACGAACAAAACATAAGGAAGTTCAAAAGTCGGGCACAGCCCGCACCGCAGGTGCTCCACCCAAACCCCAACCTGAGATTGAGCCGGGCCGAGCCGCGTTGTCCTAAGCAGCCCAAGTGCACCCTTCACCATAAAAGGCTCACTTTGACGGGAATAATCACACATACAAATGAATCTGCACAAGGCCCAATGAACATAGACAAACAAAACATAAGGAAGTCCAAAAGTCGGGCACAGCCCGCACCGCTGGTGCTCCACCCAAACCACAACCTGAGATTGAGCCGGGCCGAGCCGCGTTGTCCTAAGCAGCCCAAGTGCACCCTTCACCATAAAAGGCTCACTTTGACGGGAATAACACTACTAAAAACAGCGGAAATAGCGTCGGATAAGTTGCGTCGGATTGTAAATCCGACGCAACTGGCGTAACTGTGTCGATTTGCGTCGGCTAATCCGATGCAATAACATTGCGTGGGACTAGCCGACGCTATCCGACTCCATGATACAGGCGCCAATAATTTTGGGTTGGCGCCACTATGTGAAAGGTTTTGCGTGGGATTAGCCGACGCAACCAGACGCAAAAACAAAATTTGCGTCGGCTAATCCGATGCAGCCTGCG
The DNA here is from genome assembly GCA_958450325.1 of Agrostemma githago. NCBI lineage: Eukaryota > Viridiplantae > Streptophyta > Magnoliopsida > Caryophyllales > Caryophyllaceae > Agrostemma > Agrostemma githago. Next base: position 60,765,048 of record OY288257.1, on the reverse strand, counting down.
TCAAAATAAAAAAATTTAGTCAACAGAATTAATAGCTTTGGATCGGATTAGCCGACGCAGATTTTAATATTGCGTCTGATTGCGTCGGCTAATCCGATGCAGTGTGCGTCAAAATTATAAAAATTTAGTCAACAGAATTAATAGCTTTGCATCGGATTAGCCGACGCAAATTTTAATATTGCGTCTGATGGCGTCGGCTAATCCGATGCAGTATGCGTCAAAGTGAAAACAGAATTAATAGCTTTGCATCGGATTAGCCGACGCAATGTTTAATATTGCGTCTGATTGCGTCGGCTAATCCGATGCAGCATGTGTTTAAATTAAAAAAAACCATAATTAAATGTTTTGCATCGGATTAGCCGACGCAGACTTGAATATTGCGTTGGTCTGCGTCGGTTAATCCCACGCAACGTTTTTAATATAAAAAAAAATATCGAGGTCTGCATCGGAATAGCCGACGCAAACTTGAAATCTGCGTCTGGTTGCGTCGGCTATTCCCACGCAAATTGTTTGATATAAAAAAAAAAAAATAGGCAACAACTAAACAGACCCCAAACCCCAAACCCGACACCCCAATCTCGCTCACCCCAATCTCGCTCTCACCCTAATCTCGCAAACCCCAAACCCGACACCCCAAACCCGACTCCTTCCCTCTTTCCGGCGAGCCTTCACGCGCGACCCCGAACCCCATAAACCCTCCGGCGAACCCGAATCCCAGCCCCTCCGGCGAACCGAAATCGAAACCCTAAATATTCCTGCTCTGTCCGGCGAACCCAGAAACCGACGAGTCCTTCCCTCTTTCCGGCGAGCCTCCACGCGCGACCCCGAATCCCATAAACCCTCCGGCGAACCTGAATTCCAGCCCCTCCGGCGAACCGAAATCGAAACCCTAAATCTTTCTGCTCCGTCCGGCGAACCCAGAAACCGACGAACCCAGAAACCGACGAACCCAGAAAAACCCTAAACCGACCCCCCTTCAATTCTCAGGTATGATACTTAGTACTTAATTAAGTTAATTGTTTTGATTCGTTGTAATGGTCTCGGATTTTGCTGTCTCGTTTCTAGCATTACGGAGATTGAGTATTTTTCTGAATTACTCGTGAATTTTTCTGAATTACTCGTGAATTACGGAGATTAAGTGAATTTTTCTGAGTTTTAGTCTCTTAAGATCAATCTCTTTCCCTACTAGAGTAATTACTATACACAGTTTTGATCTCTGTCAGTACTCAGTAATAGTAGTACTAGTACTAGTCGACTAGTATTAATAAGTACGTACTTAGCCATCTAAAAAAGCCGATGGAGTACAAATTCCATCACTAACTAAACTAACAAATAAAAACCCAAAACTTAAAAATAACTAGAGGAGATTTCCTTCAAATCTCCCCTAAATTGTCAGCAACCCAAGTCATTGTTTTGACAAAGCTCCTTCCTAAGCTTATGAGAGAAAAGCCTACAAGCGTCAATACTTAGATCAATGGCAGCCGCGAGTGCCACGAAAGCCGCTGCATCCTCTGTGCAGCTCACGTGCTGAACACTCACCTCCACTGTCGGTTTACTACACTTCCCTTCCCCTTCCACCTTCGCCGACATTACAAATCCTCGATATGCGCTATACGGCCACAAACCATACCCAAAATCACCACTCCCACTTCCTCCTTTTCTTGCGCTATAAGTTAATTGTTTTGATACAATTATTGAATTACTCGTATTTTTCTTGCTGGCTATCTGTGGTTGTGGCTGTTTTGATTGACGATGATATGATGTTGAGTTGTGTTCTGTAGCGGAGATTGAGGTGTTAAGATGCGCTACAAATATGTATTTAATCTAATACATATATGCTGTGCAATTCTTTGCAACGTTTCGAGAATTTCTCTCTGATTTTGTGACAATGAACTTCATACAGTAGAACCGCTGAAGACGGGCACAACGTAAATGAAATAATACTACTCCGTAGCATTTTCTATACTAAAAAATCACTAATCCAGTAGCTAGCTGGTTCAGTGACCATTTGACATGACCTTAGCTACTCAAATGGCAATTAGGGCTAAACATCAATACATACTTAGGCACAGAAACAAATAAATACAGATCAGGGCTAGTAAAATGATACGAGTACTACTACTCCAATATATATATGTACAATACTTCTACTACTATAAGCTAGTAGATTCCAATCTTACTACACTACTACTACTACTAATTTAATATTTCTACTTTCACTACTACTACTAAACTACTACTACTACTATTAATAATTTACTACTACTTTTACTACTACTACTAAACTACTACTACTACTACTAATTTCCTATTTCTACTTTTACTACTACTACTACTACTACTAAACTACTACTAATACTACTACTACACTACTACTACTACTACTACTAATTTACTACTACTACTACTACTACTACTACTACTACTAATTTACTACTTCTACTTTTACTACTACTACTACTACTACTACTACTAAACTACTACTAATACTACACTACTACTACTACTACTACTACTACTAATTTACTACTTCTACTTTTACTACTACTACTACTACACTACTACTACTACTACTAATTTACTACTTCTACTTTTACTACTACTACTACTAAACTACTACTACTACTACTAATTTACTATTTCTACTTTTACTACTACTACTACTACTAATAATAATAATTTACTACTACTTTTACTACTACAACTAAACTACTACTACTACTACTAATTTTCTATTTCTACTTTTACTACTACTACTACTACTACTACTACTACTACTACTACTAAACTACTACTACTACTACTACTAAACTACTACTACTACTAATTTACTACTTCTACTTTTACAACTACTACTACTATACTACTAGTACTACTATACTACTAGTACTACTATACTACTACTACTAATTTACTACTTCTACTTTTACTACTACTACTATACTACTAGTACTACTATACTAGTACTACTAATTTACTACTTCTACTTTTACTACTACTACTACTACTACTAAACTACTACTACTACTACTAAACTACTACTACTACTAATTTACTACTTCTACTTTTACAACTACTACTACTAATTTACTACTTCTACTTTTACTACTACTACTACTATACTACTAGTACTACTATACTACTACTACTAATTTACTACTACTACTACTAAAGTACTAAACTACTACTACATAAACAATACTAAAAAAAGGGGAAATTCGTTTTGTTTCTTAAATTTCAGCAGTTAGTGGTTGTAATTATAGTAAGTATTAATGTTTTGAATTACTGTGTTGAGATTTCATTGTTGTTGTTATTTGCTTTCGTTGTGTACTGTGCATGAGCATTGTTTGAAATCTACCCAGACCTACCTAGTGCCCGTTCAAGAGTTACTCATTAGGAGTAATTCTTGGACAGTCCCCGTTTTGGGACTGTTCTTGTGCCTTTCATGTCACTTAGGTGGTAAACATGAAATTGTGTTGTGTTGGTAGGAGCAAAATTCGGTGACAATTCCCTCAATGTTCTTCGATTGCATATGTGGAGTTTTCATATATTCCACATTGTGCTTTTGGAGAACTGAGGCGAATTGCTGCCGAATTTTGCTCTTATCGACATCACACAATTTCGTGTTTATCAGTGACATGGAACGCACAAGAATGGGTTTAGGTTGGAGTGATAAGGTCCCCGGTGATGAATCGTTTTTAAAGTGATGGTTGTGAGAGTTCCAACTTCAACTGAAATTCGCGAACTGTTCTTCAAATTCCATGTTGTTGACTTCTTCCCCCACGCCATTTTGTTCATGTGTACATACCCTAATCATTCGTAGTTCAATCCATATAGAATGAATAGAGTAGAACGAAGTTGGATGTACGAGAGACTGTCCGACAATAAGCGACCGAAAATAGAATTTAGAGACGGTGTGGAGGAGTTCATCAAGTTTTCCTTAGATAATAACCCCCACTACACCAGCGAGCAGCTTAGGTGCCCATGTAGAAAATGTCAAAATCGTGCCTTAAAACATGAAGTAGATGTCAAACAGCATCTATACAAGCACGGTTTTGTTGAGAACTACTACGTGTGGACGTATCATGGTGAAAATGAAAGTAGTCGCCTGCAAGAACCTGTTCGCGAAAATCCGTACCGGGACTTCGTAGAGGACGAACTGCGTACGACGGTTGAGGACATCATTGAGGAGGAACGTAACCCAGACAACTTAAGCGACGAAGAAGTACAACATGAACCTAACCCACAAGTCCTTTCCTTTTTCGAAATGCTAAAAAATGCCGAACTCCCAGTTTTCAGCGGGTGCGATATGAGTCTGTTGCAAGTCGCTTCAAGGATGCTGACTTTGAAGTGCGAGAGCAACATGGCCTTAAGACATTTAGACGGTTGGATCCAACTGCTAATTGACATTCTACGAGGCACTAAGGAGAATGTCATGGCAAATAATTTCTACGAGGTCAAAAATTTGTTGAAGGGCCTCCAACTCCCCCACGAAAAGATAGACTCGTGTTCGAATGGATGCATGCTGTTCTGGAAGGGAGATTCGGACCTCGACGCGTGTAGGAAATGTGGATCCGGGAGGTACAAGAGTCGAACAAAAAATACTAGGGGGAAGAGAGTACCAACTAAGGTCTTGACTTACTTCCCAGTTGGTCCGAGGCTCCAAAGACTGTATGCGACAAAAAAAATTGCGGGCGAGATGAGTTGGCACCACAGTAACTCCAAAATCAGAGTTAGTGGTATGATGACACACCCTAGCGATGGTGAAGCTTGGAAGACATTTGATATCAAACATCCCGAGTTCGCGAAAGAACCGCGCAACGTACGTTTGGGTTTGTGCACAGATGGTTTCTCACCCTATGGGCAGTTCGGCAAGTCGTACTCGTGTTGGCCGGTTTTTTTGACACCGTACAACCTACCGCCGTGGTTATGCAATAAGAGACAATTTATGCTCCTGTCACTTATTGTTCCTAGCCCTAAGAACCCGAAAGCCAATATGGACGTGTATCTCCAACCACTTGTTGAGGAGTTAAAAAGTTTGTGGGATAATGGGATTTACACGTACGATGTATCTAGGAAAACTAGTTTCAATTTACGAGCTGCACTAATGTGGACCATCAACGACTTCCCAGCTTACGGGATGTTGTCTGGTTGGAGTACAACGGGTTACCGTGCTTGTCCTTACTGTCAAGCGAAGGATCAAAAATCCTTTTGGCTTAAAAATAGCGGAAAGGTATCTTGGTTTGACTGTCACAGACAATTTCTACCTTCCGACCATCCATTTAGGCATAACTGTAAGAGTTTTCTGAAGAAACAACCCGATGAAACTAGGATCGCATGTAAACGGTTAACAGGCGATGAGATATGGGCAGATGTGCAGAAGTACCCTACAATAGTACACGCTACCCACCAACAGTTGAAAAAATTGAAGGACAAGAAGGAAGGTTGGTGGAAGCAGAGCATATTCTGGGAACTTCCGTACTGGCACACTCTGCTTATCAGACACAACCTTGATGTTATGCATATCGAGAAGAATTTCTTTGAGCAGATTATCAACACCGTGATGGATGTACCGAACAAGACAGCCTTCGGACTAAAAGGCAAAGCAGATTTCAAGGAACTGTGTCTTGGGCGACCCAAATCGTCGTCCTTTGTTATGGACAAAAATGATAGGAAGGCTTTGTGCGATTGGGTGAGTGGTTTGAAGTTTCCGGATGGTTACGCATCCGACTTATCCCGGTGTGTGGACCAGTCCAAGTTAATTTTGCATGGCATGAAAAGCCACGACTGTCACGTGTTTATGTCGCGCTTGATGCCAGTAGCTTTGAAGCAGCTGCTGCCAATGAACACGTGGAATGCATTGACAGAGATTAGTCAGTTCTTCCGAGATTTGTGTTCCACTATGGTGTCAGTCGAGTCCATGAATCGACTTGAGAACAGTATTCCCGAGATCCTTTGCAAGTTGGAGAGAATATTTCCTCCGTCATTCTTCAACTCGATGGAGCACCTCCCACTTCATTTGCCGTATGAGGCAAGGGTTGGCGGTCCTGTTCAGTACAGGTGGATGTACCCATTCGAAAGGTAACGTCCTCAACTGTCCTTCGTGTGACTTTCCGTGCATTGATTACCAATTAAGTCTTACATGAGAGCTAATATTTTAATTTGCAGGTTCTTAAACCATCTGAAAAAAAAAATTGGTAATAAAGCACGTGTTGAGGGTTCAATATGCAACGCGTATTTGTTAGAGGAGACATCAAACTTCTGCTCCTTCTACTTCGAAGAGCACGTTGACACAAAAGCCAAAGACCTAGACGTGGGTGCGCATGAAGACCACCAAATAGAGGTGGAACCCTTTCAGTCTGATGTTGGAAGTACAACTGGAAAATGTAAGGAGAGGTGGTTGACCGATGTTGAGTACAAGCAGGCACACTCCTACGTTCTGAGAAACTGTGGCCCTGTAATCAGACCGTACGAGGAGTAAGTAACTCACGTACAACATACCCTCCTCATAATTGGTAGTATGTGTGATTAAGTACAACTGCTGAAAATTTCAGGAAATTTGAGGCTTTCATTATGGCAGAACATGCGGGAGTGAAAACATCTGAAGATGTTTGGGTGGCGTATGAGTCACTGTTTCCCTCATGGCTACGTACTCAAGTATGTTGAAATGCTATTTGCTTGATCATTATAAATTGTGTATGTGTTTGGTACAAAATTTAATTGCATTGTTTTTCGACGAATTTTATGTTGACAATAGCCTGAAGCGCTGGAGGATCCCATGGTAAGACCACTAGTCACTGGGCCGTCTTCACGAGTCAGAACTTGGAGGCGATATACAATTAACGGGTACAAGTTCCGTGCGTTTACCGAGGGTGTTGATGTTCCGAAACTGACCAAAAGTAACGGCGTATGTGTGTTGTCCACCGAAGGGTCAGATTACTATGAAACACTAATGGAGGTGATCGAGCTAGACTACTACGACAGCCACAAAAACTGCAAGGCCATACTGTTCAAATGTGATTGGATCGACAACTCCCCGCACGGAGTCACTGTTCATGAGAACTACAATCTTGTGGATGTCGACCTGACTAGAAAACTGCGAGGGCACAACCCTTTTGTGTTGGCGTATCAAGTCGATCAAGTCTGCTATGCACCTTACCCAAAGGGAAAAAAGAGTACGAATTGGTCTGCGGTTTTCAAAATCAAGGCAAGATCACAAGTTGATAATCCTATCATCGACGATGACGTCTACCAAGAGAGTGTGGTTGGTAATAATCAGCCGATGTCATCAACTCTGATCGAAGACACTGACGTCAATGAAGAAGAATATGTAGTCGAAGTTGCTGGTGCTGTAGGGGAGGACGACGAGTTTGCCGACTGGATTGTTCCTGAGGGAGAGGGTGATGAGGACGACGACTTGGTCATCGACGATGAAGATGACGGTGATGAGGTGAATACTGACTGGGACGATGATGATGAAGACGGGGACGAGGGGTTCATTGAACCGCACACCGACGCGGACAGTGACAGTGACAGTGACGATAATTAGCAATTATGTAGTTGTTTGTATCTTATTCGCATAAGTTGTAACTTAATTTGTTGTAATTTAATTATTTGTAATTGAAGACTATTTTGGTACTTAATGAAATTCCTGCTTTACCGTAAACGAACTGACTCTACAGTTTAACTTTGCGCAAACATATTTTGTAGACGTGATTATGGCAGGTAGCAGCGAGATGCTGACGGGAGGCAGCAGCCATGGTGACCACATGGAGGAGGACGTGCCTAGGCCTCCTGTCATACATGGTGTGGACGCTGTCCAGGAAGTCGGGGCGACGGTCTACGTTGCCACGCCTGGGAAAGCGTACCTTTCACGGCAGAAAGTGAGGGAAGCTAGTTGGTGAGTTGTAGTTGTTGTAACCAGTTCTTTTCTAAATTTTCACTCATTTATTTGCTTCAAATTATCATAATTGACTTGTGTAGGTGGGACGACAAGAAGTACTCGGATTTTTTGCGGGATGCCGTAGTCATGACGTATGCGTCCACGCCTGGCGCCTACCGTAGCTGGACGGAGGCACCACCGGAAGCTCGGGATGCGATGTATATGCACTTCACGGTAATTACCTCGTCTGTGTTTCTAAGGTTTTCGTTGCACGATTTATACATTCAATTGTCGCTAACGAATCTTTTTTTTGACAAACAGAGGAGAGTGCGTATAGACCTGGGGTACGACCTCAGGTCGGATTTTGAGACTCGGATAAAGAAGAAGATAACCGACCTCTTCCAGCGAGCTGTCCCGAGGGTCGACAAGGCGGACTGGATTCCGCAAGAGAAGTGGGAGATATTGAAGAAGAACGCTGCCGACCCAGCTTTCAAGAAGAAATCGGCGATTAAGTCGTCGAACAGGAGAGGTGGGCAGGTGGACGGGGTGGCGAAACCCACCAGCTGCCTCGGAAGTAGGAGTGCAGCAACAGCCTTCGCGGCGTTGGTAAGTGCTTATAAAACAAGTAAAAAGTTTGAGTATAATTCAATATATACTATTGGTAAATAAATGCTGAAAGTTTTAACACTGTTATATGAAGGGCCCAACTGCAACCCCGGTCGATCTCTTGGAGAAGACGAAGAAGAGGAAAGACGGCAAGTGGATAGACCCTAGAGGACCGGAGATCGTGGTGAGTAGTAGTAATGTTTTTAAAAAATATACTAGGCATGAAAATTACCACGTGATAGTATGTGTTCTAAAAGTTATAACACTGTTTTATGATGTTGTTTCAGGAGAACTACCAGAAAGCGGTGGAGGAGGCACGGGCCTCTGATCAGGCACCCAACACGCTGAAGATCTTCCACGATGTGACGGGTGGCTATAACCAGAAGGGACGGTTCTGGGGGATAGGGAATGCGGCGAAACAGCTCTTTCGCCCATGCTTGAACCGAGGTAAGGAGGTATCTGCGGACACGTACCTCCCTACCGCCACCTCGCAGGAACGCACACTCAACGAGCGTATGGAAGATAAATTCCAAAGACAAGAAGAGCGTCTGAAGACGTTGGAGAAGAGGTGCGAAGAGCAGGACCAGTTTATTTAGTTCATGAGGGAACGGTTCGCCATGGGGAACGAGGGATGCGGTGGAGGGCCACGCATGACTAGGCGCGACGATGACGACAACAACGATGGTCATCCCTTCGGATCGGAGCACATCGAGTCCCTTTCTTAGGTAGTTCAGCTCCCTTATGTTACTTGTTTACACTTTGGTTACATTGTGTGTATATATATTTTACCAACTCCTAGCGCTGGTTGTCTTGTTTACACTCTGGTTGAATTCTGAACCTAGAAACGGTTGTCTTTGTAATATTTTCATTTTCTATAACATTACATTAGTTTATGTTTGTGTCGTTTTGTGGAGATTTGTGAAGAAGAGAGCTTTGCTTGGAGTTATTGATGGATTTTGGTTTAGGATGTGCTGCTGTGGTTTGTTGTAGGAGTGGGTTGTTTATTTGCAGGTTGTTTTATTTCGCGCGTATGGGGAGCTGAAAACAAGGAAACGATTTTTTTTGTTACTATGCTTTGCGTGGGATTAGCCGACGCAAATAAGTCAGATTTCAGTCAATGGCTTTGCGTGGGATTAGCCGACGCAAAGTCAACAAAAACGTTGACTTTGCGTCGGCTAATCCCACGCAAATTCGTTGACTGAAATCTGACTTAGGGACTTTGCGTGGGATTAGCCGACGCAAAGTCAACGTTTTTGTTGACTTTGCGTCGGCTAATCCCACGCAAAGTCCCTAAGTCAGATTTCAGTCGACGGCTTTGCGTGGGATTAGCCGACGCAAAGTCAACAAAAACTTTGACGTTGCGTCGGCTAATCCCACGCAAAGTCCCGTTGACAGGGCGTTGACCTCCATGTGTTCGTATCGGATCAGCCGACGCAACTCATCTGCGTCGGATTAACCGATGCAAAAAAAAAAATTGCGTCAAAATATTACGGCGGTCGTTTGCATCGGTTAATCCGACGCAATTTGCATTTTGCGTCGGATATTGCCATTTTGCGTCGGATTTGTCCGACGCAATTCGGGCTCGATTTTTGTAGTGTAATCACACATACAAATGAATCTGGACAAGGCCCAATGAACATAGACAAACAAAACATAAGGAAGTCCAAAAGTCGGGCACAGCCCGCACCGCAGGTGCTCCACCCAAACCCCAACCTGAGATTGAGCCGGGCCGAGCCGCGTTGTCCTAAGCAGCCCAAGTGCACCCTTCACCATAAAAGGCTCACTTTGACGGGAATAATCACACATACAAATGAATCTGGACAAGGCCCAATGAACATAGACAAACAAAACATAAGGAAGTCCAAAAGTCGGGCACAGCCCGCACCGCAGGTGCTCCACCCAAACCCCAACCTGAGATTGAGCCGGGCCGAGCCGCGTTGTCCTAAGCAGCCCAAGTGCACCCTTCACCATAAAAGGCTCACTTTGACGGGAATAATCACACATACAAATGAATCTGGACAAGGCCCAATGAACATAGACGAACAAAACATAAGGAAGTCCAAAAGTCGGGCACAGCCCGCACCGCAGGTGCTCCACCCAAACCCCAACCTGAGATTGAGCCGGGCCGAGCCGCGTTGTCCTAAGCAGCCCAAGTGCACCCTTCACCATAAAAGGCTCACTTTGACGGGAATAATCACACATACAAATGAATCTGGACAAGGCCCAATGAACATAGACGAACAAAACATAAGGAAGTCCAAAAGTCGGGCACAACCCGCACCGCAGGTGCTCCACCCAAACCCCAACCTGAGGTAAATTGTCGAGACTCGAAAATATCAAAAATTCTCTTTAGTTATGAATAGTGTAAAAAAATGTGCACTTTGAATTTGAAAGGAGCGGAAACAGTGTACTAGACTATCTGATTGTATTTCAGAGATATAACAGCAAGTGAATGAACTAAACCATCCAGGAAATGAAATACAGTAGTACTGTGTATGTCTGTATTGAACTGCTGTGTGTTTGTTAATAGGCTGTTGAGAAGAGAATACTCGTATTTTGTTGTTGAATTTCTTATGACCTCTAATATTAATAGAAAATGCAAAAGATATTTCAGAAACAGAAATGAAAAAACAACATTAGATGGGACTGACTATGTTTAGATGCATTGTCTTCTAAAATTAGACTATTTATTTATTTATTCCCTCCTCATAATCACTGTATTTACCACAAATGTGCAGACTTAGATTTAATTAAGCACATAAAGATGGCACCCAAAACAAACTACCTGTTGACATTGTTCGTCGTCCTTCTTTTGCTTGTCGTAGCAACAAATGCCAAGGCCCCGGGAGGTGGTGGTGGTGGCAAGGGTCGTGGACGTGGTAAGGGCCGAGGTGGTGGTGGTGGCAAGGGACGAGGGCGTGCCAAAGGCGGCCGTGCTGCTGGTGCCGCTAAGGCCGGTGTCAAAGTTGCTGGCACCGGCCCCCATGGTTCTGGGGCTGGCCATATGGGTGCTGTATTCGATATAACAAAGCATGGTGCTCAACCTAATTCTGATGCTACACAGGTAAACCAATCATGTACGATTTATAATATCGTTATGGAATTTAACAAGAAATTAAAACTCCAATTCGAGAATTGGTAGTGATTTTTTTTATTATTAGGGATTCTTGGCAGCTTGGAACGCAGCTTGTGCATCGGCAACACCAAGCACGGTGTTGGTACCGCAGGGATCATACCAGCTGGGCGGAATTCTGATAAAAGGTCCATGCAAATCGAAAACTACAATCGAAATCTTAGGGAACTTCAAGGCCCCTGCAAACCCAGCTCAGTTTAAAGGTTATGATGCTTGGGTCAAAGTCGAACATGTTAATGATCTGACCATCAACGCTGCTAAGGGCGCAGGCGTCTTTGATGGTCAAGGTGCAACTTCTTGGAAACAAAACGACTGCGCCAAGACCGGCAAGTGTGACAACCTTCCTTATGTAAGCCAGCTTTCTTTCGCAAACACGCATGCACTATCACAATTTGGTTACTCTATAATCTGGCTGTGTTTCATGCATGATGATCCCTGCAGAACTTCAGATTCAATTTCCTGACAAACGTAAAAATTACCGGGATAACATCGAAAGACAGCAAACTGTTTCACATGGCAATCCTGGGGTGCAAGCAGCTGGATATGCGCGACATTACAATCAGTGCACCTGGAACCAGCCTGAATACAGATGGCATTCACGTGGGACGTTCAGAAGGAGTTACCATTACCAACGTCCATATCGCAACTGGAGACGATTGTATCTCCATTGGTGACGGAGCTAAGAATGTTCAAATACAACAGGTCACTTGTGGTCCCGGACACGGTATCAGTGTAGGGAGCCTGGGTAAGTTCCCTAATGAAGAACCCGTTAGCGGGATCACCGTCAAAGGTGCAACCATTAAGGACACTGACAATGGTGTTAGGGTTAAGACATGGCATAATTCTTATCCTGGATCCTGTTCTGGCCTACATTTCGAGGATATTACTGTTGAAAATGTCGGGAACCCTGTCCTTGTTGATCAAGAGTACTGCCCTTACAACCATTGCACAGCCAAGGTAAATACAATACAATACAATACGATCCATTTTTAGCCCAACAGACCCGTATGTTAATATCCAACTTGGCTTTACTTTTCTGCTGACAGACGCCATCTAAAGTTAAGCTAACGGACATCGTATTTAAGAACGTGAGAGGCACATCACGTACCAAGGAAGCAGTGAAGGTGGTCTGCAGCAGTGGTGTGCCATGTGAGAAGGTGCAGCTCATGGACATCAACTTGACATACAATGGCAAAGACGGTCCGGCTGTGTCTGTGTGCAAAAATGTGAAGCCCATACTCGGTGGAAAGCAGATTCCACCCGCATGCAATGCTCACCCGGCTGCTAGCGCTGAATTGTAAGCAGTGGCGACTGGCGTAGCTAGAAAATAGTGAGACTTTGGTCCAAGACCAAATTGTATACAGTAGGCATTAATAAATTGATTTTGTAAATCTTAGTTAATGCAGAAACAATAAACAGAGGGATTTTAAAAAGAAAGAATATTGCTTGATCGCATAGAAGAATGAGTGACATTTTATTACTTACATTATTCGAATTTTAACAAGTAAACTATACAATTTAATCATCACAATATTTTCGCGTAACCAAATAATATATACACAATTTGTCTCTCCCTAGTCCCTATTAAGTACGAGTAATTTTTTTCTTGTATATAAATTAATTGGAAGGATCACATGATACTTACCTGCAAACACAGGATACATATGTATGCTTCTTTGATTGCTCTTTTCGATTGAGCTTGAAACTAGGCAGTTCGCGACTTGGTGCACCCGTGTTGATGAGATTATGTCTGAAATCAGAAGACAGGCCTATTTGATAGCAGAAGAATTGACATGTATAGATGTATTATTGTGACAAAGACAATCTGGCAGAGGATTCTCGTAAAATGCTTCTTCAGATCGGAACCTGTCCATTCCCTTCGTTCCTGAGATGGGACCCTTTCTCCTCCTTGGCGACCCTTGCCTGCATATAAAATGCCAAACATCATACAGAATGCAAATGCACCAGTGAGAAAAAATTATAACCCGATTCCCAAGCAGATGTATTGTATGTACCTTTTGCGATGGATATCAATGATTCGACTTGACAAACTCTTCCCTTCCTCAATAAAGCCTTGCTCGAGTTTATCGAACAGACGAACAATAGCCTTCCTGGTGAATGAATAGAAAAAGGGCAAAAATTAAAGGTTCAGACTGTTAAACATAGTACATGTACAGCCAGTTTAGACAAAATTCAGAGAAAAGTTAACCTGTCAGGGGTTATTGTTTTCCTATGCCCTAGATACCGGCGATGGCCTTCGACAGCCCTTGCCATGTTACCCAAGTAAGTTGGAATAAATACGTCACTTTCGACAGAAACAATATAATCAAGTGCCGCCATTTGAGAAGAATGATTGGAAAAAGGCTTTAGTTCTTCTGCAGATGCTAATTTCTCCTGAAAGATTCGCCAAGTTTGACATAATCAAAACTTGGGCACATATGTTTTAACAAAATATAAATAACATGACCAGCAGCTATACAGTTTCCATGGTACTGACGAATTGAGGATTCCGACTCTTCAAAAATCAATTTTTTGATACGGAGTAGTGTTTAATTTCTTAAGATTTGAAGTCTGATCTTATTTCTTCAGTCAATACAAATCTTAAACATCGCAGTACCAGACAAAGAGGTGGAAACAGCAAATAGAGATGTGAACTTTACAAAAAGAGCATAGAATATACCTTGTTCATCAGAATGGGATAACGAGATTGCAATTCAGCAATGCGAGATTCACCTCCATATATCTCACCAGCCGCGATGTATATAGGTGTGTTAGATGGATACCCAAGGGCAGTTAGAAACATGCCAACCTCCTTGGGAGTTAGAGGGCAGTACCCTTTGGTTCTTTGTTCAGTGCCATTAATATCCTTCACCTTCCAATGTGTTGTGTTTTGCCTTGAGGTCAAAAAGAGTGAAGCCAGTCATCAGTTACGTACTTTGACTAACCCAATCATCATCGATCACCAATGTGACAACAAATTTAAAACGCTTCGTGGTCGGTCAGTCATGTCGGTTATATGATGCCCATTGGTCTTTGGGTCAGGTGTCATTATGGGACATTATATAGTTTTTAGTAAAGTTTGGCCGACTACTGTTGGATCAAGTCACTTTTGGTTTTCGGGGCATTTTTAGACTATTCTAAGTGCATGTAATCAGACAGTTGAAGGCACAGCAATTAATACGGTCGAGGTTGGGTAAGTGTTACAATGTCTAAAATCACAGCAAATATAGCTATACCTTATCGTTGTCAGCTCATCAGCTTCCTCGGGAGATAATCCGTAGGTGCATCCACTAAATGCAAGCATGTCTTTCTCATACCGCAAGTGTAAGGCAATGTAACGCCCACAAGTCCTCATACGCTCCACCAATAGCTATAGGTAGATAACAATCAGATCTTAAATGCACAAATTCAAAGGTAGTTGCTCTAAATTCGGAGAGTTAATGAGTCAATGATTTACTTTTCCCATAGCTTCAATCCTAGGAGAAAAACGCAGGGCTTCATAACAGGCACGACAGCGCAACTTCTGGATGTCAGGGGGTAGATTGTTGTTTGCCAAACGAGAATCAGATTTCGCAGCTCTAATAACCTACCAGAAACGGTCACAAGTCATGAATAATCTTTCATTGTAAATCCAAATAGTCATCCACCCGAGTTAGGTAGAACAATCTTAGACCAACCCATGTCAGTCAATACATATCTTTCATTTAATCATAGGGTTAATGGGTTTCTGTTTCTGCCACATAAGAGACCATCTCATATACGTATGTTTTTGTGTAGAAACTAACCTGAAAGTCAGCCCACAAGCTTGCTATATCATTCTGGTAGTAATCCAGTCCAGACCAACTTCGAAAATGCTTCACCGCACGAGGAGCAGCTAAAAGTTCATTTGGCAAGTTCTCAATCACTTTAACATCATTAGCCAAGGCACTAATAAAATAATCTTGATCAAAAACATCTGAAAAGTTGCTGCAATGAAGAGAATCTCATCAGAAAGGTAAAGGCATGCATGCCATGTCTCAAGCCAAATGACCAAATGACTAAATGTGCTGTAATAAGACTAGGAAACATGAATGCAACAACCAGGACAGTGAGATACCTTGAGTCTTGCCAAAATGATCTCTTATCAAGTTCCGGAATCACAAGAGTTGCATTTATAATACGAGCCACAGCCACCATGTCACAAATCTGAAAAATTGTAAAACAGTCAAATTATTGCATTTTCGAAACTAGTACCTGCATCCTAACATCATAGGCTCAAGTCGTCACAATAATACGGAGTATAAAGCAATACATGCTGTAAACAGGTAATGAAAAGGGAGAACTAATATTACAAACTGTAGCAAGAGAGTGGAATGGGAGTGAGAAGTCGAGAACTAACCCCAGCTCGCATTTGATTAAGGCCGCCATTAGTCTGAACAAGCAGATACCCTTGGGAATCTGCTGGTGCTGTAATATGTACTCCGTATGTTGCACACCAGAGTAATTAGAGCTCTATAGTTTCAGAGGATAATCAAAATGCCGAGACTTTTATGAGACAATGTCACATGTGAGATCAACCCAAACCCTAAATGCATTATCGATCACTTAGGAATAAGGTTTAAAAGGTTCATCTCACATTGTAAGACCGTCTTTTTTTATTGAAACCAAAACACAGTAGAGTGGAAAAGATAGCTTACCAGTATAGAAATCAGTAGGCCGGGTACAAGGCACAAAATCACGATTTGGAGGCCGCTTCCATAACTTGTCCTAATAGGATGAACCACTGGCATCAATTATTAACTGTCAATTCTAAATCCGTGACAGCATGGAAAAATTACGAATTATTGGTTACTGAACTTTGGTAAGAACATCTTTTACACACATCAAGTCATCAATACTGGCATTCCAAATTCCGCCATTGATGGTAGAATCTAAGAATATCGAATGTAAACCGCCTTACTCCTCGAGTGACTAAATCTGTAGATGTTAGATTTATAGAAGGGGAAAGAAACACAAACCTTTGAGGGAGAAAGTCGGGATTTTGCAACAAGTGGAGGTGCATATACACTTGCTTGTCCAGTACTATCTTGCTCAGCATTTAATTTCGGGAAATTAGTTTCATGCTGCTGAAAATAGAAATAACCCACCAACCATACTCATCAGTTGCTTCTACCATTTAAACAACAATCTATGTCTTTGAATTGCAATCATAAAATTAAACACAACTCATTTATTTATGCTACATGATCTTCACAAACAAGGCAATTTTCAAACACAACCCAAGTAACAGAAATTTAAAGTTTCATCCTTTTTTTTATCTTTCTGAAACTTACCCATCATTTAAACATAACCCCCCATCGGAACATGGTGTCCCTCGGGGGCACATATTTCAAGGGTCGTTTGGCTACCCACCTAAAATCCCATGAATAGAGGAAACGGGTGGAATTCTATTTCCCGGATCAAACCAAACAAGTTTCTTTAATTCTAACGAGATATTACCCAATCCTAACAAGTTTTAGTAACTTAAAAAAAAAAAAAAAAAAGACACATATTTTACATGATCTTCATAAAGGAAGGAAATTTTCAAACACAACCCAATAACAAACATTAAAAAAATCATTCCTTTTTTCAAAATTCAGAGAATTGCACATACCCACATCATCATAAGTCATAACAATAGTCGTCTCCATCAATCAAACACACTAAACCCACAAAAAGTAAGCACTTTGACAAAAACCCAGAAAAAAAAAAAGTAACAGTAAAAGTAAAAAAAAGTAGAGAGATAATTACAGAGGGGAGCTTGTAAGAATCAGGGAGGTTAGGAATTCTGGGAACATTAGCTGAAAAGAGAGCGAATAATCCAATAGCACATATACCAAAAGTTAGCAACTTTCTTAACAACACCACTGTTACCCACCGTTTCTTCTGCATTCTAGCATATATCAAACACAGTACTACAGGACTAGCTTTTTATTAATGATTTATTTATTATTATGTTGCAAATAAACAAACCCACTAATTAATAGAGTAGTAGTAGTAGTAGTAGTAACTCCAATTAGCGAGCTTTAATTTTGTCTGACTTGAAGAATGAAGATTGTCGGTTGACTGATGAGACACTGTGTTTTTTTTTTTTTTAATTAGTTTCGTTTTGTAGGAGTAGAACTTTTGAACGCTTGAGGTATGAGTAGGAGTAGGAGTAGGAGTGATTAGGACAAATGGGGGATTCGGTTAATTTGGTAATTGAAATACGGAAAGTGAGGGAGATGTAGATGTACGAGATCCATCAAGGGAATAATAAAGTTGGGGTAACGTGGGGGAGACCGGCTACGTTGATGGATCCCAAAAACCAAATGGATTTTATAATTTCTACTCCCTATTTATATAAAGGACGAGTCTAGACATGGTAAATGGTTTGAATTTGGTAGAGTTTTGGTCCGATCACTCGATTTCAAGTTATTTTTGTGTTTGTTATTTTCAACTTTTTAGGGATAATGATTCATTTTTTATACTTTCTCCGTATCTATATGTTCGTCCCTTTTGTTTAATATATGTGAGGAGTATTCTAATAAAAGAGAACGAACATATAGATACGGAGAGAGTAATAAATGTTTGGGTCAAGCCGGGTCAATTTGGGTTAGTGATCAAACTTGGATCCTGAATTCGATTGTCGGATTCGGGCCGAGTTATTCACACAAGTCATTCTAAGTTAGGTCAATTTTGTCAGGTCTAAGTACGGTGTATGGCTATGCATGGTTTGTTCTCCTATGTTATTTTGGGTCGTTGGAGACTTGGAGTAAGTGGAATTTGATTAAATTAGGCTATACTAAAATGAATTGACTTGAATTGAAAAGAGTTAAAAGAATCTCGCCAATATCGCTTTATATGTTTATATGATCAATTTTTGGGAGCAAAGACTCATATCCACCCTTCATTTGTATCTAAAACAAATTTTAATTTGTGGAGCTTTCATTCAAATCTTCAGAATGGATTACAACGGAATTAGATACTCTTGGAGAATGGATTTAGAAGCCTATACATACATACAGAGTATTTATTTTTGTTTGGCTGGCTTTGGAGTTGTATGGAGGTGGCGACTGAGTTTGAAACTGAGGAGAAATGGGTACGAGATTAATTCAAGGAGACGAGGATTAGTTAAAATTCATCATATTATTGATTTCATTTAAAAGTAACTCAATCAAACATCTTCATTCTGCCACTTAATTGATACTGTATTTTATTGGTACAATGTGTTACATTTTCTTAAACTAATGCGCCAAATCAATTTATGTATTTAGTTATTTACCCCCTTATTCCTTATTTGGAAAGATACATGTGTACATAATATGACCCAAATTTTAACATTTACTCTTTATTTTTTGTAATAAGATGTTGTACTTCACGTTTAGTATTACTTGTAATTAACGACTATGAATTGAATGGAATATATTTTCGACATCACAAATTCTTGGGAGAGACGGTCTCTCAATAACTTATTGAGAGACCACTGTTCAGTACCACTCTATGTCATATTCGTACCCTTAAATGACAACTTTGTTTTGTACCTGCTTTTATAAGAAGCGTACCCTCTTTATATTTGTATATTCTTTTATGTTAATCGTACCTACTTCTATTAGGTTTGGTACCTATTTGTATATTCTTTTATGTTAATCGTACCTACTTCTATTAGGTTTGGTACCATTGTTACTTTCATTTGTACTTAGTCTCTCAGTAAAGTTAATGAGAGACCGTCTCTCACGAGACCTACTCGACATTCCACTACAAGAATGGTTAATGTCAACCAATTGAACCTTCTAGAGACCGTATAATTCAAAATATTACAAGTAAAATGAATTGGAATGATGTGTGATTGCACGGAAACGTGAAATTAGAACATCATATTTGTTTGTAATTATTGTTTGGTCCAATGTTGGATTGGATAGTAGCTATACAGTAGTAATTAGGTGGAATGGCGTTAGAATTTTACAATGAAGGCATGATTAAATACGGATTTTGTTTCAATACGCTACCAAATCTAACATGGTTCTTAGGGTTCATGGGCAAATGGGTTGTGATAGCTCTTTTGGATTTGTTGGCTATATATGTCGAAAGGATTTGATGAATGAGATAATTCATTATAAACATAATACGCAAGTTAATATAAAGACTACTTTAATATTTATATCGAACAAAATATAAATTTAGCGAACAAATCCCCTATTGAGGTTTAGTTTTTTTTTTTTTGAGCGAATAGATCATTTCATTAATAAAAAGTCATATGACATCTGCAACTTACATCGAAATTGAATGGATACAAAACTATAAAATTTGAGTAAAATAAATTCTCTTTAAAACAAAGATCTCTCACTAAGATTTTGATCTCCGCTTCTGCACATCCTCTTTCAACATATCGCTGTTTAATGATACAGCTTTTCACAAGAGGTCTTTGGATCTTCTAAGGTTTTGAAGAGAATCAATTTCATCTAACCTGATAGATTGTAGTCGCCAGTCTGACATAAATTGAGATACCACATGATAAACGATTGTGGTACTGATCTTCCGCGTCCGCTCTGCTATAATAGATTCAACACCTCTCCTAAAAGAGAGAGCGGAACCCATCAAATAATGGGGGCGAAACTCTCCAAAAGGAGAAGACTTATTATAATTATAATATTACTAATACTAATATTAAAGTGGTATAATTAATTAAAATTGGGGGCTTACCACCATTAAAGGTGGTAGCCCCAAATTTTTTCTTTTTTTTTGGAGGTTAGGGTTTTTCGGGGGGAGGGAGAAGAATTTTAGACTAATACGGAGTAGTAGAGAATATAAACATACTCCTATTGAGGTTTAGCTTAGATCACATCATTTTGACACTTTGCATAAACATTTTGTTCTACAAATAAAGATGTTTTTTTTTTTTTAATTAAATAATCATATCCCACATTTGAGACAAAAATAGTGAATTCCAAGGGTGATGAGTGATAGCCAATAGCAGTGCAATTGCAGAGGAAGATCAAATGAAATGGCAACAGACAGATACTCCGTGCTTACATTAAAATTTCGATAAAATTAGGTGAAGAATAAATTAAACCACCAAACATTACTCCGAAAAAATTGGCTCAACAGTTCCATCCCTTGATTTGTTTTTTAGATTCTAATGAAATTAATTATTGCGATAAAGACTTATTAATAGAGACACTCTTTTAATTGAAAAGGTTTCAGTGCAGATCTCTCGTCCCATTTTGTGTCTCACTTTTTGTGCCGCAACACGTCAACTAGTTATGATATTTGTTGCATATTTTATTTAATTAATATGCGAGGTGTCATCAACTGTATGGTGCGGCACACGAAATGGGACACCAAAATGGGACAGGAGATCCGCTCTGCTGAGAGACGGTCTCTCATTAACTTTACTGAGAGACAAAGTACAAATGGAAGTAATAATAATTCCAAACCTAATAGAGTTAGGTACGATTAACATAAAAGGGTATACAAATATAAAGATGGTACGCTTGTTATAAAAATAGGTACAAAACAAAGTTGTCGTTTAAGGGTACAAATAGTACATAGGGTGGTACTGAAGAATAGTCTCTCAATAAGTTATTGAGAGACCGTCTCTCCCAAGATTTTGTGCTTTTAATTTCGTCAATGAGACAAATCTTTAAAAAATGAAACTATTTAATTTTGGTGGTAGTATAATTAATGTTATGGTTCACACTAACTCAATTTAAAAATTTGAGACGGTCTCTCACGACACCTAGCTAAAACGGCAAAAATAACAAATACTCGTAGTAGTTATTATCGGGATTATCTCAAGACTAGCCTACAAATAATAATCTTCTTAACTAGTCAACGGGTATTTATCCATTATTTTACCTTTTAATTATATTATTTGTGAAGAATATTTAATCAAAGATAAACAAGTGGTCGGGAGAGGAATTATCTTTTATATAGGAGTAATTTGTGAAATTATTTTAATCAAATGTATACAAATTAATAATAATACGACCAATGGAATACTAATATTTGATGAGTATGTTTAGTTAACAAAATTGTTTAGGGTTCGTTTGGTTCATGCGGAACTTATTTCCTGGAGGAAGTTGCAATTTCCAGGAAATTACTTCCCACTTCAACTTCCCGGGAATTTGAAATATTTGTTTGGTTGACATCCTGGAATTCACACTTCCCGGGAATTGAATTCTTACATCTTGTTTGTTTGGCTCGACCTAATTCCCATGATTTTGATTACAATGACTATTATGTAATTTATTAATTAAGAGTATAAAAACTTATGAATTAATTTTTTCAGCAACTTAAGAAATATCTGAAATTGTATTCACTATAATATGCAATCGTAACCAAATTACATTTTATCAGCGTAAAAAATAACGAATATTAATTTATTTATTTTTAAAAAAAAATCTGAGTTAACCAAAAAATAGATGAGCAGAAGCAATAAATTCTGAGTTAACAAAAAAATTTTGAGTTAAAAAAAATAATGCAGAAAAGTTGAGAGGAAACCGTAAATGGAGAATGAGATGAGAAATTAGGGTTAAGTGAAAAATAGATGAATGGAGAAGGGGTAAAAAAGTCATTTGAATAATTTGGGAGGTGGGAAGTGCAACCCACCGAGGGGAGGTCGGTGAGCAACTTCCCGCATCATGCAGGAATCGCAAGTGATGGGGTGAGTTTGAGTTCCCCAATTTTTTAGTTTTGGGTAATCAAACAACTCCCCAGGAAAGCATTTCAGGGGATGTTGCAAATCCCGGAAAGTGAGGGGGCAACCAAACGAGCCCTTATATTATGATCCGCTAATTTTCCTTATGGATTTTCTACGTGGTACCCCTGAACTTTTTACTTTTCTATCTTTTACCCCTACAATTTTTACATGTATACATGGTACCCTTGTACTTTACTAAAAGTTTCTTTGGTACCCCTAAACTTTATTATTATCTTTATTGGTACCCCTAAACCTTTTTCCCCGTCAAGTTTTGGCAACAAATTACCTTTTTATGTTCAAAATTAAAAGTTAAACGTCATTTAACATTCCTAATTAACCGATAATTGAACTCAAACTAACAATTTTGTACGTGTTTGCAGTTATACTCCGAATCTTAACAGATTATATTTTTGACATTATATTGTCAAATCAATTGATAACACTTAAACTAAGCTCAATTACTTGTTAATTATCTAAGTTAAATGATATTGAAGTCTTAATTGTAAGCTAAAAACATAATCTAACGACAAAACTTGATGGAGGAAAATATTCGGGGCGCTAGTTAAATTAATAGTAAACTTCTAGGGTACCTTGTATAGACATAGAAAAGGTAGGGGTACAAGGTAGAAAAGTAAAAAGTTCAGGGGTACCGCGTAGAAAATCTTTTTTCCTTAAAACGATCATACTCGTATGTATTTTAAGTTTTTGATATCCATGTTAAATAAAAAAAAAAAAAGTGATTTAGTAATTATTATTAATCCGTATGCGAACATGGTGGGCTTGAATTCGATTGAATGACATTTCATAACCAACAAGTTGCTTTACTACATTTCAGATTGCTTTGCCATATTTATAGTTAGCACAATTTAGTACTCGGAGGTTGGTGTAATGCTGTTATCATCTTGGTTTTCGTCCAATATTTACTACCGTATCTTCTTTGATTGAAAAACATTCATGAGACTTGTAACTTTCTTGAAAATGGTTCTTGCTTTGTTGATGTCTTCATGATAATGTTTCAAAGTAAATAAAATTTTGATTGCTACGGAGTATCAAATTTTTTCTTTAACGGGTATAGCCACGTAAATTTGGTGTAATGATCAATATAAGACAAAGTACTTAGCTTGAAGGCATCATGAGATAAAATAGGAGAAGTTAATATGTCGGTTGACATAATTGGTAAATGCACTCAGTTAGTAAGCCTCGATAAACCAAATGGAAGTTTGGTGATTTCATATTGGAAGCACGATTGCACGATGTACAAACATCCGGACTCAAAACAAATTTATTCGGAAAACTAGATAAAATAGATTTTACGATAGGTTGTATTGGGTGAGTGACAGAACCAGTGGAGATTTGACATCTTGGAGAGGCATGGATTTGCTTGTGATTCAGGTAAGGATCATTTCTTACTAAAAGGTAAAAATATTTTTGATGTTACGATGATGTTAGTCTTGGACTCTTGGTGTATGAGTCGTGTATGCGTATTGATAACGATTGTCAGTGGTACCGTGTGGTTGGAGTAAGATAATGGTGATGATGGTGTGGTGATTATCGCTTGTCCTCGCTTGAATTTTGAAGGCTCCGGTCAATATGAACCTGCGCGGTTAGACTATGTTTTCGATACTAGCCTATTGTGCAAAGATGACTTCCAGCAACCAAGGCTAGTCCGAGGGTACTTGAGTTTGTCCGGGAACGTCCTATACAACTTTTGCAATAACGGAGTCCTACCAATGGGAACCCTCGATCTGTTGATTCCAAAATGTTTGATGGCGGAGTTCACAATAATTGACACCGTGTCAACCTATATATAATACCCTTATTCGAAGGCTAACTAGTATTCGTCATAGCACTCATCGTGTTGCATAAGAAAATGGACAGGCTGGAAAGTTTCGCAGAGACCAACACAATGCAATACGTCAGTGAATATCTTCTGTCCCACTTTTGTGTCCCATTTTATGTGTCCCTCCATGTAATCGTTTATGTGTTAGATAATGTATGAAGGGGCACACAAAATGAGATACAAAAATGGGACAAAGAATCCTTACTAGCAATCCGCTTGTTAAAAAAGTCAAGAACATGACTATTCTAAATAAGCAAGAAAGAAAAAGGCGAATTGAGCTTCAATTAGTGCGAGTCTTGTAAATGAGACACCGAACAACGTGTAAGTATCAATTTTGACTTGATAAAAAAATCCGATGCTGCTTTTTATTAGTCGTCCTGAATTAGGTGTAATAGATGCCTATGTCTTCGCCTATTCAGCGGAATAGATGCCCGGTGTAGACAAAGATGTCATTGTCCACCGTGTAAATCTTGACCCAAGCTTTAAGCACATCAAACAAACGAAGATGGCCATGTTTTCCAATAATGACGCATTTAATAAAGGAGGTGGATAACCGCTATAGGTAGGGTTTACGGAGATCCGCGACTAATCCTGAATGACAATGTCGTAATGGTAATAAAAGCCTCGGGCCCTCGGGGGCATGGTGAGTATGCATGCATGCATGGGCTTTACTAACCTTAACAAGACATGACCAAAAGACAACTACCCCAACTCAAGAATTGATCAACTGGTCCACTCAACCACTAGCCATTCAATGTCTAAAAGACACCCATCGCAACTTTCTCAACAATTATTGTGTGAGACGTCTCACATCATGAAACAATCTCTTCGTATAAAATGATTACTCATCTACATAGTAACATAACCCACTTACCCACCCCACTTCACCTGTCCCAATTATCTACTGTATTACCTACTTCGTATTTCATTTTATAATGTACCGGTCACGTCGGGACCTATTTACGAGCGATCATCCAACTAGACATAGACACAGGAGACAAGGCAGGGTCCGTTGAAGTGGCTCATGACGTAGTAACAGACTTTACCGACACTTCCGTATTCACTTGCTTTGCACCCATCTCTCTGATTTGTGTTGTGTAATCATATTCATATTCTTACCACCTCCCTCCCTCCTCTCTGACCGGCGATATTCAAATACATGGACCCCTCACAGTCATAACTCGGACACTTCCTTCTTTCTCCTCCCAGATTCATCTCTCTCTTAATCACGTACATTTCCCCCAAATTCAAACCCTAATTCCCCGATTTCCGACCTCTGATCTCCCTCACCTTCGATCTCCCACGGTACGCTAATCTGTTCATGATCATCGTGTGCCTGATCCCATCCCACACTCTGGAATTTCCGCTCTCTGATTTCGTATGATGTTCATTATGATAATGTGATCAGCCTGCTTCAATTTCTCGTGTTTAACAGGCCAAGTTCATAATCTGGAGGAGATTGAACGATGAATCATGTGGCCGCCACAATTGAGGAGCAATTGATCTTGAAAGCGATTCGAGAAGAGTGTCCATGGGAGAATTTGCCCAAGCGACTTCAATCTAATCTTTCCTCTAAAGAAGAATGGCATAAAAGGTTTCCTTTACTTTCTACCGAATTTCGATTTTTTACAAAGTTAATGTAGTAAATTGTTGCTGTTGAGTGTCGACTCTGGTTTGCTAGATGTGATTACGATTTCTGAGTAGCTGGAAATTCATGATTGTGCTGACATTATGTACCGTGAGCTAGAATGTACTTCCATTCTGTGAGCTGGACAGCTGGTTGAATATTTTGAAGCTCCGACTACATTAATTTGAACATTGACTTTAGTTAGAGCTACATATGTTCACATGTGTATATACAGTCACACACATATACTCAAAACGATCCTGCGTGAGGGAGCCAAATGTTGAGTTTAAGAATATTTTGCTTTCGTTGCCCTCGTGAATTTTCTGAAGTTGTTATCATATGGATCTTAAATTCTTTGAGTACCAAAATGAAGGAAAATGCACAAATTTGCTTTTAGGTTTGGGTTGTACAGGGAATCCTAATACCTAAGTGTGCATCTGCCAATGGTCGGTCTGTTTGCTGGTCACGTACTTGCTCTCCCTCAAATGTTCGGCATAATCTATCTATTAGTAAACAAAAGTATACTTGAACTGACATGTACAAATCCAATTGTGTAGAACCTTAGGGCAGGTGGACTTCAACTCCAGAGTTCCAGTTGATGACGACTAACTCCATTTTCTGTTTCTGTTATGGATGTAGGGTTATTGATCATTGTATAAAAAAGAGACTTCAATGGACTACATGCTTTGCTCGCAAGTTAATCAAAGAGAGTGAGTATTATGATGAGATGATGCGTTATTTACGGAGAAACCTTGCGGTGAGTATTTATTTGTGCAATAAAGAGTATTTCCATTGGGTTGCTTTTAAAGTAAATCAATCCTTTGGAAGCATTGTTAAACTTCAATGAATCCCATGAAAACCAAAGATATCTCAGCTTAGTGTTTAAGATGGATGTCTTATGGACTATTGGTCCTATATTCGAAACCCTCTCCCGTTAAGTATTTTACTGGCCATGTGCCCCCTCTTACTCTAAGATAAAAATAAAATTGCTTCCTAGGAAAACTTAATGATGTGTGGTTCACCAGTCTTGTCTCTAGAGGAACGTCGTGTGGCCTTTACCTGTCATCATACCTCATATCTGGTGTCTTCTTTAAAAGCTTTGGCTAAACATCAGCGTTTTAGAATACACATGTTCAACTCTTCCCAATTGAAGGAGTTCGTACATGATGAGTATAATTTGTATATAATATGTCTCTGTACTATTCTAGGCTTCATTTTCATTTGTAGATTTGTTGTACACATGAATTATTCCATCATTTGATTATAGTTCACCTCCAGTGTCATTTTGTGTTTTTGTATAGCCTTGTACCTTGTGCTTTTTAAGTTGTACCGAACTGCATATGTACACCGCAAAGCTTAAAATTGAAGTGATCTTACTTTGTACTACACCCGATCATCTTTAAACTTCATCCTTTTCGTACTGGTTTGGTCATATTCTCTCTACTTTGGAATCAATCCTTCTAGGTTTCTAATCGTAGTAATAACCATTTGTGCACATTTTTTGTTTTGTAACATGCATTTTTCTACCGCGTTGTTTCTTGTGCTCATGGGAGTATGGAGTTTAAATCCAGTCAGTGGGAATACTATTGCTTCAACAAAGTTTCTTCTTACACATTGATGTTAGGTGGGTATAGTGTTTATCATTATGCGAAGTTGTGTTTCGGTGCTTAAGCACATTCGTGTGTAGTTTATTTGCTGCCATGATGGCGCTCAACCTCCTAGCAATTGAAGTGCTTGGTTTGTCCATTGGAGGCAAACATAACTTATCACCTAGGAGTTATGGGTAGGTTGTAACTCGTACAAGTTACTTTTGTCTGAGATCCTTGCTTCCAGTGGGCTTTTGCAGAAAGTTTTATCGTAAGTGAGATAGGTTGTGTGCATGTTTGCTCATAAAGTTGATTATTTCTGTCCGTCATATCCCAAAATGATCCAGTGATTACTAACCTGAACATCATCCGATGATGATGGATGACCTGTAAATAAGATTCTAATACACAGACTTTTTCTTGCAGCTATTCCCTTATCACTTAGCAGAATATGTTTGCCGAGTTATGAGGATTTCACCTTTTCGATATTATTGCGATATAATCTTTGAGGTTATGAAAAATGGTAAGTGGTTGTTCCTTTTCCGTCTCATTTTTTTTCTGACGAACTGCTACTGAATTTGTCTATGCATGGTGTATAGCTAAATGAGGAGTTGCTGTTACATGTTTACTTTTGGTGATCTAGCTCCTTTAGCATTTTAACTTTATTTGCTTGCCTCATTGTTTCACATAACCATGGAGATGTCCAGCAAGTTTTGTGGTGTAAAATGTTTGAAAAGTGATCATGGAGTGTTGGATTGAAGTGGTAGTGAATAATAGTCTGCTCTTTAATGAGGATGCTGACATTGTTCCGTGTTCTCTTTTTCTACACAAGGTGTTATTGGCCCTTGAAATTCTAGCTTCTTAAATTGAAGGGATTTCATGGTAGCTACCCCCTTTCTTTCAACTCGATTCTTTTGTATTAACTAATTGGTCTTTATTTGACACAATTGGTTTCTCTCTCTTCTTTTTCAAGGCAAACTCTGAAAGCTTTATTACTTTACTAATGCTTCACATTCTCATAGTTCCATCTGCATAGTATGACTGATGCTCCTTTGATATTGCAGAGCAACCATACGATAGCATTCCAAATTTTAGCGCAGCAGATGCATTACGGATCACAGGAGTAGGAAGAAACGAATTCATTGATATCATGAACAAATGCAGATCTAAGGTACTACCTGCATAAATGTGTATGGTTCTTTATGAGATTTTTAGCCACTGCATGTACAGTGTATGCTTCATTTGCAATCATTGGTGTCCCTATTCTAGTGTCAGGCTTCTGTTTCTAGGCTCAATCAAGGGTTCAGCCTTTTCTCCTGGTCCCCTACCTGAATCAAGATGGGCAACTCTGATTTAGGCTTAAATGAGACATAGGCTGTTTACTTTATGAATTAGAGGCCCATAAAGTTGATTGTTCCATTCTGCACTTTTAACGTATTGTTCCTTTATGGCATGTGAAGGTTTTCTTCTGTAGCCAGATCAATTCTTGTAGGAATGGCACAAAAAGCAAACAGCGGATTCAAACAATTCTTTAGAATAATACTAACCCATTACTGATATAATGAAATCCTTAGATTGTGTAAATAAGATTACAGGACTATCAACATTGTGTGGAGCTTTCTCTTTTTCCTTATTTTTAATTTTTGTAACAAAAGATCATGTATTATTATTATTCTTTACCTGAAGAACTAGCTCTCTTATGTGCTTAGGTTGTTAGGTTTGTAAGGTGTCTCTTCAATCTTAATGTTCATGGCATGGTTTGTGTCAACGCCCTTTTTCTTATAAATCTTTGGTACATTCTTGGCATCACTTTATACTGTCACAATTGCATATATTGAGAACGATACCCAGTGTCAGCAGCTACAGCAAAATGATTTTTATTGAACAATACGCCAATAGTAGATTCTATAACATCTCTAAAATCCCTGCATGCCTTCTATTTCTTCTAATATCTAGTGCAAATTGCTCAATATTACAACCCCATAGTTTGTACATCAATGCATCACCCTGTTTTTGGCTTGTAACAGAATGGAGTATAATTTTGACTTCTGCTCAATGACACGTTTTGCGCACACTTAATAAAATAGGAAACGTGGTACCCATCTTTTCTCTGATATCTTTTCCATTGACTTGGAGCTGTTCAGAAATTCATGTGGAAAATCAACAAGTCAATTGCAAAAGAACTTCTACCAACACAACCGGTGGATTTTCCTGTTGAGCCTTGGTGGGGAGTTTGCCTTGTCAACTTCACTCTTGAGGAATTTAAGGTGAAAACTTTAACCGTTTTTGTGTTCCTGTAGATGTTCCTTAAAGTTCTTACTATGGTATCATTGTTGTTTCCTTTATACACGTCAACCCATGGCTAATGAAGTCTTAGGGGTTTTTGGTTTAGGTAATGGAATGGATTGTGATACCATAGAGGTACGGGGTTTTAAATCCATTCCTTCTTAAAATTGTTTGGTTCATTCTAAACTTATAAGAGGGAAGAATGAACTTTGAAAGCAAGGGAAAAGGTGGCTATGAGATTTCAAGGGGTCGGGGAATTTAGAGTCCTTGGAATATCTAGCTCCTTTCCAAAAAAAAACCCAACCAAACATTACAATGGTTCAAAGCCATTCCATTTTAATAGTGAACCAAACACCCCTTTGTCTATTATATGTTTAATACTTATAGATTAGAGTAATGCTGCTTAATATCACTGCATTAAGTCCTATTAGTTATCATCTGAACTTTTTCCCAGAAACTATCTGAAGAAGAAATGGCAATGATAGATAAAGTCTGCAAAGAGGAAGCTAATTCATATGTTCTTTTTGATCCTCAAATCATAAGGGGACTTCATCGAAGGGGTTTAGTCTATTTTGATGTCCCTGTATATCAAGATGATTGTTTCAAAGGTAACATTTTTTTTTCTGTCTCTTTCTTGTGGAATGTGGTTTAGTGGTTACTACTTGTGGCTTATTGAGTGAGTTAATTTTTTTTCTTAGGACTGTTTTCTCATCCGACCACCCACAATTTGCGGGAGCCCTTCGGGTAATGTTGTTGTTGTCATCGGTTACATACGATGTGCTTTGAGTAGAGTGTGGTTTGTCAATGTTAGGAAGATTCTAGTGAACCGCTAATTCACTCGAGTGTATTCTATCATGGTGCGTATCAAACTTCAATATAATAGACACTATAAGAGCATATCTCATAAGGGACGTGGCCTTTTTCTAATGAATTTTGCTACCTTGTGTCACATATCTCTCCCTCCTAATATTTGTGGCTGGTGGTCCACCTTTTCCCCACCATATTTAAATGTTTTGCTCCAAATGTCATCTATGTATAGGGGATACACATCCAACATTTGTGAACAAAAGCCATTGGCTGTTGTTATTCTCTGATTTTAGAAGGCTTCATATACTTAAGAGGCTTTTTTTTGTTCCATGCAACTTCATGTATAGATTCAGATTTGAGCGTCATTTTGAAATTTTGTATAAAAGACATTCGTATTCATATTATTCAAAACTTTTTGGGTCGAAGGCTGTGAAGGTAGCTTTCTGTTTCTTGTAATATACAAAGGATTGAGTCTGAACATTGTAGAGATTTTTTCCTCACCTATACCCATGTACTTTCTAATTAATCCCTAATGTAACCTTACTGTTCATTTCTGGCCTGTTGCTTTACCCCTACCACTCTTTCCTCGACCAAAAAATAGAGCCACCCTCACGCACCCATACCAGTCCACTCCCACTACCACCATATAAAATCTAGTACATTTCCTCCACCCATTTCACACAATACCATAACCAAACCCTAAGGTTTAACCACCCGAGCCATTGTGGAATCCACAACAAACAACCTTACTCCACGCACCTCTGTGCTAAGGATAATCAAGAAGCATACTCCATCTATTAACAATCCTGACAAATCTGCTTACAATCACGCACTATCAAACATAACCAATCATTCATTAATTCTTGTAATATGCTTACAATCACGCACAATCAAACATAGCCTCCCACTCTACATGATTGATCGGACAACACGCAACTCCTGCTGGTTCACACCACTAATTGTCATCAAATCGGGCCACTGAAGAACTAATTAACTACCACAACTTGACTAATATGATGGAGGCTAGCTTTTGTTGTTTGATGGTAGATCATGAGGTCGAAACTGGTAGCAATGATCTGGTGGTGTGGAAATAAAGCTATGGTGGTGTAGCCGTGTAGGGTCTCTGGGTATAAGACTTAGAAACCAAGACTTAAAATTAGGTGATGGGTAATAAACGGTTTAGAAGTGGGCATTTGCTATGGTGTAAAAGAGAGGGGGTTTAAGTTGGGTAAGGTTATTTGATGGTTGCAATTATCTTAGAAATGGGGGCCGGTTGTCAAAGGAAGAAGATGAATTGATGTAGAGAGTGTGTGATGAATGATGAAAATGGTGTTGTCAATGTGGAGGGAGAAAACTAATGGAATTAAAGTGACGGAAGAAAAGCTAAAAGGTTACGGACGGGATGAGAGGAAGATTGTAAGGTACTAAGGGTATAAGTGAGAAAAAATGCAGAGGTACAAAGGAGAAAACATAAAAACATTAGTTAATTGTCTGGTTTGTTTTTGCTTATAGTAACAGGTTCTGTCAGTGTTTTCTGTTGGACCTTACTGGGGATGGTGACCCATATGAGCGTGTAGACAGGTCTTAAACATTAATAGACATGCCTATTTGAGTTATCTATCCATAGAATAGAAGGTGTCTTTGGAATTCACTCATTCTTTGTTACATGCTTGCTGTTAGCCTCTTTTTTTTTCCGAAAGTTTGATTTCTTAAGCACAGATGTTGAATAGTTCCTGCATTAATTTTACACCTTACACTTTGTCGTCTTACACACATCTTACCTTGTGAAGAAGTTTAATCAGTCGATACATTCTATTTCAGTTTCTAGGCTGGAGGGCTTTGTTTCAAACCGGGAGCAATCATACGAAGATCCTATAGAGGAGTAAGCAAGTTGACTTTCTTCTCGTGGAAACTCTGTTTTATAACTGTATTGTGATATTTCTGTTATTTCCATCTTCAATTAAGCAAAATAATTCATTATACTAGACATGTTTCTTTTTATTGTCAAGTACAGTCAATCAATGCAATCCTTGATGCAATTTCTTTATGTGTCATTTGGAAACAACCTCTCTATGTTGAAAGTGTATGGGTAAGGTTGTGCACATCCAACTTCTCCCCGTCATTTGCTCGAGCGCTTGACGCACAGGGATAATGTTGGTATGTTCTGATAGTTGGGCTGAATAGCTTACCCCTCAGACCTTTTTGAGGAAGGCTCAACACATCCTCTCCGTGTTATACTTCTAATGCTCACCAGCAGCTCTTGCTTGGTTGATTGAGATGCTTACCAGAAGGTGCTGTATGTACAGGTTACTTTATGCAGTTTTTGTTGTGTCAAGCGAGAATGCAACTGTTGCAGAGTTAGCAGCTACATTGCAGGCCGATCTTTTCCAGCTGCAATGTGCTGCTTCCTTTGCTTGCCGGCTGGGGTGGGCTGAGAAAATGATTGATCCATCGTTTGCCCTTCAGGATGCAAGTATCCTCGGATCACTTTCTCTGAGTGATGATGATGACGTTTCTCGGGCTAGCGTAGGCTCTGCAAATGTGTCTGTAGACGGATCTAGTATTCAGCAAGATTGCTCCATTTCAGATAGAGCAGCACCTAATCAAGCCCGTGTTGCTTTTATTGTTGATGCTAATATAACATCATACCTCATGATGGGATCTGTGTCACCTGGTATTGTTTTTCTCCTGCCATGCTCTGTTTTTCGTCATTTACTCATGAATCATGTGTATTCCTATCTCTTATTGGTTTGCAGCGTTAATGCTGTTGAACCTAATGACACTTTTATGTGTAATAATCGAAGAAACATTGTTCTTTTGGTTTTAGAAGATGATGGTTCATATGAAAATGATTCTTGGAACCCCATCCATTAGGGCCTAAATAATGAGTAGCCAATGTGACTTAGATTTTCTTATTCATTCCTCTTCCATGAACGTGCTAATGTTAGACTAGCTAAGGCTGTTTTTATTGTAATAAATAACTATATAGTAGAGTACGTAAAATATTTATTCCACGTTGTCTAACTCGTTTTCTGCTTACTAATTCTCTATTTCAGGCTTGAAATCGCATGCAGTAACATTATATGAAGCAGGCAAATTGGGTCATACTAGCATTGCAGATCTTTGCAAGGATCTGGGCACATTAGAAGGAGCCAAATTTGAGGGTGAATTACAAGAATTTGCTAATCATGCTTCTAGCCTTCGTTGTGTTCTAGAATGTTTGCTCTCTGGAGGAGTTTCTGAAAGTGTCATAGACACTAATCATAAAGTGGGTGCACAAAAAAATGATGCCGTTAGAGCAGGTGACACGAGCTTTCCTGTCAATGATGATGCACTTAACAACAATGCGGTGCCTTGTGCTACAGTAGATTCTCAGGATATGGGTACAGAAGTAGATTCAATGGGAATTGATACTCTCGCAAATTCAACCTCCAGCGTTAGTTCCTTTGACACCCCTGTTATCGATGAAGAACACGAAGACGTTCGGGCTTCTGGTGTCTCTTTAGATAATACCCCTCATTCCAGTGACAATTCAAGGCTGGAGCCTTTGCCGGAAGATAATGAAATCCCAATTTCATCAAGTGGCGCTGCTAAAAAGAAAAGGAACTATCGTGTTGATGTTCTTCGTTGCGAAAGTTTGGCCAATCTTCCATCTGCAACTTTAGATCGTTTGTTTCACAGAGATTATGACATTGTTTTATCGATGGTTCCTCTACCTCCATCATCTATGTTACCTGGGCCTACTGGGCCTGTTCACTTTGGGCCCCCATCACATTCATCCATGACACCTTGGATGAAATTAGTTCTATATTCAGCCGTAGGTTGTGGACCTATGTCTGTGGTGTTAATGAAAGGCCAGCCATTACGGTTACTTCCTGCTCCGCTAGCTGGCTGTGAGAAAGCCCTGTTATGGTCATGGGATGGTTCTACAGTTGGAGGGCTGGGGGGAAAATTTGAAGGGAACCTAGTAAAAGGGACTATACTTCTTCATTGTCTTAATTCACTCTTGAAGCATTCTTCTGTACTAGTTCAACCTCTCAGTAAGTATGACCTTGATGATTCTGGAAAACTTATTACAATTGATATTCCTCTGCCCTTAAAGAATTCCGATGGGTCACTAGTGCAGTTAGAAGAGGAATTGGGTCTAGATGTGGAGGAAAGCACAAGGTTGGAGTCACTTCTAAGGGAGATTGTTGATAGAATAGACTTGTGGACTATCGGTTATATTCGCCTGTTGAGACTTTCTGTAGAAAGAGATCCAAATGACCAGTTTTCATCCGATTATGAGAAATACGAATGGGTTCCATTAGGGGTAGAATTTGGTGTTCCTTTATTTAGCCCAAAATTATGCAAGAGTATGTGCAGAAGGATAGTCTCATCTCAGTTACTTCAGACAGAGTCCTTCAAGGAGCATCATGATGCAATGCACGGATTAAGAAGGCGTTTGCGGGATGTTTGTGCAGACTACAGTTCAACCGGTCCTGTGGCAAAACTTCTTTACCAGAAAGAGAAATCAAAGGATTTCTCTCGGCATCTCATGAACTATGCGAGTGGAAGGTGGAATCCTCTTGTGGAACCATCTTCTCCTATTTCTGGAGCCAGTGGTGATCATCAAAGGAAAAAACTAGCGTTAAGGCAGCGTTCAAGAAGAGAAGTTCTTAGCTTTGATGGGAGTATTCTTAGGTTAGTTGTTGCTATTATTGTTTCTCATCTTTTTATTGCATACTGCATTTTTCTCAAAGCTCCCAGCCTCCCATAATACATTGATGGGAAAATAGGTTTACATAATCATATGTGGGCTCTGTGCACCTTAATTTTGCCTAGTTTTTGTCCTTCTTGTCCTCTTAGTTCCGTCAATGATATAAAAATGAGCTGCCGTGATTCCGTGACACCAATGAAGCAACTGTTGAACTCAGTATTGGAGTATCACGGATGTTACATATATGTCACAACCAATAGGGTTCGAACTTTAAGTATGTTTACCAAATATAAATGAATCATCTCTTTTTAAGGCATACAATTTTAGCTGATTTTACTTGTTTGTGTTCTATAT
Source organism: Agrostemma githago (assembly GCA_958450325.1). Classification (NCBI taxonomy): domain Eukaryota; kingdom Viridiplantae; phylum Streptophyta; class Magnoliopsida; order Caryophyllales; family Caryophyllaceae; genus Agrostemma; species Agrostemma githago. The sequence continues at coordinate 60,729,529 of OY288257.1, read as the reverse complement.
TCTCTCGTATGACCTTTACTTTCACGTGTACACCATTTAAATACACCTTTATAATAAGAGATACTCCGTACAATAGATTGAATTGTGGAAGTACCTATAAAATGACAGATTTTGAAACCCAGTAGTTGATTCTGCCAAAATTTTAGTTTTCAATAGAGCGGTATATAACTTAAGGGAGAGTTTTATTCTGTTATGTAACATTGCAGGAACATTTTAATTTCTTTCTTTTCTTCTTTAAGCCATGTCCTGGATAAACTTGACATTAGGGTTCCATTGCATGTGCAGATCATATGCTCTGACGCCGGTATACGAGGCTGCCACGAGACAAGTTGAAGAACAACTTTCGACGAACATGTCAAAAGTGGAATCAGATGAAAATGACAGCAAAGAGGTGAATCTGCCTGCTGTGAGTCTTCTATTTGATGGAGCAGAACTGCAGCCGTTTGAAATTGGTGCCTGTCTTCAGGCTCGTCAAGCAATTGCCTTAATTACTGAGGCAGCTTCAGCCACCTCCAGTATGGTCCCTAAATAATCCTCATACCCCATCATTTTCCATCCTCACCAATTATAATTAACCCATTCCTGTCATCCTGATGGTGAAAAATCATGAAGATCCAAGATCTTGAAGTCATGGCTCTTACGGTATCTACTAATCCTCTTCTTTTAAATATATGGGCATATGGCAACTCACTTGAGTCTAGTTTTCTTCTATAAATGATGATGGTTAGAGGATAGGATAAGAATTTTAACCTTACTTTCCCAACTTTCTAAGTTACCTTTTGCTTTATTTTGATCCTATTCTATCGTATATTTATACTTGTTGCTTTCATTTATTATTACTATTATTGTTATTTTAATCTTCATATTTATATCTGACTATTTATCGTGTTTTCCTTGCCTTTTTGTTCCTTTTCATCATTTAGTTTTCATAGACGCTTCAAATGATGATTTAATGTTAGTCAATCCCAATTCCATTCAAGGCTCTATTGTTCTAAGACACTTTTGCTAATTTTTGGGTCTTGATGTGGCTGACGTGTTAGACTCACATAACGACACTTATCTCTACTATTCATTCTGACTCCATCGATTTCTCAAAATTGTACTCACATATTTTAAAAATGTATGAAATTGGAACGAATGGAGGGAGAATAAGACTGTGCTAACAAATTTTCACTTAACAAACTTAAACATGCGAGAAGATTTTTATTTGTTGAGTTGTATGAAGGATAAGAAACTTGTTGAGCAAGAATATGAGCTAGTTCAACACCATTCTCTTATCCCTCGTCAACTTAAATCTAAGGCTCAATATGTTTGTGCACTTTGTACTTACATCTAGGGTTATAATCTTCTTATAGTACTTAGAAAACGGATGGCCATAACGCCGCTTGCCAAAGGTATTGCACTACAGGTGATTTAGAGCATTATGAAAAATATTCTAGCTTTATATGCAATCCGTGTTTATTTACCCATGGCAGTATAATATTTCCCTTAAAATGTCATCTGCTATGAATTTACTGAAGGTTGAAGCCATTTCTGGTAATCGCTCTCATTGTTTTGGTTTGCAGATGGAGCTGTTCTTTGGGATTATATGATTCGTGAAAGTATTATTGAGTGCGTGATATATCGGTACAAATCTGGTAGTAAAATAGCATGACACACTGGAATGTTTGCAGAAACTGAAAATAGGTTGTAGCATAATAAGATAAGGAAAGGCTTAATCTCTGTAAGCCCGTTTTTGGTTGTAATAGATTCGTAGGCTCAATTTTTTTTGTTGTAGTTGAGGTTGTATGATTATTATTTTTGCGGGGGTTGATGCCGGTTGAAGCGTATTTGTGCGAAAAGTACAGCGAAGAAGTTTGAATAAGAGACGAAAGGAAGAAAGATGAATCGAGATGGAGAAATGTAGGTTTGTAGCAACTAGCAAGTGAATCACAGATACAGATTCTTGTAGAACAACAATCTCATGCTCAACTCTTCTCTGAAACCATGTTGTGTGCATATTTTTTCTTAGGAAAAAAAGTTTATTCCAACTTCATAGGAATTTTACATTTTTTTACGGGTTACCGTCGAGCTAACTCTTGTTCTTTTCAAAGGGAATTTACATTGGAAACACTACTTTACAATCGTTCGTCGAGAACATAAAACGCCTGCAAAGCAATAGTGTTGAACGCAATACGCATTTTACGTAACGTATGTTCATTTTCATTTCTTGACCTCTTCCATTTTCCATTGCCCCCACCATTCTACTCGATTGGACTTTCTACTGGTTCAACCGGAAGCCGAGACCCTTGTTGGTCGATGGCAACAAAGGCTAGAGATGGTGGGGTGGTGGATTTCGGTGGTGATGAAGTTTGTGATGCAATTGGCAATCTCACTAGGGATGAGGGAGATGCTAATGTTGATATTGAAGTGCTAACAGCAGAAACACCCTGCAAAGTGTTTGTATAACGGGATTATTTTTTGTTTTTTTTGAACGAGAAGAATAATTCATTAATAGAATGCTAAACGGCACTTACAACGTATACCTATAATTGCAATCAAATCCATTGCAATCAAATCCAATAAAAACCAAAGAAAGCAATTTCTCTTATAAACTAAGGATCTCAAGACATGATCTGACAATTCGGCATACCTCTTATCGCTATCTTCTTGCAGCTTTTGTTGAGGGGATCCTTCGTTTGATTCAGAACTTGAGAAAACTTACCTTCTATTGGCCTCAAAGATCATTTACAAATTACTTGTAGACATTGAATAGACGTGTGACGAACCATCAACAAACTACCCTTGTCAATAAAAATAAAACTAAGCCTCATAACAACGTAAGGGACCGAAGCCTTAACCAAAAGGACAAAAACCTTGTAATAAAGGATGAAACTCCCATAAAAAGAGAGACTTTTATTGAATAACATATTAATTATCAAACCAGAAAGTGAAAACTAATCAGTTTTTGGGGCTTACCATCGATTAATTATCGATGGAAGCCCCGAATGAAAAGATGGAGGCTAGAATTTTTCTTGGAGGAGGAGGCTAGGTTTTTCCTTAATTGCTAGATATAATAGTTGGGATTATTGTTATGTTATTATTAGTGTAGGGTCTACAATATTGTTGTGTGTTATTGTAGTCAATTTTTGCAGGCTTAGACAAAATGGCTAATGCACTGACTATGATAGGCTTGAATGAAAATGTTACAATGTACGTCGCGGCTGGAATACATCGAACATAATAAGGTAATTCCTCCAACTTTCTATCTTCTTCCCGCTTATTATTTTCGTCAAACTTTCTATATTTTTCCCATTTAATTTATTTTCTTATTCGTTCATCAGGGGCGGACCCAAGGCTAGACAAGTTGGGCTATAACCCGACATACTTTGTCAAATGGAATTGGAGAGTAGATTTTTACAAAAATATATTGTAGTCCAGTTGGTTGTGAGCTTAACTATGCTCTGGTGGAGTGCGGGTTTGAATCTTGCTATGGTCAACTTTCTTCTAATTTTTTCAATTTCAATAAAGCTTTCCTCTAATTTAATGTCCATCCTAGAAAATCACTTTTATATATCAAATAATTTTAATATTTTATAATAAAGAAAATGTATTTAAGTCGAGTTATTCGGTACGGTGTGTTATAATACTCCCTCCGTCCCAAAATGATTGTCACATAAACTTTTGCACAATAACTAAGAAATTGGTGTAATGATTGAACATGTAGACAATGATGACTCCCTTTATAGGGTTATAGGCATGGTGTCTTGTGAGGTGATGTGGGTTAATGGATGGCAAAATAGTAAATACTTTAACTTGGTAGGGACGAAGTTGTAAAAAGGGATGGACAAAAAAGGAAAGTATAGAAATGAGACAATCTTTAAGAACCTACCCAAAAAGGAATACTGGACAATCTTAGTGAGACGGAGGGAGTAATAATTAATATGAAATAGATAACTGAAGAAATAAAAACGTACTATGTCACACTTATTTTCTACCCAAATTTTCACGCAAGATGCTCTCACAATGTAATTATCTTTAATCATAGATTTATACTCATTTGGGTATAATCTTTAATTACATCACGCAGGATACTATGTTGTGGGCTGAACTTTTTTTATCGACATGTTTCAACCATTCGTAAATTTAGTCCCATATACATTTCAATCATGGGTCTGCTCCTGTTTGTCCATACTTTTTCATTATTTTAATCCATTTATACACTAACTTCATTATTTTTGATTACTTTTTCATTACCAACCCATACCTCATTATTTTTTCATTATTTTAAGGGTTATTTAACAACAATAATACCAACTATAGGGCGTCTTCCCAAAATAATATCAATTTTAATAAATCTGAGAATAATACGTATTATTGAAGTAGTTAAACGAGAGTAGTATGGGTGACCGGTTACCTGTAGAACCCTTCCACCTTCTTTTTTCACCTTTAATTTTATTTAACAGCAATAATATCAATTATAGAGCGTCTTCCGAAAATAATTCCAATTTAATAAATCTAAGAATAATACATATTTTTGGAGTAGTTAAATCAGAGTAGTATAGATGACCAGTTAACGATAGAACTCGTTCACCTTGCTTTTTCGCCTTTAATTTGTTTAATGTTCACTCTTTTTCACTTACTCAGTATACGAGGCATTAAACGTCATTAACGTCTTCGGTCTTCCTCTTCCTTCAACCTCACCAAATCTGACTAACAACACAATCCTACACCAAAATCAACACGTTAATCTAAACGAAACTTATAGAAAAAAACGGAAGAAGGATGAAGGGTAATGGAGAGAGAGGATGAAGGAGAAGAGTAAGGAGGAGTAGACTTGAGAAAACTAACCCGACTCGAATAAGCCAAACCGAAACCGATCCGACACCCGAACCGTAGCATGATTTTGACCCGAGCTAACCCGAAACTGACCCGAGTATTATTATAGAAAATTAGTCGATATCCCTAAAAAGGTTGAAAACAGCAAACCCGAGAATGACCCGAACCCGAAATTATCCGACCCGACCCGAAGTCAACCCGATTATTATAACCCGAAAGTGACCTGACCCAAAGCTGACCGGACACAGTTCACCCGTTATCCGTGTCTAAGGAGGAGGATGGAGGATAAGTAGCAGGTTAAATATTAATTAGGTGACCTGATGTAGCAGGTTATAAATTCACTTATACTACTCTTGTTTAACTACTCCAATAATACGTATTATTCTCGGATTTATTGAAATTGGTATTCTCATATAGCTGGTATTATTGTTGTTAAATAACCCTTATTTTAAACCAACAAAAAAAAACTTTGTACCATTTTAGAGTGAAAAGAAAATAGAAAGTTGGATGAGATTAATAGACCACATTCTATGTATAGCCTTTTCCCTAGACTTCTAGCATCAATATTTGTAATATGTCTTTAATGTATTCATTAGCTTATAGTTTCTATGTATCTAGGAAGTAGATGTTTAGACCATAGGGTTGTATATATAGATGGATTATTCAATCAGTAAAGACAAGGGGGAATTTACCATCCTTTATGGTATCAGAGCACACAATTCTCTTCTAAATTTTGTTTCTCTTTCTCCTGACTCTTTTCTTTTTCTTCTATTTTTCTCTTCTCCCTGTGTGCAGGCTCTTCTTCCACCATTACTCTGCTGTCCATTTCTGCTCCGTAATGGCCCCAACATTTCACCCCGCAAGTAGTGTTACATCTATCAAAAATCACGTTCCCATCATTCTCGAGTATGAGTCCTCCTATGATGTTTGGGCTGAATTATTTCTCAATACCGCCAAAGCCCATGATGTCCACCATCATCTTGTTGACCCGCCGGTCGACGCCCCTCCAGCCGCCGACGCAAACGATAAGGCCCTATGGGACCGCCTCGACTCCACCGTCAAGCTATGGATCTACGGAACGATTTCCAAAGACCTACTCGAGACCATCGTCAAAACCGATTCCACAGCGAAGCAAACATGGGAACGGATATACGATCTTTTCAATGACAACAAGCATTCCCGAGCGGTTTTGCTTGAACAACAATTCTCTAACACTCATATGGATAATTTTTCCAATGTTTCTTCTTACTGTCAGGCATTGAAAAGGTTGTCCGACCAACTCAAAAATATTGGCTCACCACTTTCCGACGACCGTCTCGTTCTTCACATGATCTCCAATGTCTCCAAAGACTACGGAAATATTGCCGCTCTTATTCAACAATGTGAACCGCTTCCCACATTCCTCAAAGCCCGATCTATGCTCGCGCTCGAAGAAACCCGTCAAAACAAAGCATCTGGCCCTTTTCCGGCGTCCTCTCCGACTGCCCTTGCCGCCACCGTCGATTCCAATTCCGGATCCGGCACAAACACCCGACCCACCGGGAACCGAGGGCGCGGCCGTGGTGGTGGCCGAAACCCTAACAGGGGCGGCAGACATGGCGGGTCCCGGCAGCCCGCGCGCGAATCCCACACTGCCTCTCCGACGCCATTTCCGACCACCGGTGGCCAATGGGTGTTTGTCCCTAACGCCGGAGCACCGTCTCCCTCTCAGTGGCCCCACACGGCTCCCCCTTGCCCATACCCGTCGCAGATCTGGTCCCCCCAGCCGCCGGCAACGGTGCCGGTATCCTCGGTCCTCGACCCCAACAGGCTTTCCTTGCCCAGGCCCCGGTTCAATCTGCCGCACCTCCTCCGACCTACTACCCGACGGAACTTGCTGCTGCTGTTCAATCTGTTTCTCTTTTAGGAACCTGACGACGCTTGGTATATGGATACGGGTGCATCGGCTCACATGACTTCCGAATCAGGTACCCTCGCTACTTATTTTAATACGAGCATTCCCCGTTTTATTATCGTTGGTAATGGTCAAAGAGTCCCAATTAGTGGCCACGGAGATACTACTTTATCCCGACCCTTCCCCCCTCTCAATTTAAATAACGTTCTTCATGTCCCGTCACTAGTAAAAAATCTCGTCTCCGTCCGTAAATTTACTACTGATAATTTTGTCTTTGTGGAATTTGACCCGTTTGGTTTTATTGTGAAGGACTTACGAACGGGGAACCGTCTTATGAGATGCAGTAGCAGCGGTGACCTCTATCCCGTCTCTCAACCCACCGCCTCTTCATTTCTCTCTATCTCCAATTCCCGTGAATTATGGCACAACCGACTCGGTCATCCCGGGCCGGCAATTTTAGATTCTCTTAATTCTCGTCTTTCTTTTAAATGTAATAAGGTGCCCCGAACCGATTTATGTCAAGCCTGTGAGCTTGGAAAGCATACCCGTCTTCCGTTTTTCCCGTCTACTTCTTCTACCTCTATGCCTTTTGATATTATACATAGCGATTTATGGACCTCACCCGTTCCAAGTAACTTACATCACCAGTATTATCTTCTTTTCCTCGATGACTTCACAAATTTTTTATGGACTTTTCCTATAAAAAATAAATCTCAAGTCTTCCCTCTTTTTCAACAATTTCACTCTTTAATCTCGACTCAATTTAATCTTAAAATTAAAAATTTTCAGTGTGATAATGGTCGCGAATTCGATAATACTCTGTATCACACATTTTTCTCTAATAATGGGATCCAATTCCGTTTCTCTTGTCCCCACACGTCTAGTCAAAACGGTAAGGCCGAACGAAAAATCCGTACTATCAACAACATCATCCGTACTCTTCTCGCTCACTCTCATGTCCCACCTAATCTTTGGCCATATGCCCTTGCCATGGCAACCTACCTTCACAATATCACTCCCCGTAAAAACGATAAATTCATCTCCCCCACTCAAAATCTTTATCGAAAAATTCCGACCTATTCTCATCTTCGTGTTTTTGGTTGTCTTTGTTACCCACACCTTCCGCCCTCCACTATTCACAAACTCGATGCCCGATCCACTCCATGTGTGTTCCTTGGGTACCCCTCCGCTCACCGTGGTTATCTATGTCTCGATCTCTCCACTCGTAAGATCCTCATAAACCGACATGTCACGTTTCACGAGACAATTTTTCCTTTCCATAATAAGATCACCTCATCCTAGACCTGTCAAAAACTGACCCGACCCGAAACCGCCCGAAAAAAAAACCCGGAAAAACCCGCCCGAAAATGACCGAAACCCGAAGTGACCCGACCCGATAATAACCCGAATATATTGGGTCAAAACCCGCCCGAACCCGTTACCCGCCCGAAAATAGATAAATTAAAAAAATATTACTGTTATACAATAAAGTTTCTCAAAAACACTAAGAAATATTTTTTTTTTCCTCAAAATTTTAAGATATAATATTTATATATACATCTTTAAAATCATATTTTTATCACATGATTATTATAATGAGAAAAAAATCAATAAATCGAGTCAAAGTTCGTCATATATATTCGTACTTCCTATAGAAATAAAATATCAATGTAAATTAAAAGATATATTAAATAAAACATGTTTATTCCCACTAATATTATATATTAAATGAGATGAGTAAGAAAATTAAGAATAAAATTGTATTTATGATTAAAAAAAAGGAAAGAAAATTAATGTTTTTAAAGTGCGTTAATAACCCGTATTTGACCCGAACCCGACCCGAAACCCGTATAAACCCGACCCGTATAAAACCCGTATTTTTCAAACCCGAAATACACCCGACCCGTATTTTACCCGAACCCGAAATGACCGAACCCGAAACCCGACCGCCCGACCCGTTTGACAGGTCTACCTCATCCCCTTCCTATGATTTTCTTGACCCCAGCCCATCTCCCTACACTCAGCACCATCTTCAAACAACACAACCCAGCCCACCTCTCCTTGTTTATTCCAGACGGGTCAAACCTTCAAATCCTCAGCCCAATAACCTATCCCCCCTTGCCAAATCCTCCCCTGCCCAGCCCAATAACCCTTCCCCCCTCAAAAGTCCCTCCTCATCCCAGAAACCCGCCACTCCCTCTCAGCCCAACCCTCACATATCACCCAACCAGCCCAATACCACCTCCTCTCATCAACCCACCCCCTCCCCTTCCCAGCCCACTTCCGTACCCAACCACCCAATGCAAACACGAAGCAAACATGGCATCCACAAACCGCGCATTATTACCAATCTTCTCACCACCACCGACCTATCCCCGATTCCCCGTGACCCCATAACCGCTCTCCGTGACCCTAATTGGAACTTTGCTATGCACGATGAATTTAATGCTCTTATTAAAAATAATACGTGGGTCCTAGTTCCTAAGCCTCGTGATGCTAATGTAACCCGTTGTATGTGGCTTTTTAAACATAAATTCAAGTCTAATGGCGTGTTAGAACGGTACAAAGCCCGTCTTGTTGTCAATGGCAGGTCTCAACAGGTTGGCATTGATTGTGAAGAAACTTTCAGCCCTGTCGTCAAACCTACCACCATCCGCACTGTCCTCAGCATAGCCGTCTCCCGAAATTGGTCCTTGCATCAACTTGATGTCAAAAATGCTTTCCTCCATGGCCATTTATCAGAGACTATTTACATGCATCAGCCACCGGGGTTTCGTGATAAACGTCATCCCGACTATGTTTGTCTCTTACGCAAGTCCCTTTACGGTCTTAAGCAGGCCCCTCGGGCTTGGTACCAACGGTTCGCAAATTTTGTCAGTTCCATCGGATTTGTCCAAAGTCGGGTTGATCATTCCTTATTTGTTCTCCACACTCAAGTTCACGCGGCCTACATTCTACTCTATGTCGATGACATTATCCTTGCATCTTCTTCCAACCAGCTCCGTGACTCCATCATCAGCAGTTTCAAATCCGAATTCTCCATGACTGATCTTGGCCCCTTAAGTTTCTTTCTTGGTGATAGCCGAGATTTGTCGTCAATCTAACCATCAAATAAACCAACTAACCTAAACTAGAATAGTAAGGGTAAGTCGGGTCGAATCCACAGAGAGATCGGGATCGAGTACTAGTTCGGTCTCGGATTATAATTAGCTACGCGGATCAATTAATAAGAGTGAGATTAAACTAGATAGACTAACTAATTAAACTAATCTAACATTACATATACTAATTATTCAAGATAAATATAAAATACAAACTTAGAATCATATTTCTAAACACAATAGACAATAAAGATGACAACTTTAAGCTAACTAACCTAAATCAAACATAAACTCAAGACAATAAATAAAAAAAAGGGGAAAGATGAATTAAATCAAAAGAGAAATTAATGCATAAAGAGGAAAGTATGTATTACACAAACCCAAAAGATTAAGTGATAAATTGAATTAGGAAATCAATTAAAGCTAAATTAATTAATCAAAATAAACAAAAGAAGGAAGATGGAGCCTGGAGGTTTGCTGCGGCTTACTCCCCTCTCTCTCATCTCTGCTGCTCCCTCTGTTTTTCAAAATGGAGGGTTTCATCCAAAAAAAAAGAAGACAAAATTACCAAAACACCCTTACTTAAATGAGAAGGAAATAAGTAAATCTAAGGGCTGAATAGTCATTGTCATCTTGAGCATAGTGCCATCTTCTTCTTTTAGTCTTGACTTGTCTCGGTTTGTCTCGGTTTTAAGTCGACCCGATCCTTTCGGTACCTATAATATCAAAATGACTAGAGCAGTACCAAAATCCCGAGAAATACATAATTTGACACTAATTATACAAGACTCGACTAATAATCTAATTAAACGTAAAATGACTAATTACTAACAAATCGGGTTATAAAATTGATCGAATAAGAGTAGAAATATGGGGCAAAAACGAGTAAAATCACGAGTTATCAAACTCCCCACACTTAACTCTTACTCGTCCTCGAGTAAGCTCAAAAGACAACTACGACCCGTAAATAAAATCACGAAAAAAAAAAAAAAACACACAATATATACAAAAACGAAAATAAGCAAATATAAACAAACGAGTCACAAGTTTCCCAAATCAAAAGTCACGATTCTAAAATCCAACTAAAATATAGAATATGAACGTAAAAATTACTAAATCGGTTGCAAAAATTATTATTACATATTTCTTGGCCTCGGTCCATGCTATGTCGGGATGTGAGATGGAAATGGAAGGAGTTCTCCCATGGAGTTAGTGACTAATGCATATAAGTCTCGACCACTTGCAAAAACAAGGGTTAGGGTCGTCCTATTCACTCAAGTGACACATAAACGATCCAAAATGGAAAATAAGGATAAACAAAAATACTCGGGGAAGGAATCGTCTTTCTTTTCTTTTTCTTTTTTCTTTTTTCTTCTTTTTCATTTTTCTTTCTTTTTCATTTTTCATTTTTTTTTTTCATTTTTTTTTCTTCTTCTCCCCCTTATTCTTTTCTTTTTGAGTTTTTGAGAATTTTTCTTTGTTTCTCGTATTTGATGCTTGAGCTCTTTTTGGATGGAAGATAACTCTTATTTTGTGAGTATTTTTGTGAAATATGGATCGAAAAAATGATAGATCGTCACTTGGGTAAATAGTCACCTAGACAAATATACAAAGCCAAAATCACAACACGGGAGGTGGAAGGTGGAAACAAGTGAAGGACACATCCCGAGCGACTTATAGTAGGAGGACAATCAATATATAATATTAAGAAACAACCAATAAGTAATAGAAAAATACATACTCTTTAAAGAAGTTGAAAATTAGAAAAATCACTCTATCAAGAAAAACAAGTGAATCGAAAAACAAAAATCTTTTTGAAATTTTTTCATTTTTTCACTTTTTAGGATTTTTTTTTTTTTTCAAAATTTTCAATTTTGCAAAAGAAAAACACAAAAATGACACAAAACACAAAAACAAGAAACTTAAAAACAATAAAACAATAACACAAGCTACAATCCCACAATAACACATATTTACAACAAACTCCACCAAAGTATCCTCCAACAAGAGTAACAACCACAATATCCTCAAGCACAACACAAATCGTCAATCCAAAATCTACCTCCCCACACTTGAAACGAACATTGTCCTCAATGTTCAAAATTAGGGAGGAAAAGGGAGGGCAAGAGAATACCTTTAGAGTACAAGTCTTCCCCACACTTGAGCGATTGCGTGTCTCTTATCCATTTTTTTGCAACATTGTGCTTACTTGTTGAAGGTGCCTACAAAAAAAAACACAAACAAACAAAAATATAAATATGTACAACAAACTTGGGGTGCCTCCCAAGAAGCGCGGTTTTAAGGACCGCCAAACCTACAATTAAGCTTAAAATCTAACCGGGATCCCACAATCGGTATCCTAAGCCACTCATGTTTCTAAACTCATCATAGTATCCAACATGCCTAACATCTCTTCTTTGCCTTTTCACTTCTTTCATGAGAGGTAGACTATAAACCACATAAAAGACATGATTAGTCTCCTTAACCATCATGTTACTCTTCCAAACGCCTCCTTCCTTGTCCCAAATCACACCACTTCCATGTAACAAATCAATGATCAAGTCATTGAAAGAATTCTTCCAAGCATCTTCACACATCGATTCGTAAGTGGGGGCTAGAAAGTCTTGAGGAAAACAATCAAGATGAAATGAAAATGCATCCTCAAAGACAATGGACTCATAAGAAGGGACATGGAAGTCAAGAGGAAAATAAGTGAGAGGAATAAGAGATTCATCAAGAATGGATGGGGTAGACTCATGAATTTCCTCAAGAAATATCTCAAAAATGGGTTCCTCAAAGAAATCAATTTCCATATCCCATTTATCCTCAAATACCCTATGCTCTCAACTATCTCTACAACACTCTCACCACAAGTCTCAACATCATCAACTACCTTATCAAGAGAGTAAGAAACCTCAAAATTGCAAGGATTATCAACATCCATAAAGTGAGGCAAACAAGCATCCTTAAGACTAGGGGAAGGCATTTGAATCTCCATAAGAACACAATTTTCATCCCTCTCCATATCAAAAGCATCATTAAACACACTCATGCACTCATCATATGGCTCATCAACGATCTCAAAAATCTCAAGAAGAGTCTCTTTAATAACATCATCACCAACACATCTCTTATCCTCAAGATTATCATCAAATGAAGGCTTGATATCATCAATAAGAACAATAGACCCAACATAAACGCTACCATGATCATCACATCCCTTAAGCAAGGGAGAACTAATCAAATCACAAATGGTAGGCAAAGTGGTCATGTTAACAAGAGGCTCATCATCCAACATAGACTCTAAGTCATCAACTAAGGTAGTAGCATCCACATGGAGAGGCAAATAAGCATCTTTATAGCTAGTTTTCTCCGATTGCCTAGAATCATTAACCAACTTATTAAGAAGGTCCCATCTTTCACAATATGGCATCGATGTAAACCTACCTTGACAACTTTCTTCAATCATGCCTCTAATGTTATCATGAACACCATCATACACCATATGACAAAATTCCCACATCTCAACATCAAATTCAAGAGTGCAATTCTTAAGTTTATCCCAATAATCATGCAATGTCTCTTTACGTTGTGGAATGTGGTAAATCGTCATAGGAACAAGCAACAAGTAACAATTAACCAAGTAACAAGTAACCAAGTCACCAAGCGTAGTCTAACAAATCTAAAACTAAACTAATATCAATCCGTTGATCTCCCCGGCAACGGCGCCATTTTGATAGCCGAGATTTGTCGTCAATCTAACCATCAAATAAACCAACTAACCTAAACTAGAATAGTAAGGGTAAGTCGGGTCGAATCCACAGAGAGATCGGGATCGAGTACTAGTTCGGTCTCGGATTATAATTAGCTACGCGGATCAATTAATAAGAGTGAGATTAAACTAGATAGACTAACTAATTAAACTAATCTAACATTACATATACTAATTATTCAAGATAAATATAAAATACAAACTTAGAATCATATTTCTAAACACAATAGACAATAAAGATGACAACTTTAAGCTAACTAACCTAAATCAAACATAAACTCAAGACAATAAATAAAAAAAAGGGGAAAGATGAATTAAATCAAAAGAGAAATTAATGCATAAAGAGGAAAGTATGTATTACACAAACCCAAAAGATTAAGTGATAAATTGAATTAGGAAATCAATTAAAGCTAAATTAATTAATCAAAATAAACAAAAGAAGGAAGATGGAGCCTGGAGGTTTGCTGCGGCTTACTCCCCTCTCTCTCATCTCTGCTGCTCCCTCTGTTTTTCAAAATGGAGGGTTTCATCCAAAAAAAAAGAAGACAAAATTACCAAAACACCCTTACTTAAATGAGAAGGAAATAAGTAAATCTAAGGGCTGAATAGTCATTGTCATCTTGAGCATAGTGCCATCTTCTTCTTTTAGTCTTGACTTGTCTCGGTTTGTCTCGGTTTTAAGTCGACCCGATCCTTTCGGTACCTATAATATCAAAATGACTAGAGCAGTACCAAAATCCCGAGAAATACATAATTTGACACTAATTATACAAGACTCGACTAATAATCTAATTAAACGTAAAATGACTAATTACTAACAAATCGGGTTATAAAATTGATCGAATAAGAGTAGAAATATGGGGCAAAAACGAGTAAAATCACGAGTTATCACTTGGCATATCTGTGGCCCGCCGCAAAGAAGGCATTTTTCTCTCCCAAACCAAGTACGCTGAAGAAATACTAGCCCGAGCTCAAATGACTTCCTGTAAACCGTCTCAAACACCGGTTGACACGCAAGCCAAACTCAGTGCAGCCTCTGGTTCTCCAGTCACCGACCCAACTCTTTACCGCAGTCTTGCCGGTGCTCTCCAATATTTGACTTTTACCCGTCCCGACATTTCTTACGCCGTTCAACAAGTATGTTTATTTATGCATGATCCCCGGGAACCTCATCTTGCCGCGCTCAAAAGAATTCTCCGCTATCTCCGAGGAACCATCTCCCATGGCCTCTCCATCCGTCGATCATCGACCACTTCTCTTATTGCTTACTCCGACGCCGATTGGGGAGGCTGTCCCGACACCCGACGCTCAACGTCCGGATACTGTGTTTATTTGGGTGATAACATTGTCTCATGGTTCTCTAAACGTCAGCCCACCATGTCCCGCTCCAGTACAGAGGCCGAATATCGTGGTGTTGCTAATACTGTCGCCGAGACTTGTTGGCTCCGTAACTTGCTCCTCGAACTTCCTTGCCCCCAATCTAAAGCCACCATTGTTTATTGTGACAATGTAAGTGCAATTTACCTTGCCAGTAATCCCGTTAACCATCAACGTACCAAGCACATTGAAATGGACATTCATTTTGTTCGTGAGAAGGTTGCACTCGGTCAGCTACGAGTCTTACATGTTCCGTCCCGCTATTAGTATGCCGACATTTTCACCAAAGGTCTCCCTAAAGCCTTGTTCGATGACTTCCGATCCAGTCTCAACATTCAGTCTCCTCCCGTTTCGACTGCGGGGGCATAATAGACCACATTCTATGTATAGCCTTTTCCCTAGACTTCTAGCATCAATATTTGTAATATGTCTTTAATGTATTCATTAGCTTATAGTTTCTATGTATCTAGGAAGTAGATGTTTAGACCATAGGGTTGTATATATAGATGGATTATTCAATCAGTAAAGACAAGGGGGAATTTACCATCCTTTAGAGATAATAATTCGTACTTACAAAATAATTAGATAAGTAAAGTACCGTTCTTTTTCCCGTTTGTGTGATTGATTAGCAGAAAGATGTAGTTAGTGTCCCCTGTGGGGAATGGGTGCAAGCTTATTTGAAAGTATGGTGAGTACGAACTTAATACTTAGTAACAAAGCAAAGCTAGTTCATTGAATTATGCATTGTCACATAGATTTGAATCTTTGATTTGATTGAAATTAGATTGGACTTTTTTAGTGTGAATTCAAAAGCGAATGAATTTATTAGTGTGATCGAATTAAAGGAATGGTGAAAATAAGTTGGAAGAAACTTCTTATTTGTGTTAATTATTGAATCTGACTTTGTGAGTGACGAGTCAAGCCATGCCACCGCTTCGCGTCGCCATATTTTTATCGAGAATTGAGTAACTAATTTTGGTGATAGTGGTAGGAATCATATATTCAATTTTATAATTACAATGTTTGTATCACTTAATAATAAAACAATTATTAAAATAATGTAATTTTTTTAACTATTTAAACATAATTATAAATCATTGATGAGTGTAATGATAATATTAAGATACGGACTAAATTTTTTTCGACTTAAAAAATGTAAAAAAAACTAAAAAGTAAGAACTTGTTTGGTTCACCATGGGAAGATTGAATTACCGGGAACTTAAATTCAAGTGAATTTGTATTTCATGGGAATTACAAAAATATTGTTTGGTTGCCATGCGGGAAATAACTTCATGCGGGAAATTCTACACGCCAGGGGGCTTGGTGAGTAACTTCCCCATTATGAAGAAAGTGACAATTCCCGGGAGGTGGACAACCAAATAGTATCTCAACTTATCAATTCATGGGAAGTAAAATTTCCAATGATTTAAGAGGGCAACCAAACGACCCCTAAGATGGTAGAAATTAATTTTCAACCGATCATCTTATGAGTTATGACTCTAGCGGTCTAGTCTAATAGCCTAATTTGACCCACGATCCATATAAGTATATAACTCGATACATATTCAGTTCGACTGATATCTCGCCAGCAAGACTAGATCAACAGGTGTAGTTATCATTATATAATGGATCAAAATGATTTGAGTAATAAGTCGGGTTGGGTGGCCAAATCAACAATTGGCGTTGACGTTATGCTAAGACATTTGCAAGACTAAGGTTGTAGCCGTAGGACACGGTATAAGCTGTAAAATAGTGCCGTTGAAGAAATCAATCAAATTACATTAAACAAACAACTTTTGCTACCACTACTAACGTGCTAATCATAACGGTCGACTGTGTCCAACTGTCCACATACAATAATCTAATCTTAAATTACTAATTATTATGTTTGTAAATTGTAATCATTCCTCAACGGTCGAATATTTGGTGTCTGTTCTCCGGCCTCTCATCAAACTAGTCTTCCCTTTCCACCCTAATACTCCTACATACTAGCTAACTCATCATTTGGACGGTTTGGATTATTCATACTCCACCCTATTACAAGCTTGCAAAACTTTTATTTTAATTCATATTATTTGCATTACTTGAAAAATAATGTTTCAATTTAATCAAGTTTCTTTTGAAATTAAGTTTGAAAGATTACAAATTGTTAGGTCCAACGTGTAAATGAAACGAGTTAAAACTACATCTAAAGATGACAATCTGATGCAATAAGCTAATACTTCCTCCGTCTTATTTAGTTGTTCTCTGTATTCGATTTTGGAACAAATATTTAGGAGAGGAGAAAAATGAAAAAGTATCCATTATTACTTAGACTGGCGGATGAATTGGGTTAAGAAACTCATTCATTAGAAATTAGAATCGAGAATTAGAGGACTTGGGCTAAAATAAAATAATGATTGTAGTCCACCTCTCCAAAATATTGGAATGATTTTAATAAGGGATCACTTATCATAAATATAATTGAGAAGCGATATATAGAAGGCTATGCAGAAGCGCATTATTCTAATAATGATCTTTGTCTCAATGATGTTCTTTATTTATTTTTCACAAATTTGTATTCAGTTCAATTTGACATCTTTTGTAGATACCGGATGACTTATTATTAATGATATTGATTTTCACTTTCAAAAAAAAAAATATATAATTGAGAAATATTGATTGAAACATCCATAAACATAAATAAATAACAATCCAATAAAACGAAAGGAGTAAAGAACCTTTTTGATATAAATAAGTGCATACCTCACAAATCATAAGGTTGCTGATAACGCTTCAGATTGTTGTGTTCACCATTATTACTGAGTATTATTTTTTGATTTAATACAATGGTTAGTTGCAATTGTGCATGATTAGGTGAGACTAAACTCATGAGAGCTAGAAACGGATTTTGTGAATGAGCCGAATTTCAGCATAATTTGCGACCAACATTATTTCATGACCGCTCGCTGACAAAGAGAATGATAAATTAAAGTTACCCAAACTTGTATATTTCTACCGGTATCATTCATGATTTATTCATTCAGCCTGTGATACTTGTTAATTATTTCAACATGTCCAATACTCTACTACTCGTATTCTATTTCCTCATCATCTCATCGTCCTACAAACGCCTACAAAGCTTGAGAATACTACCACAATCTAAAACCCTGCCTGATCACGGCGTCACTCTTGATCTTTTCCACCGCTACTCTCCAACATCTCCGTTCTACGACTCTTCCACCACCCTCCACCAGCGCTTCCACAGACACCGTCATTTCAAAT
This sequence comes from Agrostemma githago, assembly GCA_958450325.1. Lineage (NCBI taxonomy): Eukaryota > Viridiplantae > Streptophyta > Magnoliopsida > Caryophyllales > Caryophyllaceae > Agrostemma > Agrostemma githago. Next base: position 60,711,303 of record OY288257.1, on the reverse strand, counting down.
ATCTCAAAGCAGGTGCCACCAAGACCGAGACCACTTTGATCCCGAGCAACGGGGATTATATGCTGAAAATCACGGTAGGGGTCCCACCGATTGATATCTTTGTAATATTAGACACTAGTAGCGACCTCATGTGGTTCAAATGCAGACCAAGTCAGAAACATATGTTCGATCCAAACCAGTCTTCCTCCTACGAAACAATCCCATGCGACTCGCCCTTCTGCCCCCGCATTCCGCAAATGGAATGCGATTCCTTCACCAATGAATGCCAATATTGGTATACTTACGGAACCATGTCAAGCTTAACCTCAGGCGTCATGGCGAAAGACATTTTCACTCTTGGTTCGATCAATTCCACCCTCGTTTTTGGTTGCTCCCTTCAAGAAGACGATCAGGATTTCAATGCCAATGCCGCGGGGTTTGCCGGCCTTAACGGTGGCCAATTTTCACTAATCTCTCAATTAGGCCTCTCTAACCAATTTTCCTACTGCTTGACTCCAACCAACTCTAATTTCACAAGCAAATTACGATTAGGTAGCCATGTCGTACCTAGATTATCGTCACGTCCTGCTCTTACAATTCCAATGTTGGAGCGGTATCTACCCACATTTTATGTCATCACGTTAAGTGAAATAAGTATTTACGACCATACTAGTCTGTCTATCAATAGGGACATTTTTATAGACACCAGTTCTACGCTCACTTATTTGGACCCGAGTATCTACTCAGTTGTGGATGAGGCGGTTAGAGACGCGGTTGGGGTTGAGCCGATGCTTAAAACACCACAACCGGAACTAAGGCTATGTTATGATAAGAAATCGGGAATTAATATAGAGCGTGCGAAGATGGTGTACGGTTTTGAAGGGGGTCAAATCTCGTTGAGCTCCGTCAATATGTTCATCGACTTGGGTGAGTTCGTTTGCTTAGCCATTGTGCCGTCTGAGGAAGACGGCGACACTATGATATTAGGGAATGTGGCTCAACTCAACTTTGAGGTTCAGTACGATCTTGATAGTAAAATCGTGTCTTTTACTCCTACAACTTGTCAATATTATTAGAGGTTATGTTAGAAAATGTATGGGTGAAAGATGATTATTATTACTAGAAGATCATAATTTATATGACCTAACATAATAGTAATCCCTCCGTTCCAATCAATTTCACACATTTGATTTTTTTGACACTATTTATAAGTGAAAAAAAATTCGATATAACTTCTAATCGAATACATCATTAATATATAAGATAAAATATATTCAGCAGATATCTTGTTTAAATTGTCTAATCGAATGAATTATTAATATCAAATTTTTATAATTTTTAGAAATACTACCTCCGTTGTATTTGATTGTTTGCATTTGCTTTTTCACACTTGGCAATGCACGTTTTCTTTTATCTATATCTTTAGTTACGTGTGTCTAAAAATTATAAAAATTTGATATTTATAACGTACTCGATTAAACAATTTAAACAAGATTTCACATTACTATATTTTATCTTATATATTAGAAGATACATTGACGATTTCACTCACCCATGAATAATACCCAAAAAGCAAACGCAAACAACTAAATGGAACGGATGGAGTATGTAACTAAAAATATGGACAAAAGAAAACGTTATTTGTACAGATGAATGTTTTAAAAGCGGTTATATAAGTCCACATATAAGGTATATCGTCTAACTTAAGGCTTCAATCTTTCCAATTTTCTATAAATTTTTACTAAAATATATTTGATTTCTCAATTCAAGAATTCTACTTGGCCGCTTGTACGAGGGTGATAAGTCAACTCTGTGCGGTGAAACACTTTGTATTTAGTTAATACAACTGATGATATAATAGTACTCCAATATTTTTCAGTTTCTAATAAAATATTTTAAATAAATTTTATGCTATCTTGACGTGACACACTAGTAAAAAATGGAAGTAGTGGTGTGGCATATTAAGGGCTCGTTTGGTTCACCATGGGAAGATGGAGTTACCGGTAACTTAAATTCAAGTTAATTTGTATTTCATGGGATTTACAAAAATATTGTTTGGTTACCATGTGAAAAATAACTTCATGCGGAAAGTTCGACACACCAAGGGGGCTTGGTGACCAAACAACATCCCAATTTATCAATTCATGGGAAGTTCTCTTCCCATGATTTAAGAGGACCACCAAACGAACCCTAAGATTTAAGAAGATTGATTCCAAAAAAAAAAAGATATTGTCAACATAGATTCCGAGTAATTTAGAAAGCAAGAACGCGGTAACATGGGGTTGAGTTGTCAATTGTCATCTAACCTTCTCCCCTTTCTCTTCCTCTATATAAACCCACCCACGCCCAACTTCTTCTCTCATCATTTCTCATACCTTCCTCCTATTAACAACCAACACACTCACACTCACACTTAATCATTCAATTTACATTAATTAATTAATTACGAGTATATAATTAATTATAATGGCAAGACTACTAATCGCCGCCATCTTCGCCCTCCTCGCCGTCGCCGCATTCGCTCAGTCCCCTGCCGCAGCCCCAGCCCTTTCCCCCACCGCTGCCCCCGCCCTTTCACCCACCGCCGCCGCCGTAACCCCATCAGCCGTGGTCGATGGGCTCTCTCCCTCCGGCGCCGCCACCCCTGCTTCCGCGCCTTCTAACGGTGCCGTTTCCATGAACAGAGTCGCCGTTGCTGGAGGATCTTTCGTTGCTCTTGCTTTCGTCTCTTCCTTGATGTTCTAAGTCTCCAGTTTCTTTTTTCTATTTATTAATTACTGGGGCTTATTTATTTTATTTTGGATTTGATTGGATTTGTTGATTTGATTTCGGCCTATATTGAAGGTGGTTGTTGCTTGTATTTGAGGTGTATGATGCCATTTTACATAATTTCGTTTTACTAATACTACAGTAATACAATTTCATTTCATTTCATATCATTCCTGGTTGAACAATCTAGATCTAATTATGTAAACGATGAACCAATGAGTACTATGAATACAAGTGCTCACAAAGTTACTTCTACGATAAAAGCATTTCATCAAAAGTGAGTACAAAAAAAAAATATCAAAAGTAACCCTCTCCCATTTAAATATAAAAAAAGTAACAACGGTAGAGTCATTTCAACCCATGTTCAAATAAAACAACGCATACAAATTGACAACTACACTACAACTCTATAGGCCAAAAATAATTGACCAAGGGATATCACCTAGGTTGCACCGATATTCATCCAAACCAACGTGTCGTGTTGGATACACGTGTTGGACACCGACACACGTCATATTTAGAGACGTGTCCGGTTCGGTTCGTAATATTTAGAGACTTCAGACATACCTAACGTTGTTTATTGGATTTCGGATTTAATAAATTACAATATTGCAAGTTTATGGTGGTTATTTGATGCTATAAACTTTTATTATAACACTTATTATAGTAATATAATTGTTTGAATTTCGTAAGATTTGACTTTTAACTTCAAATTTATAAGACCTTAATTTTTGTTTTATTATTTTACGATAATTGTGCTAATGTAAGTAACCAAACGTATAAGTATAAAAATCTTCAAATTCTCTTTGTTTAAATATGTATATTGATTTTTTTTTTCCTGCCGTGTCCGTATTCTACAAAATTTCGAATGCCGTGTCACGTGTCCGTGTCCGTGTCCGTATTGGTGCAACCTAGGATATCACAAAGAAAAATTTATACATGAAAAATCAAAGAAAAGATCATCTTTTATACATGAAAAGTCAAAGAAAAGATCATCTTGCTCTTTCTTTGACGAGATAATACTCATCCGCAAAGGAAGATACTTACAAACTACAAAGGTTCCGACATGGTAATCACAATTAAATTTCAAATTTTATGAAAATTTATTAATGTCGGAAGACGAGTCAATTAAAACATTCTATAATCCATGCCTCAAATATAATCAATCAAATTCGTTCGGAGACAACATTAAGGATGCAAAAATGATTACAAAAATGTTATAGGAGTACAAATTTTCATCCAAGAAAATTTAAACATATAATGACCCCAATAGAGGAGTTGAAGTTTTTAGAAGAAATCACGATGGTTGAGTTTATGAGTTTGCTTCAAGTTTGAACAAATAATGAAACAATTTTATGATGTTTCACTAGAACAACTTTTTAAGGCCGGATTAAAATTTGCAAGCAACAATCACGGTAAAAGTTTCCGCCATAACAAAAATGATCAAGATAACGTAATAGAGAGGAGGATTATATAACAACCAATGGAACCTACAAAATAATCTAACGGATCCATATTGTAATTTAGGCAATAAATATAGTAATAATCCAAATGATTGTTGGTATAAATGCAAGAGGCATACAAGACACATTCATTTAAAAAAAAATTGTAGTTCGATTTCGAAATAAAGATGAAGCTAATTTTATTGAATAGCAAAACTCGGGTCAACAATTATTCTTCTTTTGCTTAAATTTACAAGAAAAGTTCAATGAAATTTGGTACTCTTATATAGATATCGGTTGTTGCAATCATATGACAGACAACAAAGATTCATTTGTGAGACTCAACGAAGAGTTGAATCATGAAATTACTCTTGGTAATAAGACTATAAGCTAAGAGATTATAAGAGTTATTCCTTGTCGTCGGCGTTTCAGCTGGATCGTCAGCGTTTTATAACGTGAATTGACGTTTTTGCCTCTCCTTTAACATACTTCATTAACATTACTAATTATTGTTTATTTGGTTACTAAAACCGTCTTTTTTTGGCACTTTTGTATGTTATTTCGATGGAGCTTACGTCTTTACGTATTTCTTAATTTAAATTAATTGCGACCGGACAACCAGATTTATATTTCGGAGTTAGTTATTACTTGATTATTTTTATTCGCATTTTCGTTTGTGTTCTTCCATTTATAACTATCGTATTTCTGAGCATTGTTTAATTTTTATTAATAAAATACGTAGGACGTTAGATTCGTTAGTTACGATTACGTATGTTTTTTAGGTGATTATGGTTTAATTAATCGAAGATGTATAATACGGTTTATTTTATTTTTTTTTAAAAAAAGGTGCAAAACGGCACAGATCTGTAAAATGTGGCATAGTCACGTTTTACGGATCCGCAAAAAGTGAGATACTCACGTTTTACGGATCCACAAAAAGTGAGATACTCACGTTTTGCGGATCCGCAAAACGTGAGATACTCACTTTTTGCGGATCCGTAAAACCTGACGTACTCACTTTTTGCAGATCTGTAAACGTGACATACTCACTTTTTGTGGATGCGTAAATGTAGATATCCCACATTTTGCCGATGAACGTTATTACGATGAATGCTACAAACTATTATCGATAAAAATTTAAGACGTCACAATGTCACATTAACATCGAACGTATTTTCAATTGTTCTAAGTTTAAATTGTCCTAAGTTTAAGAGAAGGGCAATATCATCCCGGGATTTACGGGGAAACGTGTCACAAAAACCGTGAGAAATTAATACTCGGAAACATAAAATTAGATTTATATACAAAACCAATTAATTATATTAATGATTATTAGAGAAGGGCAATATGGTAAAATCACGTATAAAGCGCCGATGATCCAACTGAAACGCCGACGACCCAAATGAATTGCTGAGATTATTTGTATTTATCTAACCAAATGAATACTTTCTCTGTCTCGATCAGTAGGTTACACTTTTCTTTATTGGTGTCAGGCAATAAATTACACCTTCGTTTTTTTGCTATGTTTTACATCATACTTTTTGTTTTTTAATAAATTGATACGGACAGAGTAATAAATTTTAGTTCCTCATTTTACCAGCTTAATATTTGTGTATAAAGTAAACCTAAATCATCTATTGAAACAAATAAAATACGGAGTATTATTTATCCGTTACAAATTTGTAGAGTGATGAATATTTTCGGAAAACAAAGGTTTGGCATTGTATGAATGATGAACAAAAATGATTTCCAAGTGAAAAAGTTGTCAAGACAGGAGTAATTGCATAGCAAGAACGCGGTAACATGGAGTATGAGTTGTCAATTGTCATCTAGAAGCAAGACAGGGACACCCCCTAGTCTTCTGACGAATTCATCCCACTACCCCTTCCCTCCCCTAGACCCCTATATAAACCCACGCACACCCCTCTTCTTTTCTCATCATTTTTCGCCAACTATCTCTCTCTCTCTCTCTACAACTCTCTACTACCAACTCACCTGCAAACTCTTCTCCATTTAATCCTCCCCTAACATCATTATTAGCATATCAACTACAATGGCAAGACTACTAATCGCCGCTCTCTTCGCCCTCCTCGCCGTCGCCGCCGTCGCCCAGTCCCCTGCTGCCGCCCCTGCCAACTCCCCTTCATCTCCCATAGCCAAACCCCCCACCCCCGCCGCAACTCCCCCCGTCGCCGCCGTAACCCCCACTGCTGCCACCCCAACCGCCGTGACCCCCACTGCTGCCACCCCGACCGCCGCTGAGGGACCCGGTGCCGTGGCTGATGGACTCTCTCCCTCCGGCGCCGCTACCCCTGCCTCCGCGCCTTCTAACGGTGCCGTCTCCGTGAACAGAGTTGCGGTTGCTGGAGGATCTTTCCTTGCTCTTGCTTTCGTCTCTGCTTTCATGTTCTAGATCCATTCACATTCACACCGCCTATATCTTTTTCTATTTTTTCTCTTAACTCGCGATTTTGTTTAAATACTCCGTATTTGATTAAATTTGTTCATTTGTTTTCGGATTAAATTTGTTTATTTGATTTCCGCCTATATTGATTTGAGGTCGGTATCGCCGTTTTACGGATTTTGATTTACGAAATACATTTTCATTTAATTTAATTACTCCGTCTCACTGTTATTTGTTGTTAACTTAATCTGTCGATTTAGTCTAGATGCGAGTTGTGGAGTACGTAAGGAGTTAAGAACCGTAAAAAACTACATAACGACTAACGACCATCAATCGAAATTATAGCAAATACTAGTAAATTTCAAGGAATCACTCATTTTAAAAAACGAGAACTAATTCAATCCGTGTAGTACATATGTTCAGAGCGTGGCAGAAGTTAGATTTGTACATTTATCATCTAATACCCTCTTTGGTGAGCTGAAACAACGTTCATATGCAACAAACGACACCTGAATGCTCGTGAAATCCTCTACCATTGTAGACATCACCAGAATAAATCTACTTAGATGTCGCCATCAAGTCTTCAGTTCCCGATTGTTTGTTTGTTTGTATATGCTCAACCATGTCAGATAATTGTTGCTTTGGTTGTAATTAGAGGTGATCATGGGCCGGGTTTGGGCCGGGCTTCACCATAAAATTACAGCCCATTTAACGGGTCGGGTCGGGTCGGCCCCCCTAACGGGCCAATTTGTAAGGCCCAAGCCCAACCCGTTCGGGCTTGCGGGCTTTTCGGGCCCAATCGGGTCACAACGATTGTTCGGGATTAAGTTAAATTTTTTTTTTTACGTCACCTTAAAAAAAATATTTATTACCACAAATTAACCAACATTTAATCGAGTGTTTTGCTCGCAGTCGACCCGACAAATAAACAAACCCTTTTTTTACTAAAACTTACTCGAAATTAATCAGACGACTAAAGTACATAATGATATATTAATACTCCGTTTTGGTGTTGGACAATTTTTCGTATTATTATGTGTCACACTAACATATCACAGTACAAATACACACGCGCGCACACGCACACACATATATACGGTATTAGTGTCCGTGTATAATAACTATGAACACATAAAAAACATAAATTTCCATACAAAAATTGCACGACTTTTTTTTGTTAAAAAAAATTGTGATAAAAAACACATGAATTTCCACATAAAGAGGTTTAAAAGTTTAAAAACATAAATCATGTTATATTTTTTTTTTAAAATTCGGGCTTTAAGGTCGGCCCATACCCGGCCCAAAATTTGTATCGGGCTAAGATCGGGTCGGACTTCGGGCTTTTTTGGGCTAACACGATGGCCCAAGCCCTTGAAAAAATCGGGCCGGGTCGGGTTGGGCCGTCGGGCTTGGGCCATTTGATCAGCTCTAGTTGTAATTGACTGACTAGACCCCTTAAGATTGTTAAGGCCGCTCCTCGAAAACCACCACCACTACTACTACGTGCAAGTATGCAACTGATCGTGAAGGAGGACGAGAATTATTAGCGAAAACATACTCCTAATGGCTAAATAGAGTAAAAAAAAAAGATAAAATTTTACTTTTATACGCTCTTACATCGAATTGAAACAACATTCATAAGTTGTTTATGTATACCCCCTCCGTCTTTCAAGAAAAGTTACTTTTTTCTTTTTGCGATAAAGTTACCTTTTGCTTGCATGTTTTTATCTAATTTTTGCGACTTGCATTAGTTGTGACCCCACATATTTCTCCACCTTCATTTTTCTTTTCACGACACATTTAAACCCAAGTTAATTTTTAACAAAAGGAAGAATGACTTTTTTTACAAAGACGAGGAAGTAGTAACTAAGAATATAACGCCCTCAAATTTTCACTTGAGGTATAAAATAACGGTTAATACAAAGACAATAGGTACTTCTTTTGTCTCGTTCATTTGTTTGTATTTGATCAAAATAATTTTCACAATAAATATAAAACGTAAACAAATAACCGAGACCATTGAATTATGTGACAGGGTTACTTAAGTCGTATCTTTAGTAAAAAATATTCTAAATTGACTAGTTAATGTAGACAAGGAAATGAGGGAGGGAGCGAGGTGAAGGGTGTAAATTCCACATGTGTCGTTACATTTGTACGAGGCAGGTATGGGTCCGTCCTTTGAAAGACAAGTTGTATGGTGAGGAAAAACCAATGGCTCAACGCTGGAACCTCACTGTAATGACCCTTTTGTCTACCATAATAGCCAAGACAACCGAAAAGAAGGATAGCCGATTGTGCAATTATTTTAAGACGGCGGACAACTTTTATATGTTGTTTTGAACAGATACACTACTCCTGCATCTTACCTTACGCCAAGAATTGAAGAACTCAAGAGTATTGGGGGTAACATAATTGGAATGAATAACACAAGACGGTAACGTGGCACGAGTTGTCCACAACCACAAGTCGGCCTATCTCAAAAGTCTACAACTGCTCCATCATTCCCCCCTATTACTTTACTTAATCAAAATCATCACACCAATTCAAACACCAATACTCATACTCTCCCTCCCTCCCTTTTATATAAATATAAACCCCCACACCCTTTCTTCTTCTCTCACTCAATACATATTTTCTCCACACTCCATAACTCCATACTTCTTACTCTTTTTGATCAACAATAATGGCAAGCAAACTTAATAGAATATAAACGGCCCTCAACCATCGCCTTAAGGTTTTGGTTGAGTTGGTTCGTTAACATGGTATCAGAGCCAGAGGTCACGAGTTCGAACCCTGGTAGCCCCCAATATATCTCGAACTCTCAAGTGGAATCTCAGCACACGGTACGGGAGAGCCGGTGCGCATTAACCACTCTTCAAGCCCTAAGGGCATTCGAGTGAGGGGGCGTAATAGAATATAAACGGCCCTCAACCATCGCCTTAAGGTTTTGGTTGAGTTGGTTCGTTAACAAAACTACTTATCGCTTCTCTCTTCGCCCTCATTGCCGTTGCCGTCGTGGCTCAATCCCCTGCCGCCGCTCCCGCCAACTCCCCACCCCTTGCCGGCGATAGTCCCGCTGCTTCGCCCACCGTCCTCGTTGACGGTCTTTCTCCTTCCACAACCCCTGCTGCCGCTCCTACTTCAAACGCTAACACACTTGCGCTTGCTGGTGGCTCTTTTCTAGCTATTGCTCTGCTTTCTGCTCTCATCTTCTAGTTCATGACTCCTCTTTTTTCTTTACTTTTCTAAAATTATGTATTTGATTCATTTCTTTATTTATTTCCGCCTACATTGATGGAGGTGGATTCTATTTAACTACTTGTAATCGATGAGTTTGACTCATGAATACCATTTTTAATGAGTTTGACTTTAACTCGTTACAACTTCACAAACAAGAATTTTATCGTCTTTCTATGGAGTTAAGGTCATTTTTTATCAACTTTTTTTTTCCCGGCCCATTTCAGTTCAGGTTAGTCATATAAGATTCATTTTGTCTCGGTATTTTGGCTCACTCCCATTCATGTTGAGGTCTCTTCCCATGTTTGTGATGAGAATTGTTCAGCGTCGGTAGAATTAGAGTAAGGAGATAAACTAGCGGTCTACTCCTTATCATTAATTGATTTTAGAATGAAACCTCACTTATTTGTGGGTCAGTACAAAATTACGTTAACCACAAAAACTATGAGAGTATTTCATGGGAAATAATGAGTGTGTGTTATTACCCATAGAACTGATAAATGGATTATTCAATGCGATTTTGAATCAGATTAAAGTGATTTGATTATAATCAGGTTGACATTATTTTCGATTTCAATCGATGAAGAAATACTTAAAATGAAGTCGTTTATATATATATAAAGTATCTATGATATAGGTCAATTAGCTCGGTTATTATCCATTCAGATATATTCAAATTCGGGTGTATTGAGTTCAGTTTGACTCGGATTGAATCATGTTTAAGATGTTATATTAGGTTAATCAAATCAGATTTTTGATCGGTTATCGATTAAGTTGTTTTCAATCGATTTTTCGGGTTCGGTTTTACTTTGCTAGGTTCAGTTAAGCACTTAAGCTAATCAAGGTTCACTTAGATGGAAGTTGCCACGTGGGTGAGTAGATAGGTTGACACGGTCCAACGCTACCCACAATCCATTAAGGCACGAGCCTACTTTGGCATGGCTCAGCACGACACGGCATGATATGGGCCGTGGGTCGTGCCTTGGTTGTAGTTTGAAGAAAAAAAAATCGTGCCTAGACATGACATGACACGGTCTACTTGGACACGAAACACTCTTGGCAGTTGGCACACCCAAAATGTTATTAACGCCAAAGCATGTCATGCACAACGCAACACACTATGGGTCATGGGTCGTGCCTAAGCTGCTCTTTCTTAAAACTGACACGACACGACATGACATGAGGCTGACTTCCCTAGACCATTTTTTCCTTCCAGGCGGTAGACCGAGACAGAGCACGACACGAGGTACTTCCACATCTACTCATAGTAGCAGATGGAGAGTCCGTGGGTCTTCTTCTGTATTTAGGAATCTCCGTCTCCCTTCCTATACACGATCAAATAAAAAAGAATAAAACAAAATGAAACTCTCTAAAGAGATCGCATGAAAAAGAAAAAAAGAAAAAAAAAATTATTTTTGAGGAGAGATACGGGGAGTTCCAATCAAATGGAACACCGAACACACCAACGTCCTCGCCTCATTTTGATTCCCAACTCGTTAATCTGGTGTGAACTCAAGTCAAGTGAGGACGCAAAACTGAAGGCGCAACGTGAATCAGGGGGAAATTGAGATGCTACTCCACACAAAAGTCGTCTACGCTTTACACTTTACTCTCTACTCTCTTCCTTCCACTCTGCACCCGGATCGGATGTTTCTCTCCCTACATCCATGGCAGAAGCAGCAGCAGCAGATACTCTCTTAAACCATGGAGGAGAAGAAGAAAGCCATAAAAATAGGAGCAGTAGTTGGAAAAGGCAAGAAAGAGGGATGTTGTTGGGTCTTGTAGTGTCACCGATGAATTGGATAAGTATGTTGTGCGATGAATTGCATTGGAGTTTTGTGGTGGGTGTGATAAGTGTATATGGGATAAGTCAGGGGTTAAGTATGGGATTAAGTAGAGCTACTATTCAATACTTTATCAAGGATGAACTCAAAATCCAGCCTTCTCAAGCTCAACTTTTCATGGGTGTTGTTAGGCTTCCATGGGTTCTCAAGCCTTTCTGGGGTCTTCTTACTGATGTTCTTCCCATCTATGGCTACAGAAGAAGGCCTTACTTCATTTTTTCTGGTAACTTCTATTTCCCTCTTTCAATTCTGGATTTCTGTGCTTGCATTTCTTCTTTGAATTGGATGATCCAGCAAATTGTGTGACTTAATCAAAGGGACTTGTTGATTTTTCATGGCATCACTCCATCTATTATTCTGTTGTGTTTGAACTTTACTTCCAAGATTGGGCTGGTGTAGTAAGATCTTCCTTTGAAGAGACGTATCTGTCTTAACAATAAAACAGGGTCAAATATGCCCCCATTTTGATAGATAAAACAAACAATTTGCTACAACGTAGGCGTAAGGGTTTGTCTTATCCTAACTATTTGAACTGTATAAGTTTAAAACGGATATGTATTATGTCCGTCTTATACAAGAGTTTGTGTAGTAGCTAAGGCGGTGTGCGAAAGTAATTTGGATTAATGATTCATGTCCTTCTATAGTTTTATTCTACTTAACCGCCTGCACTTCTTGGCTGGCTATGTCTGGAATCTCGACTAATATAAAGCCTAAACTTAAGTGTGGAACATAACCTACCGCTCTAGCTGATCCGGTGGACATGTGCACGGTTACATGATCAAATCTTGATGTCCATCACAATATTTTTGTTTAAGGTGGGGTAACAAATTGTTTGTCTCCATCTATTCAAGTGGGTAGTATTTGACCCATCAGCCATCATAACCTTAAAACAGATATATCCGACTTAACACTTATCCTATATTCATAGGGGTTGTGGTTTTAAATGTTTATTCAAGTGAGTCGACCCCAAATCATTTGCAATTTGAAAACATGCCATGTATTGAGTAGAATAATAAACAAGTCTTATTTTTACCGATGTGTGATTGTAGTTTTTGTTTACGAAAAGAAACACAGCCAGACTCTTGGCTCTGTATGTTCCACCATCAATTTGAAGTCAAATATGGAGTATGAGCAAGTTGTGTCTATAGGTTATGTGAGTTAATAGATATGATAACAAACTTGATTTCATATCAAATAGGTCAATCAATGCTCATTTATATATCATAATTCAATACTAACCTATGATAAGATTGCATTATTAACTGAACAGTCATTATATTTGTTTCAGGCTGTCTTGGTGTGATCTCAATGCTTATCTTATCTACAGCAAATGGACTGCATGTTGTACCCGCGATGTTGTTTTTAATGGCAGGAAGTGCCGGGGTGGCAATTGCAGATGTCACAATTGATGCTTGCATCACAGAGAATAGTGGCACGCATCCTTCACTTGCTAGTGACATGCAGAGTTTGTGTGGACTAAGCTCTTCGACGGGAGCCCTGGCAGGGTTTATAATAAGTGGTTTTCTCATTCATCTAGTTGGGTCTAAGGTCTACTTCTATCCTCATTTTATACACGTGGCATTCTGTCTATTTCTTTTTGGGTGAAGTCATCGATTTCACGAATTTCATATATCAATGTTTGCTAAGCTAGTCTGTAATTTTAGCAAGGTTTGAAATACACCTGCCCATTGCCGTTTATTTGTCAATTGTTACTTCGGGGCAGAAATTCCATATGAATACTTTTTTTTTCTCATTCTCTTTTTCAATTTTGCAATCTTTTATACATAAAAAAAACCTACTCTCCCACCGGCCTGCTGGCCACCCTAAGGATGTATCCTCATCTATGATGAGAGCTCATTTTCCCTACATCCTATGTTTATTGTACCTAATATGACTTCGGTGATCACACGAAGGTGACAGTGATCGATATTTCTTCATGATGTACTATATCTCTCATGACAGTTTTCAGTGTAGATTCATGTTACTGACAAGTTGATTTGGGGTTAAGGCTCTATTGTTCTTGTTGATATACAATTGTGACAAGCCTACAACTTTTAAAATGTTATACTCTACTACGATTTTTTCCCCTTGAACAGAAAAGTGAACCATGATATGTTTTATATAATGGCTTTATGTATGTTTGGATAAGTAATTAGTCAAAAGTTGACCATCTAAGTTGCGGGGACAACTTCTTGGAGGATGGATGTAGATTAGTTTTGGCACACCATGCTAAAGTTTATAGGTGGAGTTTTATGTTTCTTTTCGAAAAGTCAAGTAGTTTCTATGTTACTCCGACACTTCACTTGGGTGCCGTTTTGTGTGTCCGAAATAGCCGTGTCCGACACTATGACACAGTGTCGGACACGGCACTTCATTGGAGAATCCGAGTAACACAGACTAGTTGTTTTGAATATTCTAGTATAGTGAGCATGTTGTCACAGTTAGAGTCATCTTGTGAGTAGTGACAATGTGCTTCAACTTCTCTATAGTCTATAGACAAGGGTGGGAGATGTGATGGCATAAATTCAGATATTTCAAACACTGCCCATATACATTTTTCAAATTTGTTTCAGCTATCTGAATCATGGTGCTTCATCAATGCATTGCCTATTTAATCTTTGAAGAAAAAAAATTTGTTTTCTACTATCATCTTATGTCGGCCATTACTTTTCCTCATAGGGTGTCTTTGGGACATTGGCAATTCCTCCCGCACTGGTCATTTTGATTGGGATGGCAATTAAGGAATCCCCTATGAGGAAAGTCTCCTACAACAAGGTAATTAATTTTTTTTGAGCTTTGTCCTTATTTCTTAGTTTTTTTAGTTTGGTCGGTCGTCGGACCAATTTCATTAATGATTGAAGTTTCAAGCAGGTGACAGAGAAGTTTTCTGATGCTGGAAGAGCTATGTGGGCCACATTAAAATGCCAGCATGTGTGGAGACCATGTGTTTACATGTACTTGTCTCTCGCTCTTGGTGTAAACATTCACGAAGGATTGTTTTATTGGTATACCGATGCCCCGGGAGGTCCAATGTTCTCAAAGGTATCACCTTCTCTGCTGCCTTCATTGCCTTAACTTACGAATGGGTTGATGAGCATACTAGCGTATTTGTTTTATAGCAGAGATTTGTTTAAGTGTGAGTCATGCTGAATTCTGTTTATTACAGAGGCATCTCATGTTGAGACCTTGTTTCAATTTGTTAATGAACTTAAAAGTACTCAAAGCTTCGAGGGATAATGTTGTCACTTGTCAGAGTGTCTATGCCGTGCCTATTTTATGGTTTAAAACTGTAATAACATGGTATTGTAATCTGGTAGGTGGAGTCGCATTGGGTTTGGGCCTGGGTCTTGATTACAATCGGGTCTTGATTACAATCAGGTCGGGATTGGGTCAAATCAAGTTTGGGTTTGTTCGGGTCAAATCGGGTTTGGGAGATTCCGGCCATTAGGGTTCTACATGAATAATGCATTAGCACAGATGGTTAACTTAAACTTTCGTCTTTGACAGTCATCTGATTGATTCACACCCTATGCATATGCAGGAGGCTGTGGGGTCTATATATGCAATTGGAGCTCTTGGTTCTCTCTTTGGTGTTCTTCTATACCAGAATACCTTGAAAAATCACCCTTTTCGTGACCTACTTTTCTGGGCACAGTTATTACATGTTGCATCAGGCATGCTGGATTTGGTTTTTGTGCTTCGCCTAAACTTAGTATTTTTTATCCCGGACTATCTTTTTGTTGTGATCGACGAAGGAGTTTCTCACATGATAGGGCGTGTTAGATGGATGCCTCTGCTTGTACTTAGCTCAAAGCTTTGTCCGCCTGGGATAGAAGGCACATTCTTTGCTCTATTGATGTCCATTGATCAAGTAGGCATGCTAACCTCATCATGGCTAGGAGGGCTTGTCTTGCACTTTTTACATGTGACTCGAACTGAGTTTGATAACCTTTGGCTTGCAGTTCTCATCCGAAATCTCCTGAGAATAACACCCATTGTTTTATTGTTTCTGGTGCCTAGAACCGATTCTAACTTGCCTGGTGTTCCCGACCCATTGGAAATATCAAAACCGGAGGATGATACAGAGATGCTGGCCTCTGAGAGCCATGAACTGTTTCCTCTTGTTCACAGCAGTTGATTTTGGGTCCAGAGTTGTACCATGAAGTATTTCCTGTGGTTGACAGAATTTATTTTGGTTCCATATTTGTTGAGATCGAACTGTAGTATCATGTCTTTTGTTGACTAGGGTTTAGGTTTAGGGTTAGGATTAACTGTTAAGGATTTAAGATTCAGGCCTACTACTTTTCATGTTGATTCAGACTGCTGCTGTAAATATATCCTACACTTCACTTAATGAGGAGATTAAGTAAATATTCACATTATAATCTTACAGGATTTTTTATATGATACCCTTGTATTTTTGCATTTTCTATGAAGTATCCACTCACTTTTCGAATCATATGTGGTGTCCATCAGTTTTTTTTGAACATTAAGGGATGTTATCACAACTCACAACTAATTTGACTTAACTTAATGTATAAACATGTAATTAGCTTCTACTTAATTGATTGGTTTTTAAAATACCCTTATTGTTATAACCACCCAAAAAGGAGTTATGAACATTCAGCGATGGGGAAACACCAAAAACCATTTCGTAAGCTTTTACATGCCGGTTTTTTTTTTGTAAGGTTAAGTTGTAAGTTTTTATTGGAATCAGTAATATTTTTTTTGTACAAAAGATACATTTTATATTAAAAATATCAGACCCACGGATCTAAAAATATCCATCAAGTCGGATATGACTCAAAACATTTTAGACCATGACGAATCCGAATTGGATATGGGTCGAACGTACAAAACACCCAATCGGACCCGTCCGGGTCTCGTTGAACTCTAGCATTATCATCCCTACCCACCCAGGTTAACAAAATAGGGTGCCTTTTGAAAAGACCCACAACATACACCGTACCTGGTCGGAATGAATGCATAATGCCAAAATCATAATCATAATCATAAACAATAAAAGGAGACTACTTTTTGTTAGCATAATTGGGAGGAGAAGCACTGGAACGCGTCAACGCGGTATGACTTGCTAACCCCTCCTCTAAAACTCCATTGAAATACAGCTACTTATTCCAAACCCCCACCCTATATAAACCACCTTCGTCTCTCTCTCTCTCTCTGCTCTTCTTACACCTTCATCTTCATTCTACTTCTACACTATCTTCCAATTCTTCCATCTTCCTTTTGCTCAAGTATATATTCTACCCATTACATACCTTGCATCCTCGTCTTCATCGTTTAATTTACAATGGCCGCCAGACTACTAGTTGCTGCTCTTTTTGCCCTCCTCGCCGTTGCCGCCCTCGCTCAATCCCCCGCCGCCTCCCCTTCATCCAAACCACCCACCGCCGCCGCAACTCCGCCTTCCTCTCCCGTCGCCCCTGCCGTTTCTCCCGCGGCCGCCCCTTCAAGCGGTGCCGTTTCGATGAACAGAGTCGCAGTTGCTGGTGGGTCTTTCCTTGCTGTTGCCGTCGTCTCTGCTTTCATGTTCTAGACTGGGAATATGACCCATCCACTTTTCTGTTTATTTATTTGAATTTGATTCAATTTATTCATTTCATTACTGCCCACTATATCGATTGTGGAAGCTGGTTGGATTTTGGAGGCTTTGATTCATAGATGATGATGTCAGGATTCGATACACGGTGTAGCCATAATATACTGTATTAATTATCGTGAGATAGTTTCATATGAATTTTTTGTTACGGAATATACATGGTTTTAAGAGATTTGTTTGGCTTTTGCGATCATTGTTACGTTCATTTTTTCAAGGTGAACATTGGCTTCAATCCTTTTCAATTTGTTTTCAGGGTATATCATGCATATTACAAATTTCAAGTTTATTCCAACAATCATAATCGGACACTCCGCTTCAAAACCAAAGCATTGCTCATGTTTTCTACGACTAGTTGACTTCCAATTATCCTACCAATTCCACTAACTTCACTCATATCATCAAATAGAGCAATTTCACTCCGATTTTATAGGTTTGCCCCCATATTGATTTGCACATAAATTAAGAAATTGGAAAATTATGTATGAAAAGTACAATGATGAAGAAATAAAGGTGGACTAATAGGTATAAAGTACAGTAGTGATTAAAGTGTAAATATAGTGGCAAAGGAGGTAAATAATAGAAATTCATAGGGACAATATGGTAATAATATATACTCCCTCCTATTCACTCTTTTCCTCTCCAATTTTTTTTGGGGAACCAAGGAGGGAGTATAATAATAATAAAGAGTGGAGATAAAGTAAGAGAAATGAATAGAAAGTGGGGTATGAAGTGTAAAAGGTGGGGTATAAAGTGAAAAGGGGTTGAGTTTAGGTGTGGAGGAAAAGAATAAAGAATTGAAGGAAGAATAAAGAATGATTAAAATTATTTCCAAAAAAGAAAAGTGGGAAGAAAACCAAACTAAGCTCAAAAAGGAAAGTGGGAGGAAAAGAATGAATAGGAGGGAGTATAAGACCAATATGGAAAGTGGAGAAATTGGGCAAACAATTAAAATTTGCCAAATAAGGAATACATGGCAAACATAAAAAACCGGAGGGAGTACTTCATTATTTTTTCATTTTATTTCATGAATATTTGTGCAGAATATTTTGATGAAATGGGACAAAAAAAAGTGAAGGGACTACATCCGTTTTATTTTATTTTTTATGTTTGCTTTTTTGGACATTATTAATTGATTAGTCACATGAAATTTTGTTTAAATTATTTAATCAAGTTCATTATGAATACCAAACTTTGAATATATGATTAAAGATATAATAAAAAAAAACTTAAAGAACAAGGGCGGCTAAGAGGAGGTTCAGGGTGAGCGACGGAACAAGCCTCTGGATACTTTGAGCTTCATGATTCTCCTACTTTGTATTTACTCTTATATACAAAAGTAGGAGAGTATGAATACATACAAGTTGTAATGCAGTGGTTTTAGAGTACTCTTGCACTATGTTTTTACAATTTTTACCGATTATAGTCTCATACATAGTTATTTCTCATTTTTCAACAAATGATCATACGAATTGACAAGATGACATTAAGAACAAGGTGATCCGTCACGCTGAGTAAGGAATAATCATATATATAGTTTCATTAAAATGCAGTTGAGTATGTGATAGATAATTTCGATACCAATAAACAATCACGATCTCAATGACCGCAATCTCAATTCCAGTCTCGGTTCCACAATCGTATCAACAATAGTAACAGGGGTCTCGTATGATCCAATTGATATTTCCCCGAATAGTAAAATCACAGGTTCGTCATTGTTCAACAGAGCCAACTATATAAGAAAACGATGTATCTGCCTAGAGTAATCTAATTTGAGAAGCCCAAGCACTAACAGGTGAAGATCCACAATAAGTATATTGATTATAAAACATTAACAAAGGTGAAGGTGAAGGTGAAGCCAACATCAGTGTGGTGGTTAAGATGATTAATGTTAAGTTAGAGGTTGTGTGTTTGACTCATCTATTGCTCCTTTTTAAGTACTCGCTTTCATCCATTCAATTCTTTACATTCCTTTTTTGGTAAAATACTCTACCTTATAATCATTATATCTTTACTCTATTTACACAAAATGTCACTACTATTTCCTTACTTTAAGTTTGGTGGACCCATAAAATCACTTGATTTACCAATAATATCCTTACATTTATCACTTTTCTTAAAACTTGTAAAACTATCATGTCAAAGATTGAATGAATGAGAAGGAGTAAAATTTTTTACTAGAGAGGGTAATACTCTATTGTAATAAAGGATGTCAGTGTTAAAGTTAAAATAGTGCCCCAAATTTCATTGGCCTACCCAACTTAATACTGTAATGGGTGAGACTTGATTTCTTTGCAGATTTTATTTGATTGTGTAATTATATTTCATTGAAATCATTTCAGAATTCATTATTGTAAGAAAGGTTGAAGAGGATATTGTGGAATGGGTGTTGATGATATTCCAAGTTGATGCCAGAAACGATTCGTACATTTCTGAACCTAATTTGGAAGAGAAACGGCTGAAACGCAACGCGGTAACGTGGGATGAGTTGTAAACTTGTCCGTCTAAACATTAAACAATTAACAACTCTCTACTAACTCAATTAATCCCCAAAGTTCATGACTAATTCCGACCCCCTGCGCTCTAATCCTATATAAACTCCTCCCTTTCTCATCTTTTCTTTACTTACACCTTCATCTTTAATTTCCTCTAAACATTTCTTAATTTCTTTCTTCTTTTTTTTTACAATGGCCAGACTACTAATTGCCGCCCTCTTCGCCCTCCTCGCCGTGGCCGCCGTCGCCCAATCCCCCGCCGCCGCTCCGGCAAACTCTCCTTCATCGCCCATATCTAAACCACCCACCGCCGCCGCAACTCCTCCTACCTCGAACGTGCCTCCCGTCGCCGGTGATTCCCCCGCCGCAGCGGAAGGAGTATCTCCCTCGGCCGCCGCCCCTGCTACCGCACCTTCAAGCGGTGCTGTTTCGATGAACAGAGTCGCAGTTGCTGGAGGATCTTTCCTTGCTCTTGCTTTCGCCTCTGCTTTCATCTTCTAAACTAATTCCATCTACTTCTGTTTATTTATTTATTTGAATTTTGATTGAATTGATTCATTTTGTTACTCCTGAATTTTGATTGAATTTGGATGAATAGTGTACTCTGTGGTTGCATTAAGCGGCTTTGGTTCACGGTTGCCATTTTATTTTATACCAAGTTTGGTACTACTCGTACATGTTATTGTGGCCTTTTCATTGTTCATTTATTTACGTTTTATATTATTGATGATAAAAAATGATTTGAGACGGAGGTAGTGTACGATTAAGATTGTATTTCCGTTAAACCATAAATGGAGTATAGGTTTGTGAGTTTGAGAGTTGTGAGATTGATTACAGAAAAAGCCTGGCTGTAGATACCCACTGACCCAACCAAGTTCTTGAAGCACAATGAGAGTTGTGAGACTGAGTACAGAAGAAGGCTTGATGTAGTCTGTAGATACCCAATGAGGCACTCACCCAACCAAGTTCTTGGAGCACAATTGGTGTTTGCTAAACAACAAATTGGTCATTTTTTTTTTAATAAAATGTAAATTGTATTAAAAAATGGTAATTACAACAAACTCCTCTAAGCAAGACCTAGATAATAGACTCTAGCCATGCTTTCTCCTGCAAGTTCCAATTACCCTTAAGACATTCATTAAATTTAATACAAAGCTCCCTTTTGATTTTCTCAAACACAACCGCAGGTCTGTCAATAATTCCTTCAATCCTGCCTCTATTACGTTGCCACCAAATGCAGTACACTAGCGCAGTAGTAGCTGCCCAGTAAATGTTCAACTTCAGACCTGCAATTGGAGGCTGCCTACACTGCTGGACTGTGTTTCCCACCTGCATTCCTAACCACCCTCCCATACTCTGTCGCAGTATCGAACTGTAAGAACACAGAAAGAATAGATGCTCGGTTGTCTCCTCATCACTCTCACATATACAGCAACGATCCGTGGCACTAACACCCAGTCTCGCTAGCTTAGCACGAGTGTTCATTGCATCCTGGAAAGCTAACCATGTCATAAATTGATGCTTGGGCAGTCCATCTTGGCACCAAACCAGCGAATCCCACCCAACTGCAGGCAACTTAGCCCGTAAAACTTCGTACCCTGCTGCAATTGAATATGTCACACCTCCTCCCTGCCATTTCTCACTCTGAAATTTGGGTTTCAGCAGCTCTTTTGTCGAACAAATCCTCTTCCATCCCCACGAAACCGAAATGCCTGGTACATAGTCGTGCCAATCTTGACCTTTGAGGTAAAATTTGTGAACCCATTGGACCCATAATCTTTCTTTTTGCTCATATAACCACGAGACAAGCTTACCTATCGCCGCTATATTCCAGTGATAAAGTTGTCTAAGTCCCAAACCTCCTTCCTTCTTTGGATAGCACACTTTATCCCATGCTACGAGAGGAACTCGGTGATAAGCCTCTTTACCCTCCCACAAGAACGTCCTACATAATCCATCAATATGGGCTAAAACACATTTAGGTAAAATAAAAATCATCGCCCAATACACATGGACCTGAGATAGCACAGCCTGCACAAGGACCAAACACCCTGCGTATGACAGTCTCTTCGCACCAATACTCCTAATCCTTGCTGTAATTTTCTCTACTAATTTTGCACAGTCGACCTTTGTCAGTTTCGTGGTCTGAATAGGCACTCCCAAATAACGAAATGGCAGCGAACCCACTGCACAACCAGTAGCAGCCAACGCATCAGCCTTCAGAGACTCAGACATACCAGCACAATAGAGGTGCGACTTGCCTATACTCATAGTTAATCCTGATGATTTTGTAAACGTAGCAAACGCTCTCATCAAGATATTAATTGATTTCATATCCCCTTTGCAGAAAAGTAAGAGATCGTCCGCAAACATCAAATGGGTGAACTTCGACGCACATTTTGGATGGTATTTGAAGTCATAATTTGTAGTAGCATAAAGTAGCGTACGACTCAAATATTCCATACAAATAGTGAAGAGCAAAGGCGAAATTGGATCCCCTTGCCGTAGACCCCGTCTAGCTTGGAAAAAACCAAAATTTTCCCCGTTAAGACTCAAAGTGAACCTCACTGTCTTCACACATTCCATAATCATGGCAATAAACTTTTCGGGAAATCGTAGAGCTTCCATCATCTGCACCAAAAAATCTCATTCAACACTATCATACGCCTTTTGTATGTCTATTTTCATTAAGCATCTCGGGGACACCACTTTTCTATTATATAGACGAACCAAATCCTGGCATATAAGGACATTTTCAATTATGTTTCTACCCTTGATGAACCCTCCTTGCTGCACACTTATGATATCAGGTAGAATTAGCCGAAGTCGCTTCCTCAGAATTTTCGAAATGCATTTATAGACCACATTGCAACACGCAATTGGCCTGAACTGTAAGATTGGTCCTTTTTTGACATATGGAGGTCTTTCATGTTTGACTAATTGAAATAGAGTACTCCCTTTCGTTTACTGGAAAAGCACAATATTCCTTATTTGGCTCATTCACTGGAAAAGCACACTTTCCTTAATCCTGCAACTACATATTTTGGTAAAGTGGTCCAACTTACTCACTTACCTTAATATTTGTTCCAAAAGTAAAGTGGACTTTTCCTGTGAATGAGAGGAAGTAATAGATTTGGGTGTCATCTACGGCATATTGTTTTACAATATGCTGCTTACCCTATCATATTTGATTACCATGTTGAGAATATATATACGTACAAAAATGATTTTCTGAAAATAGTCGTATATTTGATCCAATTTCCATTATTAATTCATATCAATAATTGTCATTTTACATAAAATTTAGCAATCTACTAATTTGAAACCGTTAATTACCAAATACCACTAAAAAAATTTTGTTAATCATATCGTATATGTTAGTCAAACCTGCTAATAAAATCTGCTAATTATAATCCGCTTTTGAAACCTGTTTACGCCAATATTAATCTCTTATTTACCAAATCGGACCTAAAATTAAAAATTATGAATTGATATTGTTATTGATGTACTACCTCCGGTTTTATATGATTGTCCCCTTTCATTATAATACTCCTCACATATATTACCTAAATGGAAGTATTTGACAATTATACCATGTATATTTATATGAGCTAAGCTAGGTTACAAATAGTACATGAGTTAGGGTAAGCTATTAACACTAGCGGAAAACTAGGAAGAGTCGATGTCTTTGATTTATTGAGATCCCACTTTTGTTGTACGTATTTGTACGTTTTTATTATCATTTGTTGTATCTTAAAATGATCATTTCATTTTGTATTCCCAAATTCAATCTCTTATTGACCCACTCATGAACAATCATCATCCAAAACACAAACATCGTAGCTATTCAAGGTACCAAACTCCACCGGATCGAGGGCGGACGATGTGGCGGGGTGATTGGGGAGCAGTGGTGGTGGTTGAATCTATATCGAGGGTGGTGTGGGAGTGGAAGGGTCGGGTCGGTCTGGGAGGTGGGTGGGTGAGGTAGGGTAGTCTGGGTGGTGGTCGAGAAGGTGGGGTTGGTGAGGGTCGTGGGCTGGGGTGGTTACTGATTTTATACGATTGTTCCATTATCCTAATATATGTGAGGAGTTTTATATTGAAACAGGACAAACATGTAAAATCGGAGGAGTATGTGCACACTCCACACCTAAAATACATGGAGAAAGAAATAGTTTCCAATCACAACAACCTTTTAAAACGTGTAGATGAAGAACAAATCCTCCTCTTCCTTAGGACAAGGTTTATACTACACTCACTACTTCTCAACCACCTTCAACATTTTTCTCTCATCTTACACTTTCTCTTTTCTTTCTTTTTCCCCTAATCACTCTCTCTTTAATCACCTAATAATGTTCTCCTATCCTAGCTAATGGCTAGAATATTCCACAGAAACCTCTCCTCTTACATCACTTCATATCTCAATCCCACATATAATAATAATGACACAAAACACCCATGCACCGATTTATGTGATCCCTCTTGCGGCGACTTTGAAGAATGTTACCCTCTACCGCCACTCCCACCACCTCTGCCACCGATCTCCATTGTTGTGTCGTCCACCACGACGAGTCTAAGGTTGCAAATGTCCCCTTTTGCGCTCATCTTTGTTATTGTATTGTCTGGTGTAATTCTAGGGGTTTGCACCTATGCAATTGTCAATAGACTTTGTCATGTTTTGCAACGCTTTTTAACCGGTCCGGTTCATGATGGCCCGGTTCAACCGGAAGATAACCAACATCCGACCGCTCCACTGGTCCAGGAGAATAATGATCGTGATGAACCGGGCGTTGAGAATTTTCATCCCATTTGGTTAATCTCATCCGTTGGATTGCAACAGTCTGTGATCAATACGATCACAGCCGTACGATACAAGAGTGGGGACGGTTTGATCGACGGCTCAGATTGTTCTGTTTGCCTCAGTGAATTTCAAGAGGGTGACAACCTTAGACTTTTGCCCAAGTGTAGGCACGCATTTCATATTGATTGTATTGATACGTGGTTAAGGTCACACACCAACTGCCCGTTATGCCGAGCAGGTATAGTTATCAACCCGGGCAGACCGTCCTTAGGCTCAAATGAGCCCGGGTTGGGACAATCAAGTCAAGCCGAGCCGACCAGGACGGCTAATCCGGACTCTAATAGCGTTGAATTAGGCATAGGCCAATTAGGGAATAGTAGCGCGATTATTGAAAATAGAGATGCGACCGATGATATTGATAACAGTGATGAAAACAAGGTGTTTACGAGGAGGTCTTTCTCAATGGATTTTTCACGTTTTCAAAGAAAGGACTCGAATTCAAGCTCGGGCCAAGAGATTGATAGTTCGTCTTCATCGAGACCTCTAAGACCCCATTCTATGAAGAGATCGTATTCGTGGAGCGAGAGGGTGTTTTTGTCTAGCCGTGATCAGAATAATGGGAATCAAAATGTATCTCCTTGAATGTGGATGTAAATGAGAAATTAATTTAGGGTACGTTCTTTAGGGAAACCCATGCAATTTGATGCTTTTGACGACCCATGTTTCATACTTCTCTATAGGATTCAATTGGCTCTTTCATTTTTATTAAAGTGTACATACAAAATGTGTAGATATTAAGCAAATGAGACTTCAGAACAACTACAATTAATTACAGAGTACTTCATTACATCATTTGTCTTTTTATTTGGTACATGAGGCGGCGAGCCCCAAAAACCTAACGGGTCTGTACATAAAAAAAATAACTGTCGGTTGTTAGAAAAAACACTTAAAACATTGTAGACACCCGCATTTTGACTGCCACGTGTCTATGGTAGTCTCCGAAAAAAAACACCCGATGATGATTGGACGTCAACGTGACTAGTATACTCGGACTTGGACTCGAAATTCATAATATCCGACATGGACTTTTTAGCGGAGTAAAATCTCACAAAACAGACCTCGAATTCAGGCCCAGTGGGTCGTTCCGAGTCAAATGAGACTAATTTGGGCCAAAACCGACACCAAAGATAATTCCCGTCTTTTGGCGACCGGGTCAAAACCCGGTCAAAGACGAAACCGTCTCATAAAACCAGCCAAGTTCATTTGGCGCACAAATCAAAATTCAAAATAATAAACAAATCTTCAAAGTCAACCCTTCTTATTTATCTCACCCGCCTTGACCCACTCGATCGAGTGGATTGACCTCACTCGATCGAGTGGAGCCTTTTTACCCGGATAAGGCCCATTTGTGAAGGCACTCGATCGAGTGCACTAGGGCCACTCGATCGAGTGCCCTAGGTCGTGGCAAAATGCCTATAAATACCGACATCCCCCCATGCATTTTCACAATTTTTTAGAACTTTTCTCTTCAGAAATTACACAACACTTTCACCCTACATTCACCCTACTTCAACCCTACACTACATACATTGCAAACCCTAGAGAAACTCCACCAAAACCGAGCCTCGTCCCTCGATAAACCGACATACACACATACACACACCTACACACCATAACTCGCGCGCATTCCTCGATACTCCTAAAGCTTTGTCGCTGTTCACGAGTCCGTTTCCGAGGCCAATACTAGCATGTACGTTGAGGGTGTTCCGAACTCCTTTCTAGTCTCTTTTTTAATATCGTCTTATGCACATATTCATATTGTTGTATCGTAGTTGTCACAACACTAACACTAACATTTTTACATCTTTTTTACATTTTCGTTTTATATCGTTTTTATCTTCATTATATCATCAATACCGTGTATATCTAAAACTAGTATCAAATTTCGGTTTAAAATCCGTTTGACTATGATGTTTGCCTTAGATCCGTTTAATCCCTTTACGAGCAACGACGGAGGTGGAGCCCTTTCGAGGAGCCCCGCCCCAATGTACTCAAGGGCGTAACGCGATCGCAAACGGTCGTAGTTGAACGGATTTCATTCCATTTCCATAACTGGTACGAGACCCGTTGACACGAATACCGACATCACATAACTCGAAAGGGTTAGTTTCGATGTTGTGACGTAGAGGGATGCATCTCGTTACTAATTCAAAAGTTTCGTAATCTAAACGCAAACGTTTTCATAAAACCTCCGGTGACGGTATTATAATCGTTCTTACACGATTATAGTACCGGAGGCCGAGTCGAATACAAATCATGCGATATTCGTATTTGACTCGGCCGACCATCGATTTCAAGTCATAAAATCGAGTAAATCACTACTCGTACAGGGGGCACTCGACCGAGTGCCATAGGCCACTCGATCGAGTTGCACCCCAAAAACAGGGCAGTAGCCCCATTAATGACGCACTCGACCGAGTGTCTTAAGGCACTCGATCGAGTAACCCCCCAAAATATGGGCAGTAGCCACGTTAATGGCGCACTCGGTCGAGTCAATCAATGATTCGGTCGAGTGGGTCTGGCAACTCAGAAACCCGAGGGCTTTGACACATATTCCGAGCCCTGTCCTTATCGACTTTAGACCATGGACCGACCTTTCATCATTTTTTTTCAAAACGCTACACATGTCACGACACGTAGAACGACTTTGACCACTTTACGTGATAAGTCGGGACAAGACTACGGAATGTGAGACTAGGCTAGCAATACGCCGCAATCTCACATTTCCGTCCTTCGCTTAATACGCAACATAATACGTATTTAAGCGGGGTAGTCCATCTACATATTTCGCGGTCTAGCTTTCATACGGGTCCTTTTTTTATCTTTACGTTATTTTGTTTATGTCGTATTGTGAAATCCGGGTTGTATTTCCGCCCGAGTAGCTTGTACGCTTTTTACTTCCTTTTTTTCGAGCTTTATTTATTACTTGCTTTTACGCTTTATAAATGAACCTCGCATGCTAACGCAACTCGACCATAATTAAATGCATTAAATGACGTAGTTAACGCAAAATTCGCATGTTTAGACAAAACGTTGTTTGCATATCATTTCATTATTTTACTAGCGCGCGTATCATGAACACGAACGATGTCTTAGTAGAGGCCGCCATGTGCGGGCGGGGTTGGGTGTCCTTCGTGGGCTTCCCAACACGTACCCTCACCCCTTACTCAGAACCTTTGGTTTCCGGATGTCCGAAACCCTTGGCGAACGAGAGTCATTCTTTACACGATTACCGGTGTAGATGGTATCGGTATCGCAATGCAAAGGGACGAGCCCCATAAACTCTGAAATCGAAGTGGGCTTACTTTGTGTATAGCCCATGACGACATAGAGTGGGCTCGTATGGTTCCGAATAACCACAAAATTCGGTGGCGACTCCATTTTGACTTAAATTTCGAACCCGAGAACAATCTTACCACGAGATTCATTCGCCTACCCAAACCCGCACTTCGCCGCGTCGGGGTGGACCTACGTCATGTCCACAATTTGGCGACTCCGCT
This sequence comes from Agrostemma githago, assembly GCA_958450325.1. NCBI lineage: Eukaryota > Viridiplantae > Streptophyta > Magnoliopsida > Caryophyllales > Caryophyllaceae > Agrostemma > Agrostemma githago. The sequence continues at coordinate 60,683,155 of OY288257.1, read as the reverse complement.
GGGGACACCTGATGTACCACATGTCATCGGGGTTCCTAGGGTGAGACTCGAAGAGAAATCGTTCGTCGATTAGTGTGCGCGCGTTAGTTTAATGATTCATGCATAACCCATTTTTGCCCGGGCCGGTTACTTGTGACCGACGTCCCACTATACCGCGGTGCATTCCTACATGGGTGCGCTAAAAACATCGATGGTGGAACTCGTCTCGGTTTTGCGGCATGTCCTAAGACCAACTCGGCTTAGGGAGTCCGTCCATCACACGAGAAAGCCATCGTTGTTGGTATAGACCCTATTTTGACCGACCGAGACTTAGTGTAAAGCATACATAAGCGTCGTTATAATGCTTGTTTGACTACGTGCTACTTGGTTTCCGTGTCAATTTTTTCAAAAACCGTCATTTCAAATTTGCATCTTTCCAAAAATACCCACCTTTCGAAAAACCCGAAATACTGTCCATTTCGGGACTCGTCATTCTAAAAACGCCCAATTTTGAAAAACCCGAAATGCTGCCCATTTCGGGACTCACCTTTTCAAAATACCCAATTTTCGAAACTCGGAATGCCGCCGAAATTTAGGATCAACGATTTGACTCAAAATATCCTTTTCTGTAGTCGGCATGCTGTCCGTTTTAATTCTCGAATTTCCACCCCCACCACCTTGATTTTCGGAATTTTCCTTTTTCAAAATTCTAATCTCGGTTTTCGAAATTCCGTTTTCAGTTTTCAAAACTCTCGGAAATTCGTTCATTTTGCATTCAAACCTCAACTTTCAACTTTCCTAAAATAAACCTTCCTTATTGTAGGACCTACCGTCTATCCGTGTGTCGGGTCTTTGCATAGTACGTAGAGGGTTTATAGCGTCGAAACTCCGTCGATCTTATATCACGAGTTTCCTCCCTTTCCCAAGTCCGCCTTATCTTGTCAAGGCACGACCAACCCGCGTAGGGCATACCCCTACCAAGGAAGGTCCGTCCATACACTCGAGTCAAAAGTCTGGGGAGTAATTTCACGTGAACCTTCCTTCGAACGGGACTAGGCCCACAAAGCCGAAATCCTAAGGAAGTCATACCACCCACGAGTCATCCGTCTAGATGTCTTTCTCGAGTCTTTTCCGCTCAGTCCTTTCTTTTTGGGTCGCTCGGGATGTGCTGTTTCCTTTGATTTCAAGACTGGGTTCGGTTTCTGATTACGTGGTGTTCTTACAGACAGGCCACCATCAACCAGACACACTCGCAGGATGGAAACTACCTTAGCTGAACTAAAAGCCTCCGTTGATTCCATGATCGAGAAGCAGGCCGACATCGATGCCCAACTGAATGAAATGAGGGCTGGGCAAGTTGCTATCGTCACTCGATTGGCCTCGGTGGAGCACAGGACTCCTACTACCGGGACTACCGGACCTTTAGCTGAACTGGTTAGCTCGGTTCGCCGACTAGAAGAACAAGTGCATTTAACTGGGAATAATAACATTCACCGGGAAAACAGTCGGGAGTATAACCCGCTAAGTGACAGGCTGCCTGCAAACCTGAACCTCACCGGTTTGCCTATGTTCGAAGGGACTGAAGACCCGTTACTACATGTACGGGCCTTCAAGGAGTTCATGGCCATCAAAGGGGTGGACTCCACCATGTTCAAGAACCTCTTTGCTGCGTCTCTTGAAAAGCACCCTCGGGCCTGGTACTACAGGCTAGACCCGAAGAAATACCCTACATGGGATGATGTGGCCACCGAGTTCGCTCGGAACTACGCTGACAACACCGAGATCCAAACCACAATGAGATCTCTGGAAGTTATGGCCCAAGAACCAAAAGAAGGTTTTACCAAATACCTTCAGCGCTGGAGGGCTGAGAGTGTGAAACTGGTCGATAAGCCCAGTGAAAAGACTTTAGTGGAGGCCTTTGTTAAGAACCTCCTCCCATCCTACCGGGTTCACCTCCGATATGCTGTCATACCCAACTTCACCACCCTCACTGAAATGGGTATGAGGATCGAAGATGACTTGAGACTGGAAGGCCTCACCAAGGCCGCTGCTAAGGGTTACCAAGGGGCTTCTTCCTCCACAACCAAGCCTCAAGCTGCAACCCGCAGTATTTTCGACGCGGTTAATCTACTAGATGCCCCGTCCAAGAGAAACACCCCACCTCGGGTTTTCACTGATATAGGTACGACCTATACTTATGCCTTACAAAGGCTATCCTCAAAAGGCCTAATCCAACCGATAGGCCCAACTCCCGAAGTTCCGGTTGAGCGACGCTCCAAGAACTACAATGCTCAAGCCTATTGTCAATACCACCGAGGCAATGGGCATGACACCGAGAAGTGCTGGAAGCTGAAGCACTTGATTCAAGACCTGATCGAAAGCGGTAAAATCCCGCTGCCCGGAGATAAGCCCAGTAACAAGGAGAATCCTTTCAGCTCCCACGCCATCTTTACCGGGGAGGTGATTGATTGCTCCCACCTTATCTCCCCATTTATCCCGCGAGTGAACGGGATCTGGTTCGACGACGAGGAAGACGTCTACCTCGCCAAAGGGGAAGCTGTCCCCATTACCGCCGAGGAGATTCGAAAGACTAAATCTCGAGTCTTAACCAGTAACCACCTTGGTCGTCCCTTTCAAGCCACTAGCTCTAGGGACACCCCTATCCCGACAACCGTCATTACGGAAGTCGCCTCTGAAGAGCCAACTGCTGAAACGGCTCTTGTGAAACAATTGAAGAAGACCCGAGTTGACCTCACTATATGGCAACTCCTGGTTAGCTCTCAAGAACATCGGGAAGCACTCACAAAGGCTCTCGATCAAATTAAGGTCGACTCTTTGGTTACCCCCGCTGAGATGGTAGCCACGATCTTGCCCCACCTGAAGGGCAAAGCTAAGGAAGAAGGACCGGTAATCACTTTCTCCGAGGCCGACCTGCCACCATTCGGGGCCGCCCATAACCTGGCCCTCTATATCACGGTGGTCTGCCGAGGAAAATACCTTCCCATGACCCTAGTTGATGACGGGTCCGCTGTGAACGTCCTTCCTCTAAGGACCGCAAAAGCCCTCGGCATTACCGAGGCTGACTATGTTCCGACTGCTCAGACCATCCAGGCTTTCGATGGGAGCCCGAAGTCGGTAGCTGGGGTCGTAAAACTGACCATCATCGCTGGCCCGATAGAGAAGGAGCTCGAGTTTCAGGTGATCGATGTCACCTCATCATTCAACCTGCTCCTGGGTAGGCCTTGGATCCACGCGGTCAAGGCGGTGTCCTCTACCCTCCACCGGAAAATCAAGATGCCTCTACTTAACGATGTCGTCACTTTAGAGGCAACACCAATGACTGTGGCTAGCTGTAACGCCACGGGGCGCACGGACCTCTAGGGGTTCGATTTTGTGGGGATGATCGAGGAAGAGTACCTCTTTAGGCCTTACTTCACTACGAGTATCGACATGATGCTCCAAAACCTAGGGTACTTTCCGGGGGCTACCTCTCGACCCGATCTTCCAGCTGGGAAGATCATCGAGGTTCTCAAAGACGAAGAATCTCACTTTGGTCTCGGTTATGACATCACCCCCGACAATGTTGTCCGAGCAGGGATCGAAAAGGCCTGCAACATCCTTAAGGGTATCTACTTGAGCCCTTATAGCCCACGGTTGGCTGACTACTTCGTCACACCGGTGTTTGGGGCTGTTCAGGTTGGTCTATACCAACCCAATGCTATGCAGCTCGGGACCCACATGGCCCGGGACTGCAACTACATTCCGGATGATGTGTTCGCCCTCATCCAATCCAACGGAGCTGAAGATGCTGAGCCCGCTCTAGGGCTACTATTTGGGGAAGACACCATAGCCCCAACTCCAAAGGAAGACCTGGTCAACCTGATTCTCCGCAGCAACAGGTTTGACCCGACCAAGCTGATCTCGGATGTTGGTTCCGAGACGGGTAACAGAGCCTGGAGGAAGACTGTCAAGTGGACTGACAGTCAGGGAAGGATCTACAAGCTGGTCACCGGAGAGGGAGACATGCCTGAGTCTGAGTCTGAGTCGGAGTCTGAGTCGGAGTCTGAGTCAGAGTCTGAGGTCGAGTCTAGGGAAGTCGGTGCTAGAGTCACTCCTGTAACCCCCCTCCCTTTTATTATTCCTGCTGCTGGCACTTCGGGGTCTGTCCCGAGTGCCCTACCTATCCCGCCACTGACCAATGATCAGATGGCTGCTCTCTTTGAGCTGTTCTCCAAATTTTCAATCAATAATAACAACCGTTCTGCTTACGACTTGTCTCTTTCAAATTCTGCTTTTAAAAATGTTTTATGCTATGACATTGAGAAATCAGACGAACAGGTACCCTTACCTCCGCATTTGATCGAGCAACTAGAGCAAAGGGAGTCCCGGAACCCGGTAATCGAAGAAACCGAGTCCATAAATGTAGGAACAACCTTAGAACCTCAAACACTTAAGATAGGGTTATCCTTAAATCCCGAGGAGAAACAACAATTCATAAGCCTCCTCCAAGAGTTCAAAGATGTCTTCGCGTGGTCCTACAAGGACATGCCGGGGATAGACCGGGAAATAGCCGAGCACCACATACCAATCAAAGATGGGTGCAAGCCGGTCAAACAAAAGCTTCGTCGGATGAGGCCCGAGTGGTCTCTCAAGGTAAAAGAAGAAGTCGACAAACAATTCAAAGCCGGCTTCATACAAGTGTCCGAGTATCCGGACTGGGTGGCAAACATCGTGCCGGTTCCTAAAAAGGACGGTAAGGTGCGGGTATGTGTAGATTTTCGGGATCTTAACAAGGCGAGCCCGAAAGATGATTTTCCGTTACCACACATCGACATACTGGTGGATAACACGGCCGATCATGCCCTTCTATCATTCATGGACGGGTATGCCGGGTATAACCAAATCAAGATGGCGAAAGAAGACATGAGTAAGACTACCTTCACCACACCTTGGGGTACTTACTGTTATACCGTCATGCCTTTCGGTCTCATTAATGCCGGGGCCACATATCAAAGAACTGCTACCACTTTACTACACGACATGATGCATAAAGAGGTAGAAGTTTACGTAGACGACATGATCGTCAAATCCAAAGAACGGGACGGTCACATCACCGCCCTAAGAAAATTCTTCACCCGATTGCGCAGATACAACATGAGGTTAAACCCTCAAAAGTGCAGTTTCGGGGTAACATCAGGCAAATTACTGGGTCATATCGTTAGCCAACGAGGTATTGAAGTCGATCCAGCTAAAATCAAAGCCATTACCGAGATGCAACCTCCTAAAACCGAAAAAGAAATAAGGGGATTCCTCGGGAAAGTCCAGTACATCAGTCGGTTCATTTCCAAATTAACCATGGTGTGTGAACCAATTTTCAAAAAAACTGAAAGTGGGAGAACGGGTACTATGGGATGACAAGTGCCAAACCGCTTTCGACAAGATCAAGGAAATTCTGTCTGCACCGCCAGTCTTAATGCCACCTCAACCCGGTTTGCCTCTGTCGTTATACCTAACGACGACCGAGACAGCCATGGGGGCTATGCTGGCTCAGACAGTTGACTCCGAAGAAAGAGCCATTTACTACGTCAGCAAAAAGTTTTTAGAGTATGAGTGCAAATATACCATGCTCGAAAAGACGTGTTTGGCTCTAGTCTGGGCCACCAAGAAACTCCGACATTATATGCTCAGTTACGAGGTCCATGTGCTATCCAAGATGGACCCGATCAAATACATCTTCGAAAAGCCCGTTCTCAACGGACGAATCTCTAGATGGACTCTAATGTTGGCAGAGTTCGACTTAAAGTTTGTACCGTTAAAGGCTATTAAAGGTCGAGTAGTAGCTGAATTTCTCGCCGATAGCCCGATAACCGAAGAAGGACACACCGACACTTGGTCCTTCCCAGACGAAGATATTTTCCATACTGATACTGAAACTTGGGATTTATACTTCGATGGTGCATCTAATTTTCGAGGGTTCGGAGTCGGGATCCTCCTAATTTCACCAAAAGGGGAACATACTCCCGTCTCCATCAAACTGGACTTTGATGTTACTAATAATGCAGCAGAGTATGAAGCATGCATTTACGGGCTACAAGCCGCCGCCAATCTGGGGATCACAAATCTCCGGGTACATGGTGATTCATCCTTGGTCATTAACCAAGCACTTCAAAAATGGAAAACTCGAAATGCTAATCTCGTGGCCTACCAGGCACGAGTACGGGATCTCGAGAAACAATTCCAAAAGGTAGAATACATATATATGCCCCGGGAAGAAAATCAGTTCGCAGATGCACTCTCAAAATTGGCATCCTTACTGAATATTCCCGACCACGTGACTAGTATGCCGATTTGCGTCGAAAGACGGTCCGAGCCAGCATACATCTGCGACATCGAAGACATTGAGTTAACCGATCCCGACCCGTGGTACCAAGCCGTGTTAACGTACCTAACGAACGGAGAATATCCTCCCGGGACGGAAGGTCGAGCCAAGAAAGCCTTACGGAGGCTAGCCACCCAGTTCATCCGCACCGACGACGGACAACTGTATAAAAAGACGGCACAGGGGGCTCTTCTCCTTTGTGTTGACAAATACAAGGCTGAAAAGGTTATGGCCGAAGTACATGACGGTGAAAACGGCCCACATATGAATGCCCACATGCTGGTCCGGAAAATTATGAGGCTAGGTTATTATTGGAATACCATGGAAGCCGATTGCCGGTCGTATGTCAAACATTGTCATAATTGTCAAATCTTTGGCAATGTACAACATATGCCGTCATCACTACTCTATACCATGACGTCACCCTGGCCGTTCTCGACGTGGGGTATCGACATAATCGGGAAAATAAATCCCTCGGGTACCGGTGGGCATTGCTTCGTTTTGGTAGCTATCGACTACTTCACCAAATGGGTCGAAGCTGAATCATATCGCATTCTCACTGCCAAGCATGTCGCCAAGTTTATTCAAAACAAGATAATATGTCGATATGGGATTCCCGCTGAATTTATCAGTGATCACGGGACTCATTTTCAAGCCGAGACTGCGGCCCTACTGACCAAATATAAAATCCAAAGGCATACTTCCTCGCCTTACCGTCCCCAAACAAATGGAGCAGTAGAGGCGGCTAATAAAACAATTGTCACCATACTCAAAAAGATGGCTGACAATTACCGGGACTGGCCCGACAAAATACCTTTTGCCCTATGGGGATATCGAACGTCAATTCGCACCGCAACCGGGGCAACACCATATTACTTAACCTACGGGATGGAGGCAGTCCAACCAGTCGAGCTGGAGGTACCGTCCCTCAGAATCCTGCTAGAAAGTCAAGTACCCGAAGCTGACTGGGTTCGAGCACGATATGACTCTTTGGTTTTACTAGATGAACGACGATCTCGTGCCCTCAATAATATCCAAATCTACCAGAAGAGGATCCAACGGGCCTTCAATAAGAGAGTAAGGCCCAGACACATCAGGGAGGGCGATCTAGTCCTTAAGTCTATTCGGGCTCTACTACCGGTTGACCCAAGGGGAAAATTCAAACCCAATTGGGCTGGGCCATACCTGGTGAAGAAAATCCTATCGGGGGGAGCAGTGATGCTGACGGACCTGGACGGGAACGAGTTTGTCAACCCAACCAACCTGGACCAGCTGAAGCGTTACTACCCTTAGCCATTTCTCAATGTCATTAGCAAATTTTATCAAAATCATTTTTTTACAAAAAGCAAGTCAATGAGCTAGAATTACTTATTCTACTGTCATAAATATCTTGAACCAATAGTCTTGGTGTAATTCGAGATTGCAAATTTCCTATGCCTGAACTACGTTTGGTTTGATTCTGCTAATCGCGGATACGTAGGCAACCCCTCAAAAGGGTACAACCAATGCAATCAAGAAAAGACAGGAGCGGTTTTATAATAAACTTCCTTTATTAATTCAAAAAAAAAATCCCGATGAACTCGGAAATTACAAAGTGCAGGAATTCAAAAAAATATAAATACAAAAAATCACACAAAAACAATAATAATATTTAAATAATAATAAAGCTAAAAGACTCGGCCTTCAGGGCATCTTGCCCTTCCCCTTGTCTTTAGCATCCCTAGCCGTCCACTGACGACGACGCGGAGGAGAACGCTCCCTAATCACTACGGGAACTTCTCTAGCTCGGGCTCGATTGTGTGAGCCCGAATCCTCCATCACCTCGATAGGCCCAAGTCGGGCCCTAACGGGCTCGGAGAGCCGGTCGCGCGGGCCTAGTCGGTCCCGGGCCACCAGCCTTGGCCCAAGTCGTCGCTCTAAGTCGGTCTGCCCCCGAGTACTGCTAGAACCGACTTCTTTAGATCGAGTCTTAGTATGTGACTTATGACCCGATTCTTCCCGGACTTTAGCTCCAGGAGTGTCTTCCCCAGCGAAGAGCTCTCTGTTATCCTTCGCCGACTCGCGCTGCACCAATTCGATGGCTTCATCAAGTCTTAAGGCCTTGCGAGCCTCCTCGGACTCTTCAGAAGTCCACTTCTGGTAAGCCCGTGATACCCAAGCGGATTGGCAAGGGCTAGGTATCGTCCATGTGGGACGAGTGAACCATCGTTGCAACCAAGTGTCGCACATAGCGTCCGTCAATTGGAGCGGGACGCTAATAATGGCTTCCTTCTCAGGGATGCGCTGAGATGAACCGAACTGCCTTAGGAGGCGGTCCGGGTAAATATGAACCGTCCAGTCTAGGGACAAGATCGTCAGATATCGGGCTTGGTCCCTCTTGGCCAATCCAGTTAGCTTCGAAAGAAACCACCAAGCAACGGTCCCCTGATCAAAGGACCCCCGTGGAATGCCAGTTCTTCATCCCAGTAAGCTCGGTTTATCTGGTGACTCGAGCTTATCTTCCGCCTCCTAGAGCTGATCTGACTACTCCGATAACTGGAAATGCTCGGAGGAGTCTCTATGATTGACAGTCGTTCCGACAACCATATCTGAAAGGCATATACAAACTTCATAAGCAACGGAGCAATTCGCTACAGCCCACTCGATCGAGTACAAAATCTGACTCGATCGAGTAAGCTTGTCAAAAACAAGCAGTAGCCGGGATCGAGTGCCACTCGATCGAGTGCAACATCTGACTCGATCGAGTAAGCCTGTAAAAAACAGGCAGTAGCACGACATAAGTGTCACTCGATCGAGTGACAGGTCCACTCGATCGAGTGACTTACGAAGATCAGAAAATTCGCGTGAAACGTAAAAAAAAAAAAAAAAAAAAAAAAAAAAAAAAAAAATTCAAGGTACATACTTGAAGAATACGGGTGCTTCCCGTCAGCCGCCGAGTTGGGTCAAGCCGTCGAGCATCCAGCCCCATAATGATTTCCCCCGTGGCTAGCCAAGCAGGGCTGTGACCGGTCTCCATCTGGTCAACCACTCCGATCAGCCTGATTTGACCCATGCATGAGTCAAGATCCATCAACCCTTCGAATACGTAACAATGCAGCATGCAAAAGGCAAATGCCCTACGCCTATGAGCAGGGGTAGCCCTTACATCTCGAGGGTTTATGAACTTATCGGCTAGGTCGAATAGGGAGACGTTATCCCCCTGCACCATTCGGTTTGTCTCAGCATGAGACAGACCCAAAAATTCCCTCAACCGCCTCCTTGGATCCGGGTAGAACGGAGGGATAGCTGGCTGGGCAGTAAAGCTCCAACCACCAATAGCAGTAATCTCCTCGGGCAAAGGGCATATCTCTCCCCGCGGGAACACAAATACGTGATGGGTAGTATCCCAGAGCGACAGACAGGCATCCAGAAAGTGCGAATCCACTATTAAACGTTGAAAAGGGAACAAATTGACTATCCCCATTTGAGTCAGCCTGACCTTATCCTCGTCCCGGAAGTACTGGGACCAGGCGAGCAGCATGGCGGTCAAATGGTTGATGCCCATGACAAAAATCTCTAAATTTTCTCGAAAGTCTACAAGATTTTGAGAAGGGAGAAGGAGAATCTGAGTTGTGATGCAGAAACTGAAGCAGGGATCTCCTATATTTATAATGGAGAAACCTAACAGAAACCTAACTGCTACTGCCTCCTCATCCAACTGGGCCCTATGCGCGCGCAGGCCTGATTCCAAACTTGAACCCAGAATAGGAATCAAGCTGTCCCGAGCTTTCCTAAGTTTTTCTAAAAATTTCTTTGCGTCAAAATTTTTGTCTTTCCAAAATTTTCAATCTTTTTTCTCCCCAGCACGAGTCAGTGTTTTGCCGATGTGTTACATGCAACTTGTCATGTGGCAGCATACAGGTACACTCCGGACTTCAGAAGCAAGTCTCCACGAAACTATCAAATTCCCCAACGAAGTCAGCTTTCCCTCGGTATGCTACATCCAAGATGTGATGTGTCGGCATACGGGTACACCAACTCCCCGAAAGAAGCAACCTTCACTCCCCACGGAGCATTTTTCAGCTCAAGTACGGTTCAAGGCTTCGAAAGCAAGCTCGTACAAGCTCACGTATTTCCCCAGCGGAACGCCCGAGGCGGCATTCTCCACATGCAAGCACGCCCCAGGACATGTGTCTGGCACAGGTATGATTTCTATCTTATGGCTGGCGAGCCTTTTCACGCGAGTCTGCTGGACTATAAACGACCCGACCGGAAGGCTGCCAGGTCGTAATCTGCGATTGGCCTGGTAGCTACTCTGACTTTCGCCTTGTCCAAGCCTCAGTCAGAGTGGGGGCTCTGTAGACACCCGCATTTTGACTGCCACGTGTCTATGGTAGTCTCCGAAAAAAAACACCCGATGATGATTGGACGTCAACGTGACTAGTATACTCGGACTTGGACTCGAAATTCATAATATCCGACATGGACTTTTTAGCGGAGTAAAATCTCACAAAACAGACCTCGAATTCAGGCCCAGTGGGTCGTTCCGAGTCAAATGAGACTAATTTGGGCCAAAACCGACACCAAAGATAATTCCCGTCTTTTGGCGACCGGGTCAAAACCCGGTCAAAGACGAAACCGTCTCATAAAACCAGCCAAGTTCATTTGGCGCACAAATCAAAATTCAAAATAATAAACAAATCTTCAAAGTCAACCCTTCCTTATTTATCTCACCCGCCTTGACCCACTCGATCGAGTGGATTGACCTCACTCGATCGAGTGGAGCCTTTTTACCCGGATAAGGCCCATTTGTGAAGGCACTCGATCGAGTCCACTAGGGCCACTCGATCGAGTGCCCTAGGTCGTGGCAAAATGCCTATAAATACCGACATCCCCCATGCATTTTCACAATTTTTTAGAACTTTTCTCTTCAGAAATTACACAACACTTTCACCCTACATTCACCCTACTTCAACCCTACACTACATACATTGCAAACCCTAGAGAAACTCCACCAAAACCGAGCCTCGTCCCTCGATAAACCGACATACACACATACACACACCTACACACCATAACTCGCGCGCATTCCTCGATACTCCTAAAGCTTTGTCGCTGTTCACGAGTCCGTTTCCGAGGCCAATACTAGCATGTACGTTGAGGGTGTTCCGAACTCCTTTCTAGTCTCTTTTTTAATATCGTCTTATGCACATTTTCATATTGTTGTATCGTAGTTGTCACAACACTAACACTAACATTTTTACATCTTTTTTACATTTTCGTTTTATATCGTTTTTATCTTCATTATATCATCAATACCGTGTATATCTAAAACTAGTATCAAATTTCGGTTTAAAATCCGTTTGACTATGATGTTTGCCTTAGATCCGTTTAATCCCTTTACGAGCAACGACGGAGGTGGAGCCCTTTCGAGGAGCCCCGCCCCAATGTACTCAAGGGCGTAACGCGATCGCAAACGGTCGTAGTTGAACGGATTTCATTCCATTTCCATAATTGGTACGAGACCCGTTGACACGAATACCGACATCACATAACTCGAAAGGGTTAGTTTCGATGTTGTGACGTAGAGGGATGCATCTCGTTACTAATTCAAAAGTTTCGTAATCTAAACGCAAACGTTTTCATAAAACCTCCGGTGACGGTATTATAATCGTTCTTACACGATTATAGTACCGGAGGTCGAGTCGAATACAAATCATGCGATATTCGTATTTGACTCGGCCGACCATCGATTTCAAGTCATAAAATCGAGTAAATCACTACTCGTACAGGGGGCACTCGACCGAGTGCCATAGGCCACTCGATCGAGTTGCACCCCAAAAACAGGGCAGTAGCCCCATTAATGACGCACTCGACCGAGTGCCTTAAGGCACTCGATCGAGTAACCCCCCAAAATATGGGCAGTAGCCACGTTAATGGCGCACTCGGTCGAGTCAATCAATGACTCGGTCGAGTGGGTCTGGCAACTCAGAAACCCGAGGGCTTGGACACATATTCCGAGCCCCGTCCTTATCGACTTTAGACCATGGACCGACCCTTCATCATTTTTTTCAAAACGCTACACATGTCACGACACGTAGAACGACTTTGACCACTTTACGTGATAAGTCGGGACAAGACTACGGAATGTGAGACTAGGCTAGCAATACGCCGCAATCTCACATTTCCGTCCTTCGCTTAATACGCAACATAATACGTATTTAAGCGGGGTAGTCCATCTACATATTTCGCGGTCTAGCTTTCATACGGGTCCTTTTTTTATCTTTACGTTATTTTGTTTATGTCGTATTGTGAAATCCGGGTTGTATTTCCGCCCGAGTAGCTTGTACGCTTTTTACTTCCTTTTTTTCGAGCTTTATTTATTACTTGCTTTTACGCTTTATAAATGAACCTCGCATGCTAACGCAACTCGACCATAATTAAATGCATTAAATGACGTAGTTAACGCAAAATTCGCATGTTTAGACAAAACGTTGTTTGCATATCATTTCATTATTTTACTAGCGCGCGTATCATGAACACGAACGATGTCTTAGTAGAGGCCGCCATGTGCGGGCGGGGTTGGGTGTCCTTCGTGGGCTTCCCAACACGTACCCTCACCCCTTACTCAGAACCTTTGGTTTCCGGATGTCCGAAACCCTTGGCGAACGAGAGTCATTCTTTACACGATTACCGGTGTAGATGGTATCGGTATCGCAATGCAAAGGGACGAGCCCCATAAACTCTGAAATCAAAGTGGGCTTACTTTGTGTATAGCCCATGACGACATAGAGTGGGCTCGTATGGTTCCGAATAACCACAAAATTCGGTGGCGACTCCATTTTGACTTAAATTTCGAACCCGAGAACAATCTTACCACGAGATTCATTCGCCTACCCAAACCCGCACTTCGCCGCGTCGGGGTGGACCTACGTTATGTCCACAAACATTTAGATTCAATTATATATCTAATCTTTTCGTCTTATTCCAACGTGGCTAGAAAGATAGTTTAATGACTTCTAAATGTACAATGTATGGAGTAGTTATTTCAAACCAAACGCACCGCCTGTTTTTCTCGGACAATTGTACAATAATGTATAGAGCAGTTACTGTGCGAATTTGAATACATTTAATTTCGCATCAAATAATTAACCTTCAAAATTGCCGTTTGTAGTGGTTTTTTGAAAATTGTGAGATATTTTAATTTGCTGGATACTTGAATAGGGTTTGTACGTCATAAAATGACTGTCGGTTGTTGGAAAAAAACACTTGATGCATGTTTGGGAACTTGAATTTGGAATTGAATTACGTATTTGAAATATTGAAAGCGTTTGGAAACTTGAGATTTGGATTTGAAATTGAGACAAAATCCAACTTAGTTCAAATTTGACTCTCTCAAATATCTAGCACTCGGTATATGGGTATGATAATCAAGATTTGTCGTCAATCTAACCATCAAATAAACCAACTAACCTAAACTAAAATAGCAAGGGCAAGTCGGGTCGAATCCTCTGGGAGATCGGGAATGAGTACTAGTTCGGTCTCGGATTACAAATTAGTCACGCGAATCAATTATAAAGGTAAAATTAGACTAATTAAGCTAACTAAGGAATGCAAAAGTCAACTAAAAATCAAACAAATAATAAGAATGATGATCTAATAATAATTAAAGGCCTAGGGTCCGACTTAACCACCGACATATCATAATTATGAGCAAGGAACACCGATAATAGGTTGCTAGTGATATTAGATGAGTGGAACGCCTCTAAGGGTCGACTACCTCCCTCCCGGGTTCGTAGTCCGACTAAGTAAAACCCGATCACTTCCCTCCCGGGCTCGTGAGTCGGATTCCTAGGTCAATCGAGTGAGTCCACTCCCGTGGTTCTCAACCCAAGGTCCTAGGTCATTAAGTACGCGTCTAATCCTGTTCCTTTCTCTCCCCTCTCCCAAGGTGAAGAGTCTAGACCGATAGTTAGAGTACCCTACCTAATTCTCACTCCCGTGTTCAACTAGGTGGGGCAAGGCAAGTCAAGGGGCGAGTTTTACTACCTAGACCTAACCGACTCCCGTCGGTGGACAAGGGTCAAGGGTTCAAACACAACCTAAAGACAAGTCGAATCCTGACCCCAAAACTATCCTCCTCCGTATATCCCAAACAATCCAAATACGGAATTACAAAACCACAATCAAGACATGTCGGGGTCAAATCGTTCCCTAGAAAAGACACTACTCACTAAGCATAATTATACTAATAAAAATACTAATAATTACTCTAAACATAATTAATGCTAACATAAACTACACATAAACAAAGTACACAAAGATAAAATAACATTACAACACACAATTAACGATAAAGATTATTATAACTGTTCCGGTCACGGAAACAATTAACCCGGTCTTGGATCCGGGTCGTGTAATCGGAATGTTGACAAGTAGTGGATCGCTTGATTTCCTTCAACCTCTTCTTTCTCTTTCTCCTATGATCGGACCTTCCCGGCGGAGTTGGCCTGCTCCCTGCACAATGAACGCACAGGGCCCCGGAGGTTGTCCGAGGGAACCCTCTCCGATGCCTAAGTTAGTCCGTGAAATGCCTTGATGAACCTAGCTCGTGAGGAACTAGGCGGCGTTTTTAGGAGTGAGAGTCTAGAGAGAGAAAATCCAACCCTCTCTAAGTGGGAAATGGTTGGATATTTATACCTTCCCACAAGAGAGAGAGGAGGAAAAGGAAAAGAGCGGGAGAATGGGGCGGACATGAGGACGACACGTGGCCTCGCCTCATCCACCCACTTCCCCTTACCTGAGGCGGAATGACGGATGGGCCCTCGGTTTCCCCTGCTCGTACTGGGGGTTAGGGGACCCTGGGACCAGCACGCAGGGGGGGCTTGGTCGCCCGGCTCGGCTGGCGACAGGGCCCTGCCAAGCAGGCGTAAGCCTTGGAGTTCTTTCACGCTTTTTGCGGGTCGACCCAACTGGGAAACCCTTCCTTCGCCTTGGGGGCGAGTTATTCTCGGGTGACATGGGCGAGCGGCCCATGGCACTTAATCAACTCCCATCAATTGGCCCACGTCGGCCAGGGGGGAGCAGGGTCTCCCTCTTGGCAGGCGTCTCTACAGGATGGGAGGCAGTTGACTCTTGGGCTTCCTCGTATTAAATGCGTTGCTTGTTCCCGAGGTGGGAGGTCCAGGCGCATTGGCTATAACGAGGAAGGTTAGCATGTTCCTCTAGTAATGATTATTTCTTGCAAAGTGGATTCTCGGGTAATGCGCAGATCTTATGATTGGTCGTTTCTCTTTACAAGGGTGGTTGTAGCGCCATTAATACACCGCCTTAGCTCCTTGTATAAATTTCGCTCCTTTTGCCATTCCTCATAATTCATTCTTAGCTTTCTTATTCCCCAAAGAAAACATGTCATGGATTACAAAAATTCTCCTCCATCGTGGGGCCCGGGTGGTGACCCGCCGCTGGAAGGGATGTTGGAGACTAAGGTATCACAGGGTGTCCATCCTTGCCCTTCGCCGTAGCCGGCAATTCAGCACCCGACTTCGTAGGAAACTCGGGAGGAAGGCGCGTGTCAGGGCAGGTAAGCGTCCCAAGAGGGCTTCGCTGGCTGCTTCTAAGTTCAAGCGTTGCCCCCAGGGAGGGGGCTGCTTTGACAGGGGATGCCATGAATGCTTCCCCTGGCTGCATCCTGAGCAGTTTGACCCCAACTGCTCGAAGCTAACTTCTTCTCCGGAATCAGGCCCTTCCTCTCCCTTTATGAAGGTCGACTGTGGTTCCTGCGATACTGCTCGGACAGTCCCCTATGGCAGGGATTGGGATGTTAGCAGTTGTGACTCCGGAGACAGGGACGGCCAGGGCTACTCTTCTGGCTGCAATGAGGACGACGAGTCTGCGGACCCCTTTAAAGACTCAGATGACTGGGATTGGGGCTCCGACGCAGGGGGGTATAATAGCCCTGGGGATTATTCCCCAGGTTTTGACGACGACTAGGCTTGCCTTTGTCAGGCAGGCAGGTTGAGCCAGGTTCCCTGGCTCTTTTTGTAATTCGGCCAGGCTTTGTAACTTGCCCATTTTTGGGCTTTTTCTAATGAAAAAAGATCAGGCGGCTTATTATTATCGTTTGTTTGCGCTGTTTTGTTTTGTTTTTTTTTTTTGAAAGGGAGTGACGTCATTGGGGGGCGTTAGCCCTCTGACGCCTTTTGTCTTCTCGAGGCTTTTCTTGGGAAGAGGGGGTTGGTTGTTAGAAACGTGACACGTGGGGGGTAATTTGCGGGGAAGGCTTTGCAAAGAAAAGTGACCCTTCAGTTGCCCATACCTATATAAGTTCATTCTCCTCCCCCTAATTCCCTTTTTAACATTTTCGAAACTCAAACCTTTGCTACTTCCTCACTCTCCTTGCTGCTGAGAACCCTTTCAAGACTTTGAGGAACGCCTAACTTCGGATTTTTTCAGCGACGGTCATCTTTCTAGGTTAGAATCTTGATTCCAACTCTTCGTTTTTCTTCCTTTTTCTCATACTTCTTCACGAAATAGTATGTCTCGCGCTCGCGCTCTTTCTTTTAGTCCGTCGTCCGGAGGGACGGAGGGTAGGAGAGGTGCCAACTCACCCGAACCCGCTCCCTTTAACTGGCTGTTTATCCGCCTTGCAGGTTCTGCTTCTCGCCTTTGGACAAGGAAGCAGGTGAGGAGGCTTGGCCTGTCCGAGGAGTTTATTGTTACCTCAAAGTGCCCCTCTCTTCCTTCCAATTTCAAGAAAGGAGAGAAGAACCTAATGAGGTTTGTGAAGGAATTTGCCTCCTGCCGACGACTCCCCTTTCCTCCACGGCTAAAACCGGCGGCTCCTCCCCCCCAATGCCCAGGGTGGGGAGGCTGAAGTTACTTCTGTGGCGACCCCTTCCTATGCTCACTGGCAGGGTGCTTCCCCTGCCGGGACTCACATTTCCCAGGGGTCACACCCTGCGGACTCTGAGCAGACTGGAGAGAGTGCTCTCTTGGTTCACAGGAGAAAGAGGAATAGGGAGACCCCAGGGGCTGTGCCTATGGTTGACTTGGAGGCTGATGTGGAGACCCCCGAGGCGAAACGCCCTGCTCATGACGTCCCGGGCACTTCTCTTTTGGAGGAAAACGTGAAGTTTCACTGTACTGCAGGCGACAGTGTTGATGTGTCAGGCCTGCTTTTGGATTCTGGTACTGTCTTGGCAGACCGCCTTACCAAGTCTATAACTACTACCTCCAACCAGGTGATTCAATACATACAGCGCACTTCCAAGGTGCTGCAGGCCTCTGCCGAGCTGGCGGCCCTCAGCCGCCTAAGTGATGAGGAGCTGACTGTCACCCCTGGGGCCCCTCCCTCTGATCGCCTAGCTATGGTTGAAAGGGATGTGGCCCTGATCAATAGCTTGAAGGACAAGCTGACAAAGCAGGGGAGCGAGCTAGAGGAGGCGAAAGACCAAGCTAATCGGTGGAAGCTCCAAGGGGAGAAGGCTGTGAGGGAGGCGTCTAAGTTGGAGGTAGAACTGAAGGAGGGCCGCCTGGCTATGGAGCGCGCCACAAAGTCCCTGGCTGAGATGGAGAGTTTCAAGAAGAAAGCAGCTGATTTGGAGGAGAACCTGTCCAAGGCCAACTCAGATCTCAAGTAGGCTCAGACTGGGTGGCAATATGAGAAAGATGCCATCCTGAAGGAAGCTGAAGCTGCCGCGGACTTGAGTTTTGAGAATGGGGCTAATTCCTCTCTGGAGCTTGTTATGGAGGTGATCAGGGAAATGTTCCCTGTCTTTGACGAGGATGCTTTCCGGAACCTTTATGCTGTCAAGAATGAAGCTCGGGCAGCTGGAGCCCCTAAGGAGACTTCTGGTCCCAGCCAGGATGCGCCTAATGCTTAGGTCTTTTCTTTGGTGATAACTAACTCTTGTGTTGAGCCTTAGTATGGCCAGCTTGCCTGTAATTCTCCGACTTCTTTGGATCTTTATTTTCTCAATGTGTTGTTCAAACAATGTTACTCTTTCCTGAATCGGTTTATGAATATTTGTCCTTTATTTCTGCTTGCTTTGTTTTCCATATAAGGTGTGGCCTGCCCCCTGCTTGCCCAGAGGTAGGCAGGGAGGTTTTCGCGCGTTTTTTATACAAGGTTGGGGAGCCTGCCCCCAGTCCTTGTCCTCTTGGCCTGTCCCTGGCTTTTGACCAAAGTCCAGGGGGCCTGCCCCCCGCCTGCCCAGAGGTAAGCAGGGAGGCTCTTTGTGTTTTTTATACAAGGCTGGGGAGCCTGCCCCCAGTCCTTGTTGATTTTGCCTGTCCCTGGCTTTTGATCAAAGTCCAGGGGGCCTGCCCAGAGGTAAGCAGGGAGACGTTTTTGTGTTTTTTATACAAGGTTGGGGAGCCTGCCCCCAGTCCTTGTTGATTTGGCCTGTCCCTGGCTTTTGATCAAAGTCCAGGGGGCCTGCCCCCTGCCTGCCCAGAGGTAAGCAGGGAGACGTTTTTGTGTTTTTTATACAAGGTTGGGGAGCCTGCCCCCAGTCCTTGTTGATTTGACCTGTCCCTGGCTTTTGATCAAAGTCCAGGGGGCCTGCCCTCTGCCTGCCCAGAGGTAAGCAGGGAGGCGTTTAATTTTCGTTGGGGGGGCCATTTTCCTTAGTTCTGGCAACAGGGGGCCTCCCCTTATTGCCCCCTGCTCGTTTGTGTGTGAAAACGCAAGTTTGAACAGGCAACGAGTATAGACTTGAAGTTCTTTCATTTCTTTGTAAAAATTTAACACAAGGGTGGTCGGAGCCGTCGACATTCTTTGACCGTTCTCCGCCAATTTTCCAGGAAACGAAAACTATCTTAAGATTTTGCTAGACATAATACTTCTTCAGGGTGTCTGCGTTCCAGTGAGCACTCAACTCTTGACCCTCAAGATTGGCGATTCTATACGTGCCTGGCCCTAAGATTTGAGTTACTTAGTATGGGCCTTCCCAGTTAGCGCTTAGTTTGCCATGCTCTTTCGATTTTCCCACAGCCTGTGTTTTTCTGAGAACTAGGTCACCCATCTGAAAATTTCTCTGATGTACTCTCTTATTGTACGCCTTCCTCATTCGTTGCTGGTAGGCGACAATATTGGCACTGGCTTCCTCCCTCACCTCACTGACCAGATCTAAGGCCTCAGCCATTGCTACTTCATTCTCAGCCTGGTCGTATTGTAGGGAGCGCAAGGAAGGGATTCTGGCCTCGATTGGTAGTAGAGCCTCTGCACCATATACCAGGCCAAACGGGGTCTGGCCTGTTGATTCCTTTCGGGTGGTCTGGATTGACCAGAGTATGCTGGGGAGCTCGTCGGCCCATCTGCCCTTGAGGTCATCTACCATCTTCTTAAGGCCATTCAGGATCTGTTTGTTGGCTGCTTCTGCCTGTCCGTTTGTTTGAGGGTGGCAGACGGCAGAGTAGGCAACTGCGACGCCATGGCCTTCCAACCAGACCCTCAGGGGGGTCGTTATCAAACTGCCTGCCATGATCAAATACTAACATCTTTGGTAGGCCGAATCTAGTGATGATATTCCACCATATCACCTTCCTGACTGTGGGCTCAGTAATATTAGGCAATGCGTCAGCCTCCACCCACTTGGTGAAGTAGTCGATAGCTACGATTAGGAACTTTCTGCCCCCGGTGGCCACCGCAAAAGGTCCTAGTATGTCCATGCCCCACTGAGCGAAGGGGATGGGGGATAGGATTGGCCTGAGTTCTTGGGCCGGGGCATGGATGGATGGGGCAAAAAGCTGACATTTCCTGCACTTTCGAGTCAAGTCTTTTGCGTCAGCCATCAGGGTCGGCCAGTAGTACCCTGCTCTCAAGGCCTTGTGTGCCAGCGACTTTCCTCCTATGTGATGGCCACACATTCCAGAGTGGATGTCATCCAATACCTCCGCCGCCTGCTCTGCCCCCAGGCACCTGAGCATGGGGGACGAGAAAGATTTCTTGTACAAATCTTCTCCCATTAAGATAAACCATGCAGCTCTTGCCGGCATTTTTCTTTTTTGTACGGGGTCAGACGGTAAAATTCCGTGTTTCTTGAACAGGATGATGGGGGTCCTCCAATCCCCAGGCCCTGCCTCCTCCACAGCGCCGACGGTTTGGCAGAGGACGGTAGATTTTTCCTGGATGACGTCTACCCATACCGACCTCCTTACATCTTGCAGGCTGGAACTAGCCAGTTTTGACAGGGCGTCTGCCCGATTGTTCTGGGACCGAGGGATCTGTCTGATTTCATAAGATTTCAGGCCTGACAATTCCCTTTTCACCATCCCCAGGTATGCGGCCATCGTTTGGTCCCTGGCCTCATACTCTCCATTGATTTGGTTGGCGATGAGCTGGGAGTCTGTTGCCAGGACAATCCGCTCTGCGCATGCGGCTTTGGCTAGGTTGACACCTGCGAGCACTGCTTCGTACTCAGCTTCATTGTTTGATGTGGGGAAGACAAATCTGAGTGCATGCTCAAAGTCAGTCCCCTCTGGGCTGGTCAATACGACTCCGGCCCCTGCTCCATTAGCCGTGGAGGACCCATCGGTGTATACTATCCACTCGCCGGCGGTTGGGCTATCCTCCTCAGAGTGGGAGCATTCTGCTAGAAAGTCGGCCAGGGCTTGGGCTTTGATGGCTGTTCTGGATTGGTACGTTATCCCCAGTCCACTCAACTCAATAGCCCACTTTAGCAGCCTGCCTGACTTTTCAAATTTTTCCAGCACTTTCTCTAGGGGCTGGTCTGTCAATACTAAGACAGGGTGTGCGTCGAAGTACGGCCTCAATTTTCTGGCTGCTATGACAACCGCATAAGCTGCTTTTTCGACCATAGGATAATTTTTCTCTGCTGCCCCCAGGGCATGACTTACAAAATATATGGGCTGTTGAGCGCCTGCTTCTTCCCTCAAGATGACTGCGCTGACTGTCACATTGGTTACGGCGATGTAGAGGAAGAGTTTTCCCCCTGCCACTGGCCTCGCCAGGGTGGGGAGCTTCTTTAAATGTTCCTTCAACTGCTCGAAGGCTTCCTTTTGCTCGTCCTCCCACTTGAATTGCTTGTTGCCTTTCAGTATTTTGAAGAATGGGGTTGACTTGTCTGCTGACCTGGCGATGAATCGTGCCAGGGCGGCCATGCGGCTTGTCAGACGTTGGATGTCCCTGATGGTCTTGGGTTCAGGAAGGTCCAGAACAGCCTGAACTTTCTCGGGGTTAGCGTCTATCCCCTGAGAGCTGACCAAAAAACCCAAGAACTTTCCAGAACGAACCCCAAATGTACACTTCTTTGGATTGAGTTTCATTTTGTAGGCGCGTAGGGAGGAGAAGGTCTCCTGCAGATCTGCCAAGTGCTCATTATCTCCCTTGCTTTTTACAATGGCGTCATCAACATAGGCTTCTATGTTTCTGCCTTTTTGACTTTCGAACACCTTGTCGACCAGGCGTTGGTATGTGGCCCCTGCGTTTTTAAGCCCGAATGGCATCATTTTGTACATGTAGGTGCCTGAACTGGTGATGAAGGCACATTTCACCCTGTCCGGCTGCCATAAGTACACTTGATGATAACCTGAGAAGGCGTCCAGGAAGCTCAGCATAGTATATCCACTGGTAGCGTCTACCAGTTGGTCAATCCTGGGGAGTGGGTAGTAGTCTTTCGGGCAGGCTTTATTAAGGTTTGTAAAGTCCACGCACATTCTCCATGCGCCTGACGATTTCTTCACCATGACCACATTTGCTAACCACTCTGGGTAGTCGCAAACCTTAATAAAATCTGCCTTCAGAAGTTTTTCAATTTCCTCCTTAATCGCTACGTCCTTTTCTGCGGACATATTTTGTTTCTTCTGTTTTATAGGGCGGGCGTCCGCGTTTACATTCAGCCTGTGAACGATACACGCTGGATCGACCCCTGGCATTTCGTCCGCCGAGTAGGCAAATACATCATTATTTTCTTTCAACAGCTTGACCAGTTTAGCCTGGTAGGACTCTTCCAGGTCAGCCCCTATAAGGACCTGCCTCCCTGGCTCCAGGTCCACCAGCATGCTCTCTCCCCCAGGTTCCAGGTGGTCTGACGCCTGATTACCGGCTGGAATCTCGCCCTCCCTGCTGGGGGAACTGTCAGCTTTTCTCTTTCCTTTTCTCTCATTCTCATGGGTTTGCAGGGCCACTAAGTAGCACTGCCTGGCTGACTCCTGGTCCCCATGCACTTTACCTTCAAGGCCAAAATCTGTAACATAGGCTATAGTGAGAGCCCTGATTGATATGGCCGCCTCAATCTCGTCCAGAGTGGCCCTGCCGATTAGGGCGTTGTAAGCAGACCTTGCATCCACTACAACGAATGACGCCCTGACATTCCTGGCAGTAGCCCCCTCCCCAAATGTTACAGGTAGGTCTATGATCCCCATGGGCAGTACGCCTGCTCCGCTGAACCCGTATAATGATCCAGGGGCAGGTCGTAGGTGCCTTTTCTCCAGGCCCATTTTTTCGAAGGCGTCTTTGTATAGCAGGTTTGTGTACGCACCGGTATCCACCATGCACCTCCGCACAATGTGGTTGCTGATTTCCAAGGATAGCACCAAGGGATCGCTGTGAGGGTACACCACCCGCCCTGCATCCTCAGGGGTGATGCTCAGCATCACTCCCTTCGGGCTTCCTGCTCTTTCAGCATAGCAGATATGGTTCCTTAGTTCACGAATTTGCCTTTTCTGACCTCTTTGGCTGATCTGACCCTCTGCATCCCCTGATATCACATGGATTACCAGGCGGTTCTGTACTGAGCCCTCGGGCATTTCAGGCGCTTCTTTCTGAGATTTATTCCTGGCTGCGTAGTTGGCCAACCAGCCATTCCTGATTAGCTTCTCAATTTCGTCCTTCAGGTGGCGACACTCTTCGGTGGTGTGGCCTACGCAGTCGTGGAAAGTGCAGAATTTCTTGGGGTCCCCCTTTGGGCTGCGCGGTTTGCTCGGGCGATTCCATTTAGCAGTCTCCTTTTCTAGTTCGAAGATCTCTGCCCTGGATTTGTTGAGGGCTGTGTAACTGTCAAACCTGGACTGGTAGACAGTGCGCTCTTTCTTGGGGGTATCCCCTTCCTCGGCTCTCTGCCTCCCGGGCTCATTCCTGCCACGTCCACCCTGCGGTCCCCCCTGCTGCCTGGTGGGGCCTGCAGGGGTATCCGGCAGGCTATGGAACTCCTCCTGCAGCATAAACCCTTCAGTGATTTTTCTGGCTTTGGCCAGAGATTTTGGCTGAGCCCTGATCAATTGGTTCTTCATCTCTCCAGGGAGTAGTGAGTTGGTCAGTGCGTACGTCCCTGTCGCATCGTCTATCTCCTTGACCTGCTGGAAGGACAGGTCGAATCTCTTCAGGTACTCCCTGACGGACTCACCCTTCTTTTGCCTGAGAGTCATTAGGTCGAACCGAGTAAGACGGCGTCTCTTGTTTCCTGCATACTGGTCGAGGAAGGCCTCTGCCAGCTCTATGAAGAAACATATCGACTCTTGCGGCAAATCCCTGAACCAGCCCTGTGCCAGACCTACCAGAGTGGTTGGAAAGATTTTGCACCAGACCGCGTCATCGGCGTCGTACATGCCCATATGGCTCTCGTAAGCCGCCAAATGATCCTCGGGGTCAGTCGTGCCATCGAACTTAACAGAGGGCATTTTAATATTTGGGATTGGATATGCCTGAACCTCAGGATGAAGCGGGGTCTTGGTTGGCCTGCCCACCATTCTCGACCTGCTCGTGCCTGAATAGTGACCGTGGTCATCCCTTCTGTCAGGGGTCGGTCTCCTACTTTCAGGGGAGCGGTACCTAGGTGGGCGCCTGCTTATCGCTTCGTCGTTTTTAGGAGGGGAATGATACCGTGAGCGCTTCTTCTGAGCAGGTTCGAGGTTATCACCCTGGCGATGCCTGGACCTCAGAGGCTGGCCATTGTTAAGCCTGGACTGCAGGCTCTGAGACAGACCTGGCGCAGGCGGTACTTCCTCGACCGGTGTCAGCCTGGAGAACACATCTCCCTGTTTCTCCCCCAGGCGCTTGGACATCGGCTCCTTGTGCCTCATTCGATTCCTCGGATCTTGGGATAAACCCCCTCTTTCACGAGCGGCCGTGGATTCTGTGGTATGAATGGAGAATGCCTCCTCAGGACCTGCAACCCCTTGCTGCGCAGGTGGCTGCTGAAAGGCTTCCGTGACTCGCCTTTGCACCTGCGCATACGCCTGAGCTGTCTTCCTGGCTTTTCTCTGAACATTTCTGGCGGCGGTCCGCTTCGTACCCCCGGTTCCTTCTCCACTTTCAAAGTGGAGCAACCTGGGGGTCGTGGCGACCCTGTCTACCAGATCGTCCGGAGTAAATTCCTGATTCAACATTGCCGAGAAGAACGCCGCGGTCTGCGCCATCTGGGCAGGGGTGAGGTTTAGAGTTTGCCCCACATGTGCCCCCTGCCCTGCCATGGCAACTACTCCTTGACCCGGTGCTCCTTGAAGACTGGCTCGCCCCACGCCTGGAATCGTGGCGGCGGGGGTTACTTCCGGCGGCATGCCATAACGGGGAACATTGGGTGGATTTGCCACAGAGCTAGTGTCAAAAATTTCAGGCATGTTTGATTGTATTTGATTAATTTTGTGTTTGGGAATGGTTGATTTTTGTGGGTGTTTTCGTGGGTACAACCGTATCTTCCCCACAGACGGCGCCAAATTGTTCTGGTCACGGAAACAATTAACCCGGTCTTGGATCCGGGTCGTGTAATCGGAATGTTGACAAGTAGTGGATCGTTTGATTTCCTTCAACATCTTCTTTCTCCTTCTCCTATGATCGGACCTTCCCGGCGGAGTTGGCATGCTCCCTGCACAATGAACGCACAGGGCCCCGGAGGTTGTCCGAGGGAACCCTCTCCGATGCCTAAGTTAGTCCGTGAAATGCCTTGATGAACCTAGCTCGTGAGAACTAGGCGGCGTTTTTAGGAGTGAGAGTCTAGAGAGAGAAAATCCAACCCCCTCTAAGTGGGAAATGGTTGGATATTTATACCTTCCCACAAGAGAGAGAGGAGGAGAAGGAAAAGAGCGGGAGAATGGGTGGACATGAGGACGACACGTGGCCTCGCCTCATCCACCCACTTCCCCTTACCTGAGGCGGAATGACGGATGGGCCCTCGGTTTCCCCTGCTCTTACTGGGGGTTAGGGGACCCTGGGACCAGCACGCAGGGGCGGGCTTGGTCGCCCGGCTCGGCTGGCGACAGGATCCTGCCAAGCAGGCGTAAGCCTTGGAGTTCTTTCACGCTTTTTGCGGGTCGACCCAGCTGGGCAACCCTTCCTTCGCCTTGGGGGCGAGTTATTCTCGGGTGACATGGGCGAGCGGCCCATGGCACTTAATCAACTCCCATCAATAACTTTAAACTAATTACTAACTAAATATATCATAAACATAAGATTAAACATAAATGAAATAATAAAGGAGAAGAGATAAGAATTATACCAACAAGAATGGAATTAAAGAACTCGGAAGTTGAAGAATGGAAGGATTAAATTAATTAAAAGAAATTAAAAGAAATTAATCAAAATTAAGGAGAAATGGAAATGGGGCTGCTGCTGCGTGTTCTACTATCTACTCTTAAACCCTCTACAAAAAAATCAAACTAACTGCCTCTTCATACAAAATGAGTGTTTAGTGTATATATAATAGGGTTATTTAACAGGAATAATACCAACTTTGGGTGGTATTCCATCAATAAAACCAACTTTAATTAATACGGGAATAAAACCAACTATGAAACATATTACACGCGAATGAAATACGCTTACCTACTACCGCCTACACCTGTTAATATTAATACCAGTTTTAATGGCTGACAGTAAAGTTCCCCTGTTAATATTACCATTAATACACCTGTTAATATTACCATTAATTTTGTCGAAAATCAATTTCCAGGGGTATTGTCAAGTTCATTCCTCCATCCTTTGCTTCGACAATGTCAACACTGAGTATTGTTTTCATTTCCCCCAATTCGAATTTTCTGGGTTTAACTTAGGGTTTTCGATTTTTCTGGATTTAACTTAGGGTTTTCTTATTGGTTTAATTTTGGAGTTTAAGTGTCCAATTAATGTTCTTTTTTAATTGGTTTGATTGAAAACGTAGGTTGATCCATGGACTTGAAGTTTTGTTACGGGGGTTCATTTATCAAACATGAGGTGGGTTTGGTTTACACTGGAAAGCTTAGTAGGACAATTCAAGTAGAGGTAGATGAGTTTTGTTGGTTTACACTTGTTGATGAAGCAAATAAATGTGGTAATTTTAGCATTATGAGGAAGAATTTGATTTAGGGGAAAATCGATTTTGGTGTGACAATGAAGAAGATGAAGATGTGTGTTAATTAATACGGAGTAGTATGGGACCCACAAAAACCGACTTCATTCGGTCATTTAAGAGGCAATTTCATTCTCGTGTAATATGTCTCATACTTGGTTTTATTCCCGTATTAATTAAAGTTAGTTTTATTGGTGGAATATCACCCAAAGTTGATATTATTCCTGTTAAATAACCCTATATAATATATCCCATAAAATAGAGACAAAGACCAAACTACCCTTCATTTAAATGAAACATTAAGGAATAAATGAAAGGGCTAAATCGTCAATTGCTATCCAAAATGAACCATCAGCCAAATCAAATCAATCGAGAGCTGCTGGTGGAGCTCGCCATCGATTCGCCGAAGGTGTGGAGCGTGATGCCGGCGCAATTGAGGTGTGGAGCAAGGTGGTTGTCGTGGTGGTGAATGATTGATTGATAATGGAGGTGCCGGCTGTGGTTCCGGTGGCTGACGGCGGGTCATGGTGGAGGTGAGCAAGGAAAGAGTGGTGGTTAATGGTTAAGTGAATAAGATTAGAAATGTTGGGTTGAATGAAGGGGATGAAGGTTTAACTTTGAGAATAAATTGATTTGGGTATAGATATGTAGGAATGGTGGTGATGATTTATGGAGTTGTATGGTGATGAAGGAGATGATTGAAGTGATTGTGATGAATTGAATGGGGGATGAAGGTGGATGATAATTGATGAATTGTAAGAGAGGAGTGAAGGTCTTGGTCAAAGTCGGGTTTGACCCATCTTTTTCGTCTCGATTCTTCCCAGGTCGATACTGTTGTGTGCTAAATTTAGACCGTTTTTCTCTCCATTTAGACCCGTTTTTCCCTCATTTTGCGAGTTTTGAGTGCGATTATCGCCATATTTTGTGTACTTCTCGCATTAGCGTCCCTCTTTACGTGTTTTTGGTAGTTTTTCTATCAATTTTGATAGGTTTTGCTACAAAAATCACGATTGAGCTTCCACGAGCACAAGAGAAAGGAAAACCGTCCAAAGAGCAAAGCACACAACTTAAAGTTTAAAGCCATCCGATCGAACAAACGAAGAATGAGACAAGACTCGAGCCTGAAAAAATGACCGAGCGAAATTTCACCCGGTGAGACACCACCGGGCAAAATTTCACCCGACGGTAAAAATTGCCTCCCGAAGATTTTCCGAGCTTACCCACCGGGCGAAACTCACCAGGCGAAATTTCGCCCACCGGGTGAAATTTCGCCCGATGGTGAAGACGTGCCGATAACGCGAAAAAAAGAAGAAAATCTCACCGGGCGAAAATTTCGCCCGATGGGAATTACTGACGAGTCCGCAGGGCGAAGTTTCACCCCATGGAGATGCAAAGGGAGATTGTCTCACTAATGGAGCATGAAGATGGATTTGGGCTTTAGATTAAGGATTCATTAAGAGATTACTATATATATGTTACCCTAATTCATTGCCTAAACTCACCTCTCCATTGTGCTAAGGAGGGAAGACATTACACCACTCCACCATCTTATTACACCATCAATTAGTAGTAGTAGTAAAAATCCTAAAAAATTCCTAGTAGTTTATATAGTAATTAGTAGTAGATCTACACAATTCTCATCAACAATTGTTTAGATCTCAAGCTTGTAGAAGATTATTCAAGGTTTATTTGAAGATTTGTTGGGTTTATTGGAGGATTAGTGACAAGTTCTCCATTTTATTCATCAAAAATTCAATCTTTATCTATGATATCTTCTTATTTCTTATAGATCTACATAGTTGGTACAATTCTCTTCCACTCTCTAATCTCTATTTAATTTTTGTGATATTTTCTCATCATCATCTTGTTCAAATCTAATTAATATGCATGTTGTGATGAATTTCATAATGAATTGTGAGTAAATTTCTTGTTAGGGAGTTTAGGGATGAGGGCTTGGTTTATTTGAATATAGGAATGTTGGTGGGTTGCTTGCATGTTGGTTTATCTTATTTATGGTGTTGTGTCATTGTTGTTTTAGTCCGGCCAACTAGACCGACCTTGACTAATTTCTATCAATATGGGGAAACTCGGGGTAGAAATTACCATGACTAGGGACTTGCCCTCATTCACCGCGAAAGCGGGTTTTTAGGCAAGTTTATCGACATTGTGACAAAAACTCGATTCCGACCTTCTTAGACCCCAAGTACCGAATCCCGACTTCTCCCTAACGCCTTTCCCTAAATTGATCACCTCTAAACCATCATCGTACTAATCCCTCTAGTATAGACTCGACCCCAAAAAGAAAACCCCCCTTCTAAGACATCGAACACGACACTTTAAACTTCACAACACACACCGTTCCCTGTGGACCGACCTCGACTTACCACGATTAGTTGTTTGTTTTTGTGATATTTCCGAGTCTATAAATATCGTTTGATCCCCCCGTCCTTCGTTAACGACCGATCCGATTGGGAGGCGATCAGATACCTACAAAATCAAATATCGAGGCACAGTACCAAAATCCCGAGAAACAATACGATTTGACAATAATTATACAAGACTCAACTAATAACCTAATTAAACGTAAAATGACTAATTACTAACAAATCGGGTTATAAAACCGACTAAATAAGAGTAAATACGTGGGACAAAAATAGGTAAAATCCCAAGTTATCAGGGTAGTCAATCTAGTCATTTCAATTTCATCACTTATACTGAGTAGTTTGTTTGTTTTTTCCGCATAAACTTGTTAGAAAATAGTTTTTTCATTATTTTTTTCCTTGTATTTGAAAATTTACAGTTTTCTAATGAAAACTTTTCAAAAATAAAAATAAAAATTAATTACCTTCACCCGGCTCCACCCGTCCGAATTCCAATTACAAGGGTACCCAAACACCATTTTGGATTTGAAATTAAAATATAGAAATTCAAATACAAGAATTGAATTCATGATATTCAAATGAATTCTGAGTACCCAATCCAAACGCAAGCTTAAAGCATTTAGATTCGAGTATATATTGAATCTTTTCGCCTTATTTCAACGTGGCTAGAAAGATAGTCTAGTGACTTCTAAGTATATTTATTTTGAACCGTACACACCTTTTGTTACTCTCGGATATTTCTACAATGTATGGAGTGGTTACTGTGCGAATTTGGATACATTTAATTTTGTACCAAATAATTAGGCCGAAAAACGTGGATATTTCTTCAAAATCGCCCGTTTGTAGTGGTTTTTCGAAAATTGTGAGGTATTTTCTTGTATACTTGAATCGGGCCTGTACGTCATAAAATGACCGTCAGTTGTTGAAAAACACTTAGAGCATTTAGATTCGAGTATATATTACTCCCTCCGAGTTCCTATTATTTACCCATATTCCTTTTTGGGCTGAGTTTGATCTTTTACCCACTTTCCATTTTAGGACATAAATGTGTGGTTTACATTTATCCATCCATTTCTCTTTCTTTCTCCTTCTTTTTCATCCACCAATTTTTCCTTCCTTATTTTTACCCCAAAACTAAATGGGGCAAGCATAAGAACTCGGAGGGAGTATATCTTTTTGCCTTATTTCATTGTGGCTAAAAAGATAGTCTAATAACTTCTAAATGCGTTTATTTCGAACCGTATGCACCTTTTGTTACTCTTGAGCATATCTACTCCCTCCCCATACATTCAATCCTTTACCTACCTTTTTCACCACTTTTAAGAAATGTGGTAAACGTAAGGGTATTATTGGTAAATTAAATGGTGTTATGGGTCCACCAAACTTAAACTAAGGAAAAATTAGTGGCATTTTGTGTAACACAAATTCTTGTTTGTGACGGGTATATTCGTCACAAACTTGTGACAGGTAAAATACAAGAGATAAGACAAAAGACATGTTGGGGGACTAACACATGGGTTGCTTGTCTTTAGCCAATCATGGAGTGATATTTGACTCGTCTTAAATTTGTAATGGATATACCCGTCACAAGAGAGACTTGCTCTTTGTGTAAATTGAGAAAGAATATAAGGATTATAATGTAAAGTCTTTTCCCAAAAGAGGAACGTAAAGAATTGATCGAATTGTTCATGTATAGTAAGAGTAAAGAATTGAATGGATGAGAGGGAGTACAATGTATGGAGTAAGGTTACTGTGCGAATTTGGAAACACTTAATTTCGGATCAAATCAGACCGATAAACGTGCATAATAACCTTTAAAACTGTCATTTCAGATGATTTTTCGAAAATTGTGAGATATTTTGTTGGATCTTTGAATAGGGCCGGTAGGATATAAAATGATTGTCGGTGGTTAATAAAACACTTAAAGCATTTAGATCCGAGTATATATTGAATCTTTTTTGCCTTATTTCAATGTCGCTAGAAAGATAGTCTAATGACTTCTAAATGTGTTTATTTCGAACTGTACGCACCTTCTGTTACTCTCGAACATTTCTACAATGTATGGAGCAAAATCACTATGCGAATTTGAAGAAACTTAACTTCAGACCAAATAGGTCGATAAACGTGGATAATAACCTTCAAAACTGCCCATTTGAGATTATTTTTCGAAAATTATGAGATATTTTGTTGGATCTTTAAATAGGGCTTTCAGGACATAAAATGACTGTCGGTTGTTAAAAAAATACTTAAATCATTTATATTCGAGTATATGTATTGCATGTTTTCGCCTTATTCCAAAATGGCTAGAATGAATTGCTAATAACTTCTAAATGTGTTTATTTAGAATCGTACACACCTTCTTTTACTCTCTGGCAGTTCTACAATGTATGTAGTAGTTTCTGTACGAATTATGATACATTTAATTTTGGAGCAAATAATTTAATTAGGCCGAAAAACGTGATTATTAATCTTCAAAATCTCCTGTTTGTGGTGATTTTTCGAAAATTGTGAGATATTTTGGTAGATATTTGAATTGGGCATGTACGTCAAAAAAATGAGTGTCGGTTGTTAAAAATACGGTTAAAGCATTTAGATTCGAGTATATGTTGAATCTTTTCGCCTTATTTCAATGTAGTAAGAAAGATAGTCTAATGACTTCTAAATGTGTTTATTTTGAATCGTACACACCATCTGTTACTCTCGAACATTTCTACAATGTATGACGTAGTTAAATTCCGAATTTGGAGACGTTTAATATAGGAGCAAATAATTAGGCCAAAAAACGTGAATATTAATCTTCAAAATCGTCCGTTTGTTGTGATTTTTCGAAAGATGTGAGATATTTTGTTGGATATTTGAATAACACTAGTACATCATAAAATGACCGTCGGTTGTTAAAAACACACTTAATGCATTTAGATTCGAGTATATGTAATACCCGCGAATTTCCTAGTTATACTATTTATTCTATTACGACTCCGTCGTAATTCTGCTATTTAATTTTATCATCTTTTCTCTTCCACTTTTGAGTTCTTATTATTTTCGAGCCAAACATTTATTATTCTCGTGAAAAGACTTTAATTATTTTATTTTTCCATCACAAGATGTTTATATAAATTTCGTCACAAACTATTTATTTATTCGCGAAGAATTTTATTTCTTCGAATTATTATTTTAAGCGTTGTTTAAAACTATTTATTTAGCTAAAAAGATTTAAACACGTTTATACAATATTTTCAACCAAGGAAGAAATATCTTTATTTATGAAAATTCATTCTTTAATGATTTTATTACAAGTTTCGTAATAATTATTTTCTAACGCGAGGTTTACCCGATTAATTCGAAACACCTTTAATTAATTTACGAACCTTCTTTTATTGACTTATAAATTTATTTTGGACCCTTTTGAACCCCTAGTGTGTTGTGACACACTACTAGTGTGACTACACTAAACACTTTTATGTAACAAGCAAAACTTTTATTTACTCTCTCTTAAATAAACCTAAAAGCACTATGTGCAATTTTTAACCATTGTTTTTCGGACACCTAAATCTCAGACCACTATGTAGTATACACTTCAATTTAAGCCGTTCGGAGGGTCATATCGGACCAGGTTTCATTTTGTCGTGATTTTCATGCCACGTGTCTGGGGTTGCTTCATAAAGTACCTTATTTGATTTCAACCCGGCCCAACGAAAAACTATACATCGCCTTTTAAGGATTAACCAATTTTTGTCCAACAATGGTTTTTCATATATTCCCAGTTTCCCACCCTTCAATTGTCTCTGACTCTCTGTTATCATCCAAAATTTGAGTGGTCACCTTATATGACCCTACATGCATTTTGTGCGATTTTCGACCATTTTTCTTCCGACCTCTAAATCTTGGAAAATCGTGTATTACACACTTCAATTTGAGCAGTTCCAAAGGTTCTACCGATCAGGTATCATCTTGTCCTAAGTTTTCTGTCATGTATCTGGGTAGCTTCAATCGTGAAAAACTAAATGTTGTCTATGCTTTACCGATTTTTGCGCGTGCAACGTTGGTTTTTCACATATTGGCACCCTCAAAAGATCTTTGTTCTTGCTCGAATTTTGTGTAGGTGTTTTCTACAACCCTATAAGAACTCCGTTCGACTAATGTTAAAAGTGTACCCCTCCGTCCCGGTCAATTTTTATCCTTTGATATTGGCACGAAGACCAAGAAAAGAAGAGGGAGCCAATTATAACATGACAAGTGGATATAATGGGTTATGAAGGATGAAAGTGCTTATCAAATGGAATCATAAAATAAAAAAAAAAACAACAATTGACTGAGATGAAAATGACAACAATTGATCGAGACAAGAATTATTATTCAATGATTATACTCATTAAATTATCAAAAAAAAAAAAAGATTATATAAATACGAGTACCATACGAGTACCATATGTGAATACCTTACGAAATATTAAAATTGTACTCCCTTTGTTCATATCCAAAGGCTATGTATTCATTTTTGGGACGTTCAAATTCAATTGACCCATTTTCTTTTTAAGACATTTTTTTGATCAAACTACCCTTATTGTACTAAATCTATTTACACCATATGCCATTGTGAAAGGACATTTTGGATAATTAAATACTAATTTGTTCCTAATTAGTATTATACTTTTAATATTACTTTATTACTTTCTTAATATTTGTGCAAAATCGAAACGTACCCTATATAGATATAAATGGAGGGAGTATGATTCAGTAAGTATAGTCGTAAACGAGAAAGAACGCAGTATTCATTTTATTTTACTCCGTAGAGTCTATGATCATCACTGGTAATACATAGTATATTTGACGTTAGTTTACGGACTATGGCAAAAGCTTATCTAATCATATCGACTTGGTCAATAATAGTAATAAATAAATAAATAATGTGTGCTTGATATTGTAATCTTGTTTAGTCGCATTTATTATGAGAAGAAGATCGGATAATTGAATGAGGTGACAAGGTAACAGCTGTGCCTAGGAAGAACGTACGAGTACTCTTTTATGGTGTTGATTGACAATTCCCACCAAAAACCCAAACATTTTCGCGACTTAAACGACTTACGACTACTACTTATTACTAGTGCTCAGAATTACATGTCATCAACCTCGTATAAATTTACTTTACCACTTACGGAGTACTCACTACCTTATTCCTTCATAGTATTTGTTTAATTAATGCTGGTAAACTTTTCTCACTCTTGTGGTTTCCAAGACCCGGAGCAGTAATTATGTGTCGGATTTTCACGATAAATTTATTACTGAGATAATTTCACACTAGAATTACTGAATTTTCTAAAGATTAGTCTAAAGTCCTCTACGTTACTTTTTCCGAAATTTCTTATTTACTGGGTCAATAAATGATTTAGTTTTTACAATGTTGTAAATAGTCCTTAGTAAATACTACATTCAAAAAATATTTGTTCAAAGTGGTGGTACCCAAACACAAGGTTATTAATATTAATGTTATGATTATTAGTGGCAACAAAACTAAAAACTGAAGTATGCAACAGACGTGGTGACCACTCGCATAAGCATAACCAACGTAACATTAGTTTGTTTCTATTATCATTTATGTATTAATAATTAACGTGATTAACTTGTTAGTATTATTATGTAATGTCTATTCAATGATCATCACCACCCCATGCCATCACCAACCATCAACATTGATATGATCATCATCATACTAATAAAACACTACTACACCCAATAATTGCACATACCCTTAGCTTCAACTTAAACTGAAACTGGCCTGGTCCCCACCTCACCCAAGTCAACCCTTTCTTCAACCACATTTCATCCTTTTGTGTCCGACAAATTCTTGTTTAAGATGAGTATATTCGTCTTTAAGTTTATGACGACACAAACTCATATGTTTAGGTTGTAGCAAAAGATATTCATATGAGTATATTTGACTCGTTTTAATGTTAAAACAGTCAAACGGATATGTCTGTCGCATATAAGCCTATATCCCCACTCTTAAACTCCTCTCACAACTTCAACAACACAATTGGCTAGACCTCACCTCACCTCCCCTCCCCTCCCTCTCTATCTATCTATCTATCTATGCCCTTATGTCCCTCTTTCCATGCCTATCCAAACACACCCTGGTAGTCATGCTTCTACTATTCTATTCGGATTTCTCCTCCTCCTCCTCCTCCTCCTCCTCTCGAAATTCGCCACGGCTCAACAACCATCGTCGTCCGCACCACCACCACCTTCCACCGCCTACAATTTCAGCCCGCCCATGGCGACAGCTGTCATCATATTGATCATATTCTTCTTCACGGTCGGCTTTATATCCGTCTACATCCGCCACTTCATGCTCTGCCTGGGATACACCCCAGGCAGAGGATTCAGTGGCGGACCAGACGCATGGAGAAACCAACGATCACCCAGAGGTCTAGACCCCAAAATTGTGGACGCCTTCCCTACCTTCTTATACTCGGACGTTAAAATGCACCGTATTGGGAAATCCCTGCTGGAATGCGCCATTTGTCTGAACGAGTTCACTGACCAGGAAACATTACGGATGCTGCCCTCTTGTAGCCACGTGTTCCATCCTCATTGCGTCGGCCCGTGGCTCGCCTCTCATGTCACCTGCCCCGTCTGCAGGGCCAATTTGGAAAACCACTCCAGCAGCGACAGGTCCTTGTCCTTCAACTACTTAGCCCAACAACAACAACCTGATGATGATCAGTCCTCCGAGGACGGGGCGTTAGAACCGTCCGATCATAATCAGGATGTGATCGTACGGGTGGATGAGGAGATTAAATGTGAGGACGGTCCTATAGGAAAGTTATTATTGGCGAGGTCACACTCAACGGGGCATTCATTGGTTGAGGATTGTGAGAGGTACACGCTAAGGTTACCCGATGAGGTACGTAACAAATTGGCAGTCAATGCCAAATTCAGTGGTTTACCTGCTGCTATTGTTAGCCCGCCCGTTGGATATCGGGCTAGGAGCGTCGGGTGTGCCAATATCGACATTGGGAAAGGAAAACCGGACCATTGGCGGTTTTCGGTTAGTCCACCTTTTATTTCACGGTCAACTTCCGGACCATCACCAAAGTCAAATGTAGGCAACAATAATAATAATAATAACAACAGCAGTAGTTCAATTGGAATTGTGACCAGTCCGAAAAATAAATTTAAATTGATTAAGTCACCAATAAATTGTACGGGTCGGTCCGATGACATAGGAGAGAGATCGACAAATCGACTCTGGGATAATAGGACGAGTCAAGACATGGAATTGGAAGCTCAATGGCGTCATGATCAATTAAATTAAAGTTTGTGTTGGTAATTCTTTTGATTTGCAAATTTATATCTCTGATCATTTTACACGTTTTTTTTTTGTTCTTAAAATCAATGTTTGTCGTGTTGTCTTGTAAGACGTCTAGTGCATATATGGTTCAAAGTTTCCATAGCATACAGTATAAAGTGAATATAGTAGCCCTTTTATGTTTAGTTGTAATTACTTGTAGATTTTGGAACCTTTAAATGCAAATTCTTTTTTTTTTTTTTTTGCAAAGAATATATGCGTTACAAATTTATGATGGGTTAAATTATATATACTTTGATAGAAGAAACAAGTAAGTTGGTATTCCCTAAGTTTGTCTTATCTAAATACGTGATACTCCCTCCGAGTTCCGAGTTCCTATCATTGATACATTTACTTTTGGGTTGGAAAATGAAGGAGGAAAAATGAGCGGCTCAAAAAAGAAAAATAGGTGAATACATGTGAACTACACATTTATAACCTGAAATGGAAGTAGAGAAAAAGATCAACTCAAAAAAAGAATATGTGTCAATGATAGGAACTCAGAGGAAATATTATTCGACGCGTTACCAATTTGCAACGTATATATCCGTCACAATTCAAGGAAGACTTACTCTAGTTTCCGTATTGAATACTCCGTAGTTGAAAGTTATAGTATTGTAGCTTTAACTTAAGATAATTAATTTTAACATCTTAAAATTAAGTGTCATTTTAAACCCTAAATCTTCTACGAGATGATTTCACAATAATTGTAATCATCTCTTATGTGATAGATCTCTGATAAAATTGATACTCCATTTTAAATAGTACTCCGTAGAGTAGTAATAATATCACTATACACATTAAGCCTAAACGATGAATGTATTTTTTTTCCGATAATTTCATAAAAGTGACTTTTTACTCTAAACATCCTAACTTGTCTTTAAATATTCATGGAAATATATACTCCAAATTGTAGTCGGTATTGTTATAATCTAATGGACGTTTAAATAAATACAGACCTACCTGAGAATGAGAAAGAGAAAGAGAAAGAGTGGGTACGCCTGTGGTTGTACTACTGGACTTTAATTGAACATCATAATCATACGGAAGGGGGAGGTTAACTAAAATGGTAAGCGAGAATAGGGTAATGAATTGGCCATATATTGAGCAGGCAGTATGTAGGCACCCCCATTAGTCATTGTTTCTTTATTAATAACCCCAAGTTTCGATCATCCATAATAATTCTTCGATGCAAATGGATGATCTCACCTAAGGGTGGTAATGAGACGAGACAGCTCGCGAGCAGCTCGAACTCGACTCGGTCAAAGCTCGGCTCGTGCGAGTTCGACTCGAGCTCGGGCTCGGCTCGATAACTTAACGAGCCGAGCTGAGCAAGGCGTGGCTCGGCTCGAAAAGCTCGCGAGCAGCTCGATTTGATGTGATTAATTAATATTTTGTTCTTGTTTATTAAAAAAATACTAATAATAATTACATATTTTTTTCACCATATAAATATTTTTATTGATTTGTCTAATACGTTTGTTTATATATTTTGAATCCCAATTTATTAAAACTCATCGGTGCAAAAAAATGTAAATTTTAATAATTACATATAGGCTCGAGTTAGGCTCGAACTCGGCTCGAACTCGCATTTTAGCTCGCGAGCTTGGTTCCGAGCTCAATTTTTTCAAGCTCGGGTAAGCTCGAGATCGGCTCGAGTTCGAATTTCGCTTAACGAGCACGAGTCGAGCAAGGCCAAGCTCGTGCTCGGCTCGGCTCGTTTACACCCCTAATCTCACCGGGACCATCCATCCATCGGCCTTACTTGCTACGTGTATCATACTTCCTTTTCATTTCTTTCAAACTCTCTATATCCCTTCCCTCCATCGCTCTATGTTTCACAATGACATACGCAGTAAAAATTACTTTTGGTGATTACCAGGATTTGAAGTCGTGATCTTTAGTCACGTTATGAATCATCTCAATCAAAATGGTGATGATTGAAACACAATTATTTCCCCCCATTTTCTTTTTATCTTCCCAATTTTCTTTTTTGACTACTTTTTTTTATCTTCTCATTTTATTTCTTTCCATTTTAGTCCATAATTTTTACCATACTACCCTTACTATTTATAACACTTTATATCTTTATTCTTTCCTATTTACACACATTTTACCTTTCTACTCTCAATATTTACTAAATTTATTATTTTATATTCATTACAAAAAAAATTGTGCCAAAAGTGAATGGGAAGATAAAAAGAAAAGGGACATGCTAAATCATACCCAACTTTTTACTATTTCATACCCACGTTTCCCAAATTGCCCTTCTCATTTTTTCCAATCAATTCATCATCTCTTTCTCTTTTCCCTCTTTCTCTCTTCTCCAATCAATTAGGTTTAACTAGAAAAAAAAATTAATAATATAGCATACAATTTAATCACTATATTAAAAAGTAAATTATTAATAAAAACAACATACTTGATTGTTTCAAATACAAATTATGATTTGTTAGGGCTTAATCTAATTAGTGTTTAAT
The DNA here is from genome assembly GCA_958450325.1 of Agrostemma githago. Lineage (NCBI taxonomy): Eukaryota > Viridiplantae > Streptophyta > Magnoliopsida > Caryophyllales > Caryophyllaceae > Agrostemma > Agrostemma githago. The sequence goes on along the minus strand of OY288257.1, from coordinate 60,644,324 downwards.
TAGAAATTGAATAAGAAATTAGGGCTTGATTAGAAATTAGGGTTTTTAAGATAAATCGAATACAAAATTAATCAATAAAAATAAAAGTAGGCTTAATCGAATATAAAAGTGAAATTATTAATAAAAACAACAAAAGAACTTGTTTCACGAATAAATTATGATCCATAATCGTAAAGTTGTCGAAGAATTGAGTTAGTTTTTGAAGGGTGGAGAGAAGAAGCAAAATGTTAGGGTGTGAGAGATGAAAGAAGGGTAGCCAAGGGAAAAATAATGAAAACTTGGGTATGAATTAGTAAAACATGGGTATGATTTAGCAATTACGAAAGAAAATGGAGGAAGTATAATACTCCACCGATTTTCTTTTATCTTCCCACTCAAATTCGGAGGAAGTAGTTATACTCTACTCTCTCCGTTCGTATTCAAAGGATGCGTTTCTATTTTGTGCAAGAATTAATGAAGTACTTCCTCTAACTTTCTAAAATCTTTCTGTCTGATTATTTGAATCCCTCTCAAATGAATATGCAATGAAAAGATCTTTAAAAGTTGGATGACGTATCAAAGCAATATTAAAAGTAAAATAATGATGGACAAATTAGTACACCCTTCGTTCCATTCAATTGTTTGTCCTTGATTAAGGAATGGAGGAAATATTTAATACTAATAAAAAATGTTTTTTTTTTCACAATAGTATAGGATGTAAATAGATTAATAGAATATGGATAATTTGATCCAAAAAAATAGACTGAAAATGAGATGGTCAATTGGATTTGAACGCCCGAAAAAAGAATACATACCCTTTGGATACGAACGGAGAGATTATTACATACCTGATGGGGGATAAAACCCCCAGACGCATAGGCCCGACTCCTAGGACTAAGAAGGCCCAACTGGGTCCTAGCCGACCCTAGAGGCCCAACCCCCTATCAGACGACCCCCCTTACGGGTAGTCATTAACTGACTCAGAGAGACTTCTCTACTGATCACCATGCTGATGTCATGGTGACATCACCCTACCACATCATTTCCCCTATAAATACCCCACTTAGGGTGAGGGGAAAGGGGGCAATTCATTCACACATATTCCTCCCTATTCTCTCTCTACCTCTCTTATCTCCCTAAATATATATATTCAGCCATACATTTTACTGACTTGGGCGTCGGAGGCTCCGCCCCGGGGGTTCCCCCGGGCCCGGAGTTCACCTTGCAGAATCCCCGTCGGCACGCACCCGGAGCCGAGGAGAACTGCGAAGCCCAAGGTCAGGGACCCGTTTCCATACCGGAACAATTTGGCGCCGTCTGTGGGGAGTACGGTTGTGCTCACGAATTACCCACAAAAATCAACCACTCCCAAATACAATTTTTTCCAGATCTAATCTTCATTTGGGAGATAGATCTACAGAAATCAATGACGCAAATTACAAGAAAATGGGTGTTCATTGTGGTTGTTCATCACGGTGAACGAACAAAGCTTCAAGAACCATTGTTTTTAGCCAAAGCAAAAATCCCAAAAAGCAGGATGCGCATACAATCAGGGAGAGGGGAAAATAAAAAAAATACGGTTAAACTTTCCTCTGAATAAAAAAAGAAGCACCGATGATTAAGGATTTTCAATCATTGTTCGCTTGTCAAGAGGATGAACTACAAGTGGCTTGGAACCAAGATAGAATCATGAAGAATTGCAGATTCATTTGAAAGATATTGATCAACGCTCATACCAGATTGGTCCAATTTCATCAGATCTAGGAAACCGAGAAAATTACAAAGAGAAGCAACAAAATAGAATAAAGGCAAGCAAGTAAGTAATGCAAGTTTTTTCATGAGCAATTTTATATCTCGGTCGGCCGCCTGAATTAGTTAGATCGGCCACCCGAACTTCGACTTGGGTCGACCGCCTAATTTGTTGTGATAAGGCGGCCACCTGGATCAGCAAACGATCTTCTCGGGTCGGCCACCCAGGCCAGCGGGCCAGGTCGGCCACCTAGGTCAGGTTCTATGAATCATGCTGAACTCCAAGCCATCTTCTGCCGGGGGCTATGACAGTCTTCGACCCGGAACCATAGCATCCTTCAACGTGTCCAGGGAAATCACATGTCGGGCATGTGATAATCTTGAGTTGGCCTGTTGCTCGAAATGAATTGTGAGATCAATTAAAAGTAGCAGAAAAAGACAAATTGGAGTACTTGGAGTCGACCTATCAGTTGAAAAAATAACCATTGATGATAAAAATCGACTTAGGTCGGCCACCTTGGTCAGCTTAAAGCTCGTTTAGGTGCAGCGAACAGTTCGGCCCAACGCCACGTACCATCCCGGTACTACCTTGTCAAGCATCCTGAATACGATGCGTTTGACTCATGGTTCAGCAGCTCCACCTCAGGCCAACCACGGCCTCGGCTCCGGTTAGATGACGAGCACCCACCATCTTCTAGTTTTGATTTTAGCTAGATCGACGAGACTCCGCGCAAGCTAAATAGATTATCCGATCAATATTCGGCCATACTAAAGTAAATTAGCACCATGACTTCAACCCTTGACCAAAGGGTTGGCCTTGAGCGCTACCACTGGAGAGCGCCCTATTGTTGAGCCGGCAGAGTCATGAATTAAAGACGCCGACTTAACGACTAACGGTCGTCGAAACCATTGGCCTACTCCAACACTTCGCTGCTGGTTTATTTGAAGAGAAAAAGCGGAAAGGGGATATTGTATACTCCGTACTATTATATGTGACCATGGAGGCTTATGGACAAGAGTAATAAGAAGTGGGTTGGCCGACCATTTTAATGAAGATAGTCAAAAAGTCATCAAAAGCATCTCAGCTCATTGGATTGTGACTCACCACATTGAATTGTGAGTTTTTCTTGTACGTGTCTTGTATGGAGTGCACAGTTTGAGGTTTTACCGCTTATTCGATAAAAAATCATTTAACCACCCTCAAAATTCACAAATACTTCACAAAAATTGGCCAAAATTTGTCGAAGTTATGAGACAAAAAATTACCTAACTTTTTGCCCCATCACAAAAATCTCAAAAAACTCCACAAAAAATTTACCCGAAAAATGGTGAAGATAAGTCACAAAAATGGGTATCAAATGAGGTCAATGTTTGTAGCCGACCAATGGTTCGGTCGAGATAAAGTTCAGTTTAGGGTTTAGGATTGTGACTCACCACATGGGCCGAGTATCGGTTCAGCCGTGAGTTGGTAGGGCCGAGCCGTAAGTCGGCAGGGCGAACCGTAAATCGGCAGGGCAACATCTTGGCCGAGCCGTAAGTCGGTAAGGCCGAGCCGTAAGTCGGCAGGGCGAACCGTAAATCGGCAGGGCAACATCTTGGCCGAGCCGTAAGTCGGTAGGGCCGAGCCGTAAGTCGGCAGGGCCGAACCGTAAATCGGCAGGGCAGCATCTTGGCCGAGCCGTAGATCCTTGTTCGACTTAAGGCTCGGCCAAGATGCTGCCCTGCCGATTTACGGTTCGGCCCTGCCGACTTACGGCTCGGCCAAGATGTTGCCCTGCCGATTTACGGCTCGGCCCTACCGACTTACGGCTCGGCCAAGATGCTGCCCTGCCGATTTACGGTTCGCCCTGCCGACTTACGGCTCGGCCAAGATACTGTCCAGCCGACTTACGACTCAACCTCAACGCCTACAAAGACCGCCTAGGTCCGCCAACCACCATGTGGAGTTCTACGAAGACAAGACTAATATATACCCATCACCTGTTCATTACTCTCACAGCTAATGGGCAGGGGGCAATAGGGGAAGGGCCCCCTGTTGAAAAACCCTGAGAAAATAGACCCCCCAACAAAAAAACAAGGCATGATACACATTCAGCCTTCTACAGAACTACAAGTCCCACTGCCTACCTCTGGGCAGGCAGGGGGCAGGCCCCCTGGACTTCGACCAGAAGCCAGGGTCAGGCCCGGCCCCATGCGCCGAACTACAAGTCTCTCTGCCTACCTCTGGGCAGGCAGGGGGCAGGCCCCCTGGACTTCGACCAGAAGCCAGGGTCAGGCCTGGCCCCATGCGCCGAACCACAAGTCCCTCTGCCTACTTCTGGGCAGACAGGGGGCAGGCCCCCTGGACTTCGACCAGAAGCCAGGGTCAGGCCCGGCCCCATGCGCCGAACCACAAGTCCCTCTGCCTACCTCTGGGCAGGCAGGGGGCAGGCCCCCTGGACTTCGACCAGAAACTAGGGTCAAGCCCGGCCCCATGCGCCAAACCACAAGTCCCTCTGCCTACCTCTGGGCAGGCAGGGGGCAGGCCCCCTGGACTTCGACCAGAAGCCAGGGTCAGGCCCGGCCCCATGCGCCGAACCACAAGTCCCTCTGCCTACCTCTGGGCAGGCAGGGGGCAGGCCCCCTGGACTTCGACCAGAAGCCAGGGTCAGGCCCGGCCCCATGCGCCGAACCACAAGTCCCTCTGCCTACCTCTGGGCAGGCAGGGGGCAGGCCCCCTGGACTTCGACCAGAAGTCAGGGTCAGGCCCGGCCCCTGCGCCGAACAACAAGACCCTCTGCCTACCTCTGGGCAGGCAGGGGGCAGGCCCCCTGGACTTCGACCAGAAGCCAGGGTCAAGCCCGGCCCCATGCGCCGAATCACAAGTCCCTCCGCCTACCTCTGGGCAGGCAGGGGGCAGGCCCCCTGGACTTCGACCAGAAGCCAGGGTCAGGCCCGGCCCCATGCGCCGAACTACAAGTCCCTCTGCCTACCTCTGGGCAGGCAGAGGGCAGGCCCCCTGGACTTCGACCAGAAGCCAGGGTCAGGCCCGGCCCCATGCGCCGAACCACAAGTCCCTATGCCTACCTCTGGGCAGGCAGGGGACAGGCCCCTGGACTTCGACCAGAAGCCAGGGCCAGGCCCGGCCCCATGCGCCTAACCACAAGTCCCTCTACCTACCTCTGGGCAGGCAGGGGACAGGTCCCCTGGACTTCGACCAGAAGCCAGGGTTAGGCCGGGCCCCATGAGCCGAATCATAGGTCCCTCTGCCTACCTCTGGGCAGGCAGGGGGCAGATCCCCTGGACTTCGACTAGAAGCCGGGATCAAGCCGTGCCCCATGAGCTGAACCATAAGTCCCTCTGCCTACCTCTGGGCAGGCAGGGGGCAGGCCCCCTGGATTTCGACCAGAAGCCAGGGTCAGGCCAGGCGACAAAGCCGAACCAGCAAGGCCTGAGGCACACTCAGCCTTGTATAAAAACATATATAAGCCCCTCTACCCACCTCCAGTCAGGCAGGAGGCAGGCGCCTTGGACTTCGGCCAGAAGCCAGGGACAGGCCAGGCGTCATAGGCGAGCCAGCAAGGCCTGGGATACACTCAACTTTGTATAGAACTTAAGTCCTTCTGTGAGCGTCAAACATGCAGGGGGCATGACTGTCGAACTTCGACCGGGTTCAATGATCGGTCGAGGTAGGTCATTCGATTGACAAGGCCTAATGAATACTTGGCCTTGTAAGAAATATAAGTCATTCTGCCTACATCAGAGCAGGCAGGCGGCCCGTTCCTCGAGCTTCGACCAAAGCTCGTAGATTGGCCGAGCCAAGATCGTCGACTGAGAAGGCGTAAAGATTAAATACTCGGGCTTGTATTTAAGCGTAAGTTCATATGTCTGCCTCCAAACAGGCAATGGGCACGGCCCCCAAATCCTAGACAAGGTCCATAAACTACCCTGGAAGGCCTCTGGCACCCTGACACATCCGTATGAAGATATACCAGGGCAGAAGCGTTGATCACAGGGCTTAGTGATTAACTGGTCATGTATAGAATGATAAAACCCATGTACACCTCCAAGTACACAAAAGGCACGACGTCTGACGCCCTGACAACGTCCAGATGACGCTAGGGCAGACGCGCCAACAAGGCCCAATGAATACCTGGCTTCGCATACGAAGTCTGTCATTCGGTTTGCCGGTCCAACCATGCTTGGCACCAGACCCGCATACTCAGTATCCGACTCCGCTGAGGGCAAATTGATGGGGGATAAAACCCCCAGACGCATAGGCCCGACTTCTAGGACTGAGAAGGCCCAATTGGGTCCTAGCCGACCCTAGAGGCCCAACCCCCTATCAGACGACCCCCCTTACGGGTAGTCATTAACTGACTCAGAGAGACTTCTCTACTGATCACCATGCTGATGTCATGGTGACATCACCCTACAACATCCTTTCCCCTATAAATACCCCACTTAGGGTGAGGGGAAAGGGGGCAATTCATTCACACATATTCCTCCCTATTCTCTCTCTACCTCTCTTATCTCCCTAAATATATATATTCAGTCATACATTTTACTGACTTGGGCGTCGGAGGCTCCGCCCCGGGGGTTCCCCCGGGCCCGGAGTTCACCTTGCAGGATCCCCGTCGGCACGCACCCGGAGCCGAGGAGAACCGCGAAGCCCAAGGTCAGGGACCCGTTTCCATACCGGAACAATACCTATCATAGGATTGTTAGATATCATTATGACGGGTATATATATCTGTCACAAACTTATAAAGGATCAAGTACTACTCCCTGGCCATTATGTTTTTTGTCCTATCTACCCTACTTGACCAATTATATCTTGTGACGAATATGACTGTTACAAACAAGAACTTAGGATTACTTTATAACTCGATGTCTCAAACAAGTAATTTATGATTTATCTATGCAAGAGCCAAGGGCACAAGAGTGAGATGAAAAGAGGGAACGAGTAGACGGTGTCGCCTCACGCTTGTTGCGGTTTCCCACCGCAAATGTTCAACGGCAACGCTGATTTGTTATTGAATCTTGAATTTGGGCCTATTCAGCTGGTTGAGCCTATTTGGCTTGTTGGGCTTCTTGCACTTCACTGCATCACTTACTTCTCGTTTTTTGGTTCACTTTGTTGGACGTCAGCTAGTTTTACTTTCTCCTTGGTCCGCTAATGAGGTTACGTAAGTCTGTGGACATGTTCCACTTATATCTAATCCGAAATTATTACTCTAGAAAATATTCCGTATATATCTTTATTATACGAGTATAAAAGAAGGTCCCAAAATCGTCTACATGGCACAGCCTCTTTCCTCCATTCCGTAATACTGACTCCCTCATCGCATATGCACATAACTCCCTGCATTATCTAAAGTTTTATTTCTAATAAAATAAGTCAAGTACAATTCATTACTCTATCTCAAATTTATTTATACGATATTATTTAAAATCAGGTTGTCTCCTTTATGACGGCACTATCCGTCTTTTGAATCAAACGGGTCAAATAGACTTTAGTTTCGTTAGATAAAACAAACATTTTGTCAATACATAGACATATGAGTTTTGTCTTTTTCATCATACTTAACTGTGTTATGGGTTCAGTCCATTTGGTATATATAAGCATTGTGTTTGTGTAAGTGTAAGTGTGATTCAAATGACTTACTTATGTGGCCCAATTGTAACGAGTATTTGTTTTCATAATTATAAATATTAGAGCAAGTCTAATAGTGGGCTACAATACCATGTAACTAGACTTGTCAACTCATAATTTTGGGCAACCTTGATTCTCAACTACAATTTAGTCCAATAGTAAAGTACAGCGGGTTGTAGCTTTGTAGGCCCCATGTTTATTTCTCCCTCTATTCACCTCCATTCTTCACTTTTTTTTTCGACATTATTCATAGCCAAAGAAAATATTCAATATTCTAGACAATTTTTAAGTGAGAATATAGTTATGTATTATTTTTTGTTTGATTTGTCTTTATGACATTAAGAATATATCAATTTTTTATAAATGTAAAATGAAAGATATCGATGGTGTAAAACATGCCTCGGCAAATTAGCCAAAAGCATAAGTGACAAGTGGAGTTGAATGGAGGGAGTATATTTTAATTTTTTTTAATTAATTATTCTATAAATGTGTCAAAAGCATAATTTTTTTTTATATTATTAATGACTTTGTTTACGCAAATAAATCCGGCCATGTAAAAAATAACATAACAAAATTTAATTATTTCAAATAAAAAAGTAAGTGAAATGAAAAAAATGTATGCAAGAGTTTAGGGAAAAATTATTATAGTTAATCTATTTATTAGAGAAACAAAAAAAATGCAAAAAAAAAATGGAATTATTGTTGTTGTGGTATGTGCATGAAATTTCTACAAAATAGAAGTGGAATTGACAATAGGGATATAGAGTATAACATATATATGAAAATAATAAATTAATGATTTTTTTTATCCTCAAGCATGTGTAGCTTGAGAAAAGCAGGTACCGCTCTCAAGCTACAACATATTTGTCTTCTCCAATAGTTAGGTTGTAGTTGGAAAACTATTAGAAATTGCAAGCAGGTCATTTTTCTAAACTATTGGACTTGCTCTAAGGCCATGTTCAATGGAGGGGCAACGTCTTCCCCTCCAATTTTCCTCTCTCCTCTCATATTTCTTACACCTCATCTTCTCTTTCCTCCAACTCATTTTTCCATTACCTCTTAATTTTTATCCAAATTTCTCTACAATGGAGGGGCAAACCTCTTCCTTTAATTTGACCCCACCATATTAAAACATCCATCATTTTTAATAAACATCATGAAACATAATTATTTCATATAAACTAATTAAACGTACATTATTGTTAATAACGTGCTTACTTACATATAAACTTAAAAATATTAAAACGTACATTTTAATTTTAAAATAATTGAATATTTTATATTAAAAATTTCGATTATTATCATCCATAACGATACTCAACTAATTAGAGGGAGAAAATAGTTAGGAGATTTATTTTGAAAAAATGTGTTGATATTAGACTCTATTTATAGAGGGGATGAAATGAAGAATTTTTGTGAAATTATTTTTTTTTAAAAAAAATTGTATATTTTAATTAGTAGTCATAAAGTAATCAAAGACCATTAGAATTGAAAAAAAAAAAATATATATATATATATATATATATTGGCACATGGGCCGATGCTCAGGAAACCCCCAAACAAGAGGCCACCCCTTCCCCTTAGGAAATCTAAGAGTTGCCTACAATGGAGGGGTTCCCTCTTAACTCTTAAGAGGGAGGTGTTTCCCCTCCATTGTGTATGCCCTAAGAGGGGGTTATTTGTTGCACTTGAGAGACAACTTTGAAGAGTGGGACAAACATTATTAGAAAAAAAAGAAACAAAAGAGAGAAAAAGAAAAGTTTCAACTTGTTGTTCTTGATTGTCGTGAGGTTAATTTTGTGGGTATTGTTGTCTCTGTTGTGACTATTGGACAAAAATCAAACGAGAGGGAGGGAGAGGAGAAGAGGTAACCGAGAGCATGGCCTGCCGCAGGCGATTTCCCCAATCCTGAATCATGGATCTGGGCCGGGCTCGGGCATGCGCGCATGCGAGCTAAATTAAGCACCTTATAGGTCCATATAAAATGACCCCCTTTCACCACTAGTGAGAGTAGTGTATATAAACATCATAAGATACTACTATCTCACCTATGTGGAATTAGAGATAAGGACTTAGCCCTTATTTTCCAACAGTTTCCGACTTGGAACCCCTTCAAATCAATCATAAATTTATGACAACTACTACCCATCTTAAATACTCCCTCCGGTCATTATTTATCGCCCCGCTTAGTTTTGCACATAAAATAAGGAGTTGATATAGAATAGTAAAGAAATGATGGTGGGGTAGTGAAAAATGAATATAAAATGGTAAAGAAATGAATGGTGGGCCTTAAAGTGTAAAATTCAATGGCATTTCTTGTAAATAAAGGATAGAAAGAAGGATAATATGGTAAAAATGTAAGATATAAAAGGAAAGTATAGAAGTGGGGCAAAAAATAAAAACCTTCCAAATAAGGAAAGTGGGGCGAAAAATAGTGACCGGAGGGAGTAAGAAATTGGGATGCAATATTATGGAACCAAACAATCAATTATGACATTGGATTAGATCCCTTAACAACAAAGAAAAGCTAGTCGTGTATAAGAAGGTCGGCACTGGGCAACATTGAATTTGAATGAGTCATAGGCGGGGCCAAATGAATGAAGGCGTACGTCGCTTTTACTTAATATTAATAGAGAGCTTCAATTCGTATGATAATAATAGTGATATCAAAACGATGAGTCGTACGAGTATTGTGTTACTCTTACCCCAGGCCCCAGTACGTACGTCCCCAGTCCCCCACCCATAACATTCATTCTATGCAATTTTGTCTACTCTGCCTCCAAATTATACTATTATATTCCCTCTTAACTCTCACGCATCCTCATCCCTATTTAATTTTATTATTATTATGCGCTACATAGCTTTGTTGTTATGCCTTCAGAAGCTTCGTTTTTTGTATCAGAATTCTTTGTTAACTAGTAGCCCGTATAACCTGTTATTTGAGCAACAACAACGTTGTAGCCTTCGTCTCTAAAAAAATTTGGGGTCGACTAATATTAATAAATATCCGAGGTCGTCAAGTCGTATACATAGAAATATATATCAAATATAATCACATGAATCTCGCCAATATATATTCGAGTCTTCACTTTTGTATCTCAATATAATCTTAACTATTTTATCAACAAATCAAGCTAAGGGCTCAGATCTTGTCACAAAGCTAGAAAGAAGAGAGAATGAAGAGGGAGTGACGCTCCCGTGGTTGCGAATCCGTGTGTTCTTTATCGTTGTTTTCGTGTTATTTATAATAAAAAAATCCATGTGTTATTGTAATGTACTCCCTCCGTTTCTTTGATATCTTCCTCATTTCCTTTTTCAACCATTTCTTTGATTTCTTCCACTTTTTTTTCTATCACACTTCTCTCTTACCTAGGTGGCTCACTCACTTTACTCCCTCTCTACTTTTACTTATTTTATTGTTTTTCTTAAGAAATGTGCCACTTTTAAGGTGGAAGAAATCATAGAAACGGAGGGAGTATGAGTTAATTTTACTATTGTAGTCGGGCGGGGACTCAGAACACAAATAATTATAATTTTATCTTATGTCATTTGGGTACATGTTAGAAAAAAACTCACATATATATATATAGGGACGTGATCTTTTACTATGGTGCGAATAGTACAAATTCCTCAATTACACTTTTTACAAATTCATTTACACTTCTTCCTACCTCGGTTACACTTTTTAACGGGTACTTAGGGATCGTTTGATTGCCCCCTTAAATCATGTGAAGTAGAACTTTCCATGAATTGATAAATTGGAATACCGTTTGGTTGCCTATTTCATGGGAGTTGTCACCTCCTCCATAAATGAAATGAGTGTAACTAACATACATAGATATATATCATAAACACAAATTTTTGTATGAGACGGTCCCCCTCTCACATAGACGACGCTATTTCACCTTAGACGACGCCTCCCACACTGACATACTCAATGTTTATCTAAACAGACCTCACCAGAGATGGGACTGCTGACCCTATGCCCATCTCCGATAATCTTTTCGTTTTAGCCAATGTTTTATTGAATCCAACTTATTCATTCCGTGAGATAGATTATTGGTCCTTTGGCAACCCCAATATATGAAATACTAGCAACTCTTAGTTATAGACTAAGAAATAAGAATCATCATTGTAATTGATAAACGTTTTATTTTGGTCAAGTGAAATGGAGTAACAATATCGATGAGATTGGGCATCGAACCCAATCAATCATTATCCCGACAAGGTTTAAATTATGACATACTCTATAGAAAAAGTCCTTAAAATAACCAAAAGAAAGGGGACAAAGGCCCTTGAAACGGCTATATATCAGGAGCACACTGCACACTCACCCTTCTTTTTTTTTTTTTTTTTTTTTTTTTTTTTTTTTTTTCTTTTTTCTTTTGGTCTTTGATCCACCTTTTTCTCCAATCACAAATTCACATTTCACAAACTACTCCCTATTTATTTGCCCTTTCTATTCAATCTATTCAATTACATATCTTACCCTGTGATTTTCACCCTTTTATATCGCCATAATATTTCCTTCAATTCCTCTTACAAAAATCCTATCTCAATTTCCCTATATAAAAAAGGCAATAAAAAAGTATCTTAAGGTTATGTCAATTATCTTGGCTTTCCATATAATCTCTTGATTCTAATCTTTATATAAAGGTATTCGTTCATAAAATATTTAGTACGGAGTAATAAAAAAATTTAGTGGGACGAAGGGAATGTAATATAGTATTTGATGATTTTTTTGATATATAACGCTATATCTTATCTACGAACCTACTTTTTGTTCTTTTCCAAATTAATTTTTATTTCCATCAATACTCCCTTCATTCAACACCAAGCTACCTCTTTCTCTTTTCGACATTATTCACAGTAAAAAGGAATTTTCGATACTCACGGTAATCTATTAAAGAAAAATATTCCTGTGGTAACTTGTTTGACTCGTCTTTAGAAGTACATTATTAATATCGAATTTTTATTAATATGTTACGAAAATTATTAATGACACAAAATGCGTGTTGACAAACGTGAAAAAGCAAAAGGAGTAGATTGGTCTTGAACGGAGGGAGCATTTTTTTTATCTTTAAAATCGAAAGATGGGTGTATATTCCGACACGCAGTTCACGCTAATATTTAAATAAATTAAAATTAGAATAATAAATAAAACTATTTTTTTTAGACCCAAAAAAATACTCCGTATTAGTTATGAAAGGGTATGAAAAGTGTGTTGTGTAGGAGTATTTATTTTTGTTATTTTTCTAGTTTAAAAAAAAACACGGAAGGAAGGTGCTTTGGTGGTATAGTCCAAAATTTGAAACAAATAAAATCCCCCCCTTCAAATTGACTAAATCCCAAAGATATATACCCAGAAATAACCAGAGCAACCAAATCTCCCTCACAATTGAGAGTTCCCCCTCTCTTGTTTATCCATCAATTCATCCCCATTATTTATTCCACAAATAATAATGGCAAAACCAAAGAGGATGAAGAACTTAGTAGGACTATTCAAAGACAAAGTCTCCCTACTCAAGGCCGCCCTCCGCCTCACCACCGCCTCCGTCCACGTGGCAGTCCTACGCGCCACCTCCCACGCCCCCTCCGACCACGTCCCGCCCTACCTCACCGCCCTCGACTCCTCCCCCACCTTACTCCACGCCCTCCTCCACCGCCTCCACCACACCTCCGACGCCTACGTCGCTCTCAAGTGCCTCCTCCTCATCCACCACCTCATCTCCCGCCTCCCCCACCCCGCCGCCGATGATGACGCCCCCTTGTTCAATCTCTCCACCTTCCGGGACCCATCCGACGACGACACGTGGGAGATTTCCAACTGGATACGGTGGTACGCCGCCGTCCTCGATCAGATGGTCTTGCTTTTCTCCAGGAAATCGAAATCTTTGAATTCGTTGGTGAGTATGGTGGAGAGCATATGTGGGTCCCCTGATACTCTCCATTATCAGAAGATTAGTTTGATTTACGAAGTGATTAAGTTGATCGGGGAAGATTATCGATTAATTATTCGCGAAATTCACGCCAAAGTTGAAGAGCTGAGCACAAGGATTGATGATTTCAACGACGATTCAGTTGGGAGATTTCTGGGAGATTTGAAAAGAATTGAAAAATGTAAAGAAAAACTGGTGTTGATGTTCTTGAACAAGAAAAAGAATGACGGGTTTTGGGAGTTGATTGAGAAAGTAAGGGGAGAAGTGGAAGGGGAAAAGCAGAGGAGAGAGAGTACGAGAATGGTGGAGTTTCAGTTTCAGGGGAGCGAGTCGAGTCGCAACAGCAGCCGAGTCGAAAGAGACGAGTCAAAGTCTGTTGTTGTTGCCGTTATGCCAGTGCCACGTGTGAAAAGGTGGTTGGATGTTGAATGGAATCCGTTGATTGTTTCCAACTAATAATGCTTTAATTAGTCACTGGTAATTGCAAAAGGACGCGGTTAATTAGTGACTAATTAATTTACTGTATATTTTTACTACCTAAAATATGATTTTGAAAAGGTCATACTCCGTAAATAGTAGTGAAACTTTAATGGAGGATGCGATTCTTTAGAGTATTACATAAAGGGGAGATTGAGATGCTGTAAATTGAGTTTGATAAGTGTTTTTTTTCAAATTTCAACACGTAGATTAGCCTGATTATGAATAAGACGAACTAATTACTCCTGCATTGTTTTATAGGGGGGTGTATATGTATATCAGTATATGTATGTTCTTGTCATTAATATCTCTATGAATGTCACAGATTAGAACTTGTTATATATTCGTTGTTTTTGATTTCGTTTATGATAACGTGTTTATCCCGTGAATCATACGTGTTTTCCTAACTATCTCTCAAAATATATATTCATATAAAAGCTCTATCTTTACGAAATTTTATGGTAGTATAACTTTTCAATTGATGTATTCCTTCTTTGTAAAAGTCGAACTTAAAGATCATATAAGTTAAGGTAAGTGTTAAACTTATGTACAAATTCTCTATAAAGTGCTCTCACTAAAAAAAACTAAAGAAACTCCATCCCTAAATCTAAGGAGGGTAGACAAGAGGAGAGTTGATATATGAAATGGTAATAGGAAAGGAGTGACTTTTATTCACGTGACAAGGAATACAACACGAAAAATCATGAAAATGAAAAGTGAAACGAGAATTTAAAAGTTGAAGTGTAGTACTCCATAGTATACAAGTGGCTAAGTCGATGATGTCACATAGATGATGATGACAAGATAGCGACATGAGTACGAGAAGGTGTATAAGACCACTCGTACGTCCATCGTTAAGTTATCCCTAAAGAAGGACTGCTTCCATCGTTTGTGACTTAATAACAAAAGAGTTGTGTTAGCTAGAAGAGCGTTACAACTTAATATTATTGAAACGATTGTGGAGCAAAAATTAAATCACGTGACCTTCACACGCATAAATAAATAATAAAGCATTATATATTACGAGTAATAAGTACAGTAATGGAGACAATAAGAATAGGTAAAGAACTTACGCAGGAAATAGAAAGTGAAGAATCGTCTCTATTGGCGAGGTCATTAGGTTCCTTATAGGGATTGTAAAAGGGCAACAATATTGAGGTTTATCGTCGGTGTTGGAGGAACACGATGGTCGGCATGCAACATGGCCAGTGTAATCAGTTAATCACAATAGTGACAACAACCTTTGTACAGATTAGAGCGGGTTTACGGTCGGTGTTGGAGGAACATGATCATTGTTTATTTGGTTTTAGGTGTTTGGATTAATTTTTCAAGGAAATTCTCGAAAGAAATGGATGTATCACAAGCCTTGATAATGTCAAAGAGATGACAATAGAGGCAGGTCATATTCAAGGTCGTCAATAACGATAATGAGCATTTCTTGAGGTCTTTAGGGCGATCGAAATGAGAAATATGGTACAAAATTTGGCCGCTTATATTAACATACTCAATGCTAATGTCATGTCTTTGAGGGCATCCAGACGAACTTTGAGTTGGAGTTTGAGACCTCGAGATTTAGTTGTAAGATAAAAAGAGTATGAGAGGATTGTCCATGTCTCATGAGACGGGAAGGCATTGACAATGAGTGAGGCTACGGTGGTGAACTCGTGGATAGGCCACCTATGAGGCACCGAGTATGAATCCTGGCGGCACTCTGTCGTGTAGGTGAATTGAAGTTTGGGACGGAAGGTCATCATTTTGGTGACGAGTGAGGTAGGGCTTGTACTAAAAGTTGAGGTGGGGAAGAGAGTGTATCGCTGAGATACGGGAAAAGACGGTGGTAATTCATGATGACTCGGAGTTGAAAGCTCCATTATTTTATAGGTTTAGGTTAAAGTATCACTATCCATGAGTTGAATGTTGTACACTTACCATTCACTTACAAAGTCCCTTCACCTACACTTACAAAGTACTCGCTAACTAAATGAATACTTACAAAGTACCTTCACTTCCTTCCTTGTCCAGCTGTTCGTAAGTAAGAAATTCCTAATCGAAGTTAGCTTGACGGGTCAATCAATAACCAAACCAAAATTTCAAGAAGGAAAAATAAAAAGTCTAGAATTATACTTCCTCCAAGTTTCTAACATCTTTCCACTTACCATTTTCATCTAAGTTTCCATTTTCTTCCCATTTCATTTATTTCCTTATTTGACCATCATTTTTACCATACTACCTTTCCTACTTCCTACAAGTTTCTATACTTATTCATTACTACGGAGTACAAGTTTCTATACTACCCTTACCACATATCCACTCTCACATTTCTTATTATTTCTCAATATTTTAATGGTACCAAAAAACTTTGTGCCAATTTCCAATGGGTAGATCATTAAAACTTGGAGGAAGTATTATTTCCAAATACTGTTGGGAGTAAGAGTATTTTTTTTTTGTTGCAAGTTGCTACTTTGATGCATAAATTCTTTGTTTAAGACGGAGATATCCGTCATAAACATAAGACGGGTCAAATATCATACCACATGTATCAATAAAACAAAAGTGTTGCTAGTATCAATACCATGTGCTTTTGTCTTTTCCTACCTACTTGACCCGTTATAACCTTATGACAGATATACCCGTCACAAGATAGACTTACTCATTTTGATAAGCTAAAAGAAATGGAATAGATAGGCTTACATGGTGGAGAGAGTCTGTGTTACAACAAGGGCATAGTACATTGGTTGCTCAGTCATCGGTCATGAGCAAATTAACAGAGTTGCATCGACTTGTACACATTGACCTAAACATAATTATTGATTTTTAGGCGTGTAAAATACATGCATCAATTAACATATGAACACTAACAAGTTGCAAGCTAGGGTCAATCTTGCAGTTAGTTCGGAACTTTTCAAGAAAAACAAAAACTAATAATGCAGCTGTGATTGTGTTTAGTCAAACAAAAGTGGCATTACTATAAAATTGTAAGGATAACACTCGTACATAGTCGCACTTAAAATAATCCTTCATACAAAAAAGTCAAAACTTAGAGCACACCCAATGATAAACAATCCACCAACCATCCCAAATTTATACTCTGTACTAGTGTTGAAGTTATACACGCTTCTTTAATCTCTTTTATTTTTGAATGATACGGAGTACTTGATTTATTAGAGATTTTTTTTTTGTCCAAAAGCACTTAAGTTTTCATTTCTTTATTTGAAGGCACCGAAGTCCCAATTCTGTTAAAAAAAGTTAGATTAACGGTTGTTTCATTTTTATTTCTCTTAATCACTTCATTCTTTAATCAAACTCAATTAATTCATTTATCCCCTTAATTCATTCCTCGTAATATCATTTTATTCACTTGTTTCTACTACTTAGAAGAAATTTGAGTTTTACATTCTCATTATATGAAAATATATACTCCCTCCGGTCATTATTTTTCGCCCCACTTTCCTTATTTGGAAGGTTTTTATTTTTTGTCCCACTTCTATACTTTCCTTTTATATCTTACATTTTTACCATATTATCCTCCTTTCTATCCTTTATTACAAGAAATGCCATTGAATTTTACACTTTAAGGCCCACCATTCATTTCTTTACCATTTTATATTCATTTTTCACTACCCCACCATCATTTCTTTACTATTCTATATCAATTTCTTATTTTATGTGCAAAACTAAGCGGGGCGATAAATAATGACCGGAGGGAGTATTAGTTTCCTTACTACGAAATTGGATCGTATGATCGTAGAATTGTGTTATGATCCTACCTTTAGAAAATTTCAAATTAATAGAATCGTAAGATTCTACAAACATGATAGAATCATAATATCTAGGATCGGTCAAGCAAATTTAGATCGTAAAATCGTAGAATCGAATCGTGATTCTGACAACAATGAACCTAACAACAATAATGTTTTGTTATACATACCCTCAATCCCCAAATAGGTAGAGCGTTGTCAATGACTCACAATTAACAAAATAAGTACTAGAAAAAAAACACACCAAGATGTATCAGTATTCAAACTGTGTTTCTTAGAGACATTTCAAAAAATAAATAGTTTGCAAAATCGGGGAAAATTTTCACAAAGAAAAATAGCATTCTACTATTGTCTTGATATATACCAGTGAATGACAATGGTTAGATGCAGCAAGAGCTGAAGGTAAGGGCAGTCCAACAAAAAATGCAACACAACAGACTGGCCAAAACCAGGCTAAGCAGCCCGCTTAGGGAGGTCGCAACTATCAAACCAGGTCCAACCATCAACTACCACCCTAGCCACCTGAAAGTGTTCAACCCTAGCTTCAAAAAAGTCTAAGACATCCAACTCAAATTCCAAATAAATTGATCAGAAATCGAGGGCCAAATCTGTTGCAGGAAACAGATTTCAGAAAGTCCAACTTTCGGCTTTTGGTGTAGACACATTGTGAAGGGCCTATACTTTTGCCTTGTCCTTACTAGTTCCAGAACTAGCTGAACAACAAGCCATGGCACCAAGTGTAGCAATCTGTAGCATACTTTTAGTTAATTCTTGTGATTTACTGTAGGTTAGCTCAAGTGTGTGTTAGTTTAAGACCTTTAAGTCCTAGACTCTATGGTGAGCTGTGAGTTTGAGAGTTAAACTGTCAAATTGAGTGAGTCTGAGTCATGTGCCTAGCTGTTGATTCTGAGTCATTCTCTATATTATTGTTCTTAATCCAAATCTGTACCTACCCCAGTGTTTACAATGCATTACAACTTTTATATTTGAAGGTTTCCTTGATTGCTTGATTACATGAAGTCATGATTTTTCGAGATTATAATTTTTTAGATGATTATGTATACCTTTACCCCTATCAGTTTCTGGTTGAAACAAATTTAGGTGATAAAGAGGATGAAAGCTCTAGTTAGTATGACTCGATGCGTACAATTCTACTTTGTATGAAGTATCGACTATCAAATTAAAAATCAAGGAAAACACAATTAAATTAGGGAATCATCAACCTATGTGTAATAATGTGATCGTAACACTGACTAAAACATTAATTAATACTCTCTCCGATTTTTTATTATCTTCCCCTTTGGTTTTTGGGAAGAAAATAAGGCTGTAGGAATGTGTGGTTCAAAATAAAAGAAGGAAGAGAGAGAGAAATGTAAGGGTAATTCTAGATCATATGTTGATGGCCAAAAATAGAAATAAGGAAGAAAATGTGTTTCAGCCCAATAAAAAAATAGGGAAGATAGATAAAAATCGGAGGGAGTATTACAATATAAGTCTTATTTCACGGTCATTTATCTGCTTATTCAAATTGATTGCTTGCCTAAAACCAAATTTTGAAGCGAAAGACAAAACTGGAACCATGTCGTAGAGAGTCGTACGACCCTTAAAACATCCTAGTCTGAATCCCGATGTCGATACGTGGCCCATGAACGTATGCTTCCTCGCCATGTCTAGAATAGCCTCTAAATCTCTAATTAAGAGACGCATGCAGTGCCCAATACGTTGCCCATGAACATATGATTGAGCGGCTTTAATAGACGCTTTGTTTGGGACGTCTTTTCTCTTCCAAGTTAAGCGGTCTTCCGATTTAGGCATAGACCTATTTCGCAAACAACAATGTGTACTTTCGTTTGTATTTCTTCACATATTTCTCTATGTATGTGTTGTTTTTTTATTTAGGGTGTATTAAGCCCTTATAGTCGTGACTCTACATCATTGTTTAGCATTTACTATTTTATGCAATCAACTCACAAGTTAAATAACGCCGACAATCAAACATGCAATCAAACAACGTACATAGATAAATAATTTCACAAACTTAGTTAAAACAACGGTCTCATATGTGCATGCACTTCACTACTTTACTAAAACATACCGCCCTAAACACCAACAGGTCCAATGCAGGTGTGGTCGGATGTTCAATAAAAAAGGCTTTCCAACAAATATTCTCACTCCATAGTCCGTATTTAAAGTTTTTGATTTTATTCTAAATTTAAAGAACAAAGGAACGAATCTCGATCTTTAATGCTCTAGTCAATAAACGACTTTGTGCTTTATTGACTAAAGTATAAAGTTGATTCGAACAGGTCCAAATTTTTTCAAAATAAATTCAACTTTTTCACGAGTTTTTCGAGCCAAGCTAATAATAACTCAATATGTCTCGTACTCTCGTTAAACTCTTGTATGGAGCTCAAACAAATCGAATTTTGACTAAGCCGAACTCAAGTTTCTCCCTTTCCCTTGTTTTCATACAAAAAGTTGTCGCTTTCACTCTAGTGAGTTCCAATTGTTTTCCCACTTAAACGAACAAGTACAAGGAGATGAAACCAGAATATCAATCCTTCATGCAACTCATCACACTTCACGATCACTAGTAAGAGGGCGAGCAGAAGAAGACGAGCTGCTGCTGCTGCTGCTACTGATGATTCCCCAATTTGATTGGAGCACTAAACCCTAGAAAATGAAATTCTCCGGCAACAATCCCAATCCAAATCCAAATCCAAATCCCCAAAATCACCGTTTCTTCTAGCAGGCGTAAACACACAGTTACAGAGATTAGATCGCCATCGATCGAAGCTCCAGAAATGGCTAAACAACACTCACATCAGCACGCATCAAGCTTTTCAACAATGTCGAAGCAGAAATGGGTGTTAATAATGGTGGCATTACTCTCAATCTCAACCCTAATTGTGCTTCTCATGCGCGCCGCCATTCCCGATTCGTCTTCTTGCTCGGATCGCATCCTCGAGAATCGCAACCGCGTTGTTCGCAATTCTTCTCCATCGTCGCCGCTCTCCTTCATGAAGTCTAAGCTCGTTCTTCTTGTCTCTCATGAACTTTCTCTCTCCGGTATAATTTCAATTCCCTCACCCTTTTCTTCGTTTCAAGTTTTACTTTTCCTGGAAAAACGAATGCTAGAAAATGCAACGGAGCAAGTATATGGCGCCTGTAGTAGTGTTCAAAAGATTAAGAGATTTCGCCTAAGTATAATAAATACTCGTATATGATCTTTGAATGTATTTGTTACTCCCTTCGTCCCAATCATTTGTTTAATTTTTATTTTTGTGAGCGCGTATTTTAATCAAAGATAATTGGAACCGGCGATGGAGGACTGAATTTGTGGAAGTAATGTTTATGTTTCATAGTTTTGTTATATGATACTTGGACAATGTAATGAAATCTGTCTATTTAGGAGCTTAGGACAGGCGGTAAGTTCTTAACTCTTTTTGTTAATGAACTCTGGCGGATCAATTGGGGTTTGAGTTTTGGCTGGTTGTACCTATATCGTTTTATTTCTTCGGTATTTAGGATTAGCAATTGATGGAAAATATGTTTATGAAATTTGGTGGCAAATGGTAAATCTGCGTGGTCGACAATAATTGCTCTTGAGATCGATTTGTGGCCTTTGTTAAAGAGATGAGATTTCTCGGTCTATATCATCTTGGCTTAAGGTGCCTTTTACTGGCCGTGGTTTGGGACAAAGTGGGATAATTGACTACATGCTGAAAACTACGGAGTAATAGTTTAATGGAGTAATTCTTGGCTTAAATGCCCGTACACTTTATTAAGTTTTATTCCTGGAAACTCTTCATTTTGCTATCTGTATCATTCACCTGACATGTTCAACTACTGAAGGGACTATGTTCCCTGGGCAACTGCTCACAGGACTCATAAATGAGCTAATTATTGCGGCTCCTGCGCATTATCCTTCTTTGCCTTTTATTTTGATGCATCTATTGTGTGCCAGGGGGGCCTTTGTTACTGATGGAGCTGGCATTTCTTTTGCGGGGTGTTGGTGCTGATGTTGTGTGGATTACCTTCCAGAAACCATCTGAAACTGATGAAGTCGTGTACAGTTTGGAGAACAAGATGCTAGACAGAGGTGTACAGGTGAGTCGTCTCTGGCTCTCCCATCCATCAAATTTTTTGATTACTCAATTTCTCTCATTGTTATCATGCGCTGTAGACAGTGTGTTCTTGTGAAAAATCTCTAGCTCACACCCGCTATTTAACTTCTATGATGCAGGTCTTCTCAGCAAAGGGTCAAAAGGCTATTGATACTGCTCTTAAAGCTGATTTAGTTGTTTTAAATACTGCTGTTGCTGGGAAATGGCTGGATGCAGTGCTAAAAGATAATGTTGCCCAAGTCCTTCCAAAGGTGTTGTGGTGGATTCACGAAATGCGCGGCCATTACTTCAAGTTGGATTTTGTGAAGCATTTACCATATGTTGCAGGTGCTATGATTGATTCTCACACAACGGCGGAATATTGGAAGAACAGAACAAAGGAACGTTTGGGGTATGTTTCAGGGTGGTTACCTGTTTTTTAAGGTCTTGTAGTTACTTGGATTCCTTCTTCCTATCTTTTAATGTAGAATGCCTGATGTTTCAAGGAGGTTATGGAGTTGGAGCCATAACCTTTACTCTCGTCTCGTGGAAAAATATTGTTGGATGTGCTGCTTTATAAGGAAATAAATGCCTTGTAGATCATATGTAGTTATAAGATTCTCCAATAGATATCCAACACATCAGATGTAAAGTTCGTGTTATCAAGAGATATGATTCTACTGGAAATGTGCATTTGGAAATCCTTCTGAGATGTTATTAAGTATGACTTGGTGAGGAAACCTGTGAAGAATAAGTCCAGTTGACGTTGATTCCTTTTCATTTTTACTTTTGTTGTTCTTGTTCATCATGGTTATGCAAATTCTGTAATCATGAGATCTTCCGACTGCAGGAGCTTGTTCTTGGATGGTAGTAGACCTAGTAGTTGTGTTCGTAAATTTTTTACACTCTTAAAGCGCAGCGCTCTTTGTATAAACCCAGAAAATATTTTGTGACATACTCTTTGTTTGGATTGTCGCCACTCATGTCATAACGTATGTCCAAGTAAGGAAGAATGAAAAGGTTGAGGCTGCCTATGTAGATGCCTATATGGTTCAATTCTAGCAACTGAATATTCAATTGCTCTTTTTATGTTTGCACATTTCAGTGCTTTGGAAAGTAATTGCATGAATCCAAACTTTCAATTTTCAATACTTGTTCGCGGCTTCTGACTTAGACGACTCCATTTATGATTTTGTTTCTCGTTTACTCTTTTAGCAACTTCTAACTTTTGGAAAGGAACAATTTCTGCAGTATCAAGATGCCAGAGACTTTTGTTGTACACCTTGGCAATAGCAAGGATCTAATGGAAGTAGCTGAAAACAGTGTTGCCAAACGAGTTCTACGTGAGCATGTCCGAGAAGCTCTTGGTGTGCGCAGTGATGATCTACTTTTTGCTATTATAAACAGTATGATTCAAACTTTCATTGTATCTAACTCTGCTATTTGTTGCTATTGTTTGGTCATGCTGGAGAAGGAAAATAAAGGTTACAGTCTTTGGCTGGCTCATTTGTTCATGATCCCTGTGTCAACAATTGTCAGTATGAATGAAAGGGTTTGAGTGCGAAAAAAAATTAAGAAAACGAGAAGAAAACAGTAGAAATAAAATCTATAAGTCAATGGATTCCAGGATGACGAGGCAATTTTCTTCTTTTCATGTTCTGTTTCTCCTTTCTGTAGCTTCATAGCTTTAGCAACGAAGTGCAATAAATTGGAATGGAAGATGTAGTAGGCATCCTTTGTCCCTTGCTGATCTGAAAATCAAAGCTAACTGATAAATTGTTTCTGTGTTTATTCAGTTACCGGCGCGAATGTAAAAAAACACTTTTTTTTTGTCAAAATCAGGACTTTTTTTTGGCTGCAGGTGTTTCTCGTGGCAAAGGACAAGATTTGTTTCTACGTGCGTTCCATGAAAGCCTTCAGATTATTAAAGAAAAGAAACTCCAGGTGCCTCCAATGCATGCAGTGGTTGTGGGAAGCGATATGAGTGCACAAACTAAGTTTGAAACAGAACTCCGGAATTTTGTTATAGAGAAGAAGCTTCAGGATCGTGTTCATTTCATTAATAAAACCCTTACTGTCGCTCCATACCTTGCCTCAATCGATGTCCTCGTACAAAACTCACAGGTACCTGTTTACACTTGCTTCTATCTTTCTTCACCAGAGAACTACATAATGTTCAGTTTAATTCAATACTTGTTAGGGCCATCTTTGTTTGTTCTTATCTTACGGAGCATTGTCGCAAACTATCAGCCTGTATTGACAACATTTTCGGTTTCCTCATAAAATCCTAATGTTTTGTTGTTCAAAATTCCATTCCTCGGTGTCATACTCATAGTAATGCACATCTTATATGTCTTTATATCAAACAAGTATATCATCTGGGATCACTGTTGTGTTTCTAATGAGGGTATTCCATTGCAATCCTTGCTGTTCATCATCACTAGGTGTCTTCTATTGTTTGCTCTGCATGTTTTTGTCTTGTTATTTTGTATGCCATGTGTTTGGTGAAGTTGAGATTAATAATACTCACGCTATTCCACCTGGATAATATACATTTTCTATTTTGAGACGTTTGAAACTTTGAACTGCCAACTGGTTGTATATCTTTCTTTTTTGATCTTCACTTGGGGTGGTGTTCGTGTTTCTTTTCATGGACTCATTATCCTCTTATTAACATTACATGGTTTTCTTCCCTTTGAATTTTGTTTGTACCCGTCACTTGTTCCTTCCTGTGTTGTGCATATATTCCACATCACTCATGTATGTGCTACTATTGAATGAAGTAATTGATCACAGCCTTAAAATAAATACGAGGAATATACTTTGTATCTACTTCCTCCAGTTTGATATGTAAAGCTTTTATTTTTGTGTATAGACACGTGGAGAATGTTTCGGGAGGATAACTATTGAAGCCATGGCATTTCAGCTACCTGTGCTGGTAAGTATATTCTGGTGCTGTCTGTGTTTCTAGTGTTCACGCTACATTGTTTCTATAACAGTATTGATTCTTGTGCTCCTATCGCAATTGAAGGTTATTTTCATAGAACTATCTGGTTTGTAATGTTTAGCTTTGACTCCGTATAAGTTTTTCATGAGCTTTAGTAAAATAAACTACTGTATTTAGCATTGCCCTGTTTTTTTTCTACAGTCTGAATTGTTGTTTGACCATGGGTAATGGTAAAACAACCCTAACAAATTCTTGCTCATACATGCTAAATCATTGATTGGTAGATTCTTTTTATGTTACGTGTCGTATTAAGCTCGGATTCTCTGAATTTGGTTTTTGAGGCGTGAGTGGTCAAATTTTGCAGTGTTCAATTTATTTGGCCGATAATGTCACTGGTTCACTCAAGTGGCCGCATTTCTTTTAGTGCCTTGTTAAAACTAGTGTACTACAAACTGAGGATCATCCGTGATCTGATGGTTCAAGACCGCAATGAGCTGAATGCCTTCTAGCTTCTACCATCTTGCTTTGTACTGTTGACAACATTTTTCTATTCCAAGTCAAACCAGTGTTTAACCTATTTGATTGCTATTTTATCATAATAACATCAGGGAACAGCAGCTGGAGGCACCATGGAGATAGTGGTGAACGAGACAACAGGTTTGTTGCATCCCGTTGGAAAAGACGGTGTGAGCCCTCTTGCAAAGAACATTGTGAAACTGGCAACACATGTCGAGAGAAGGCTGACAATGGGTAAAAAAGGGTATGGAAGGGTGAAAGAGAGATTTCTTGAGTACCATATGGCTGAACGAATCGCCTTTGTCTTAAAAGAAGTGCTGAAGAAAGCCAAAAACCATGGTTGATTTGCCAAATGATAAAATGCTAACAGAGATGTGTTCCAAGCTTCAGGTTTTTTGTCATCCTATTTGGTGGGAACTCGGAACCAATCTACCTTTAAAAAGTTTGTACAATATTTAGGTGGGCATTTTCTAATATAGAAAGAGTTGGATACCGTGATTTAGAACTGAAAAAAGAAGCAATTTTCCAGAAATCACAATTGTAACTTGTATATGCTGGAATTCCAATATTTCTGAGTCGGTCCACAAAAATGTCCAACAAAACATTTTCCAAATATAATCTTTCCTTGTAACTGGAAGATGCAACCTGATGTACTGGATACAAACAAGTTGATCGTACTGAATCATCCTACTCTTTGTTCAACGTGCGTAATTCAGGTGCATTTCTATTTTCGCACAGTGAATATGACTTCATTCACGAGTTCTTGGGTCAGAAACGTCTACAGAGAAAAGATGTACTGAACCCTCAAACTTGGGCATGACTTGACAATGTGCGTAATAAGCAAGAATTCTTTGTGCAAATTTGTAGCCTGGCTTTGTCGTCTAATTCCCATGTTTCTTTCAAATCTGAACCTAAAGCCTGATAATCCAAAGATTAATTATGAAGGATAAGGATCGATTTTCCACTTGACGCCAGATGAGCCTGTGACAACCCATGCACAAGAATAAGCATATACGATGAATCAATGATCATCCGCATTTATATAGCCAGGAGGACCGCCTCCAAAAAACCAAGCGGTACACTTAGTACTATGTGAATATTACAACCCCTGCTATTATGCCACTTCTACGTGAGCAGATACCAATACTAATCGTCAGTCGACATGACTCACACAAACAAATAGTAGAACTTTAAATGACGAAATAAACATTCTTCTTTACTCTCTGCCATCGGACTTCACCACCTTCTTCTGTCAGTGGAGATTGTCGACAAATGCGACTCGCCATTTCAATCCCTGCACCCCAATCACAATCCAATGAAAGACCAACTCATAGTAAGACAGCTACCAGATGAACATTAGTCACTCTGTTGCATGTAAAAGACTGGCAGTGGAAACATCGTCAATTTCTGCGATATCTTGTCCAAAACCCTTTTTTCTTTTCCAGCTGATTATCAGCACTGGATTTGCTACGCTTAGATCCAAGAGGAAAATGCCGTTTTAAAAAAGGTTTAGCAAATGAAGTCCTTGAACTGGAACATGACTCCATCTTGGGAAGCTTCCCTTTCTGAGTAATTTTTTGAAGTTTTGAGTCTTCCATTTCACTATCAACATAGCTATCTATAACACGGTTCCTAGATATTTTCAAGAATTTCATTTTCAAATCAGCCTCCGCCTTAAAAGCTTCTCTCGACAACTTAGACACTTGCTTCTGCCCAATTGTGCAAATAGGGCAAACAGGATCATACTTTTCTGCTTCTGTAGTCATGATTTCTAAGCATTCAGAGTGATAAACGTGGCCACAGGCAAGAACAGCAACTACTGAAAGCTCAGGCATGATCTTCAAGCAGGCCCCACATGTCTGGAGTTCGAGAGAAGGGGAGTAAGAGAATCTGCTGCTTGATCCACCAATCTTGTGACGACCAGACCCGAAGCGGTCACTGTCAAAAGACCATCTTTCTCTCTGTGAGGAAGCCACAAGTTCAGAAAATGTGCGCAGTGACCATCCATCAGAGGACCCACCTGCTAGGTCATTGCTTAAAGTCGATAGCACAAAAGAAGGCCTCCCTTCGGAAATCGAATTGCTATTAGGTGACTTCAAACCAAGGATTCTACTATCTGAAATCTGCCTAAGAAGTTGGTGTCCAGGTGAACGTCGTGCTCGCCTTGACGGGGTTGAACACGGTGGAAGCAGTTGACGCTGTGGCCCCAAGTGCTCACCTGGTGGCGAAGAAGTTGAACTTGAAGGCATTGAAAATTGATGACTCACTGGAGTAGCTGAAGTTTCAGGCACTTCTGCAGTGTTGATCTGTTAAACAATGACGCAACCATTTTAAAATTGACGGCATGAGGGGGAAAAAAAATGGCATACGTTATGTTTTTCATTTGTTTGAATAATATATAACATTACTATTCTCGTCACCTTTGAGAAGCGGCTGCTCGCCATAGATGTTTCTGAAACACCAATTGCAAAAGACACATCAGATAATGCAATCAATCAAGTAAAAGCAGACAGCCAGCAACAAGGTCAAGGCAGAAATGCGTATATTGCAGTGGAGAAGCAAACAAAATGCCAACATAAATGCTAACTTCAACAATATTCTATCCAAACAAGGGAAATTGTATTCCACCCTTGCCCCGAACCTCCATCCAAGGTTCCAAACAATGGTAAATGACTTGCGGAGTATTAACTACTTTCCGATCCTATCTATGGCCAAACTGGTATCGGGGTGTTTGAGCAAATCACATAGCAAACTATTGCTCAAGTTGTCATGAGGCCACCTGACATTGCATTAAATATTGGCTGATGTGTAAGGGTGATTAACACAAGCATGAGTTGCCAATACAGTCACTATCCAACAGATACAGCTGACTAGCTGACTACCATCAAGTTTTCGGGCCACCATCTAGCTTCGCCTAACTCAAGCCCTCAGCAGTCTTTCTCCTCCCCTCTTTCACAAATCACAACCAGCCCTCCCCTCTTGCTTCAATCAAAACAAGCCCACCCCTGCTTGCTCAACAACTCACCCCAACTATACCAATTACCAAAAACAGTCCCTTGCGCTGTTCCTTCAACATGTCTCCTTTATCCACTACTTTTTTTATACTTCAAACTTTAAATTTATGTTCAGATCTACCAACGAAAATGAGTCTTCTAACAGAAGACTCAATTTTTAGATAAATGACTCCTTTGGTGATGATAGGTGCTGGAGACAGAGGTGCCACCGTGCCGCTCTGGTGTTATTATCTACTTAGATTCATGAGGTTGTTAGTGGTGAAACGTTAATTTGCTTACTGCTTAGTAATTTTTCTTAAGACTAGTTCATTGTCTCAACAAATCATCTGCATAGACTCGGCAAAAAGGTAGAGAGATGATGCTCAGAATCCAAAGGACACAGATTTCACAAGAGCAAAACACTAAATACACACCACTGAGGAGTTTGCTCCACAAAGTTCTGGCTGAGCTTATCTCTCTGGAACTAGGGAAAAAAAAGGTAACTAGGACACAAAATCACCAAATAATATTTAAGAAGAAAGCTCAAGGAAGAGGAGGAGAGAGATCTATAGGGCAATAGCACAAAGCACGTGTTCCTTGCGCGAAACATCATTGACCTTAAATACACACATCAAAAGCAGTAATCTAACATATAAGAGTAAAACGAGAATATTGGCTAACAATATAGTCAAAGCACTGAGAACAATATCAAGAAATGAAATTTTTGAAAAATGACGATATCAGTTGTTTGCTATCTGATATTTACAGTGAAAGACTGCACAGATGAAACCTTAATCCACTTGTCTGTTTGGCGACACAAGGACAATGATAATAATGATGACCGCGGGATACCGGCCAACGATATAGAATCAAATAGCGGTGTCCATTATTTAGAAGTTTTACCTGATGGAGACATGAAATTCATGTTAGGGCCTTCATAAGGAGGGGACTTGTGAGAGACATGTGTACCATGATTCTCTAAAGGACTAATCCCATCCGAAATAACACCACTATCTAGACCCACACCATCTTTCCTATCAATTCTAACATCGGTGACTGTTCTATCACTAAAATGAAATGATGAATTATCAATTTCACCGGCGACACGTCGGTTGTTATCCCACCGACAGCTCCATGATGGAGAACATCTGTCAGTCCTTTGAGATTCTCCATTTCTGCTTTTGATAGACAGAGTTGTATTCCTTGCAGCTACACAACAGACTGAACCCATGACCAGTTATGAGCAAGAATTAGATGACTTTTTCTCAAGAATGTTGATTTGATCCAGAACATAAGAATTGGTTTTCCACTTTCTGCAGTAATGGACAAAATTTCAGAAGATGAGTCAACAAAGAACATTAGAGACGGACACTTTAGCAAATAATTCCAGTGTTTCTGACACATATATGTACAGTTGAGCAACGGCATATAAACCTTCCAAGGGCCTAGAAACACCAGGATAAGCACATAGTGTTCAGTACAACAATAGAGTAAACTCAAGAAGGCAGTGATAGTGTACAGAGTGAAATCTATTACTGTACTTTTTGAGAAGGCGTGGGCGCACTGAGGTGATTATGCCCCACAATGATTGGGTCGTATCGAGTTCGGGTTTGTGTCACATGTAAACACAAGTTACGAACCCTTCAATGCAAATAAATCCAAACCCGTTGATTTCAAGTCAGGCTCGTGTCGTATTTTCGTGTGAAAGTGTAAAAAAAATAGTGACAGGATTAAAATAATTTAGGGTGAATTTTAATAAATAAGTTATTTGTGTTGGGTTCACGCTAACTCACTTACATAAATGAGTCATTAAACCTCAACTCATCCATATTGGATTTTCGAGCCATATTATTGTATGCCAACTCTACTTTTGGACACGAGGCACACTCATTTTTCAAATGAACATGTATATTTTACAGTCAGATTTTGTGCGATATAATCCCTTTTTTGTTTTAATTAGGCCTAACATGTATTTATAAGTTAAAACTACAAGGATTAGGAGGAGAAAAGAAGGGTTGAATATTATATTCTGAAAAAATAAATAATGGGAATGGCGTGGTAATGAGCCTTGGTGTGCCTCACAAGTCGACATAAATAAACAATTCAGTCCAAACAAGTTTCAAAAATGTCACTCAACCAAATGTGACAATCTGCCCAATAATGACCATTACACCAATATGTATGCCCCAAGGGTTCAGGACTAGAGTACAAATTTACTTGCATAGTCCTCAAGTACTCATGTTGACCAACCTTTGCATACATTCATTGCACTTCCATCAGACAGTTAGCAATTACTAACACCTAAGACCAAGCATTACCGTCCGAGGGAAATTATAGTAAAGTCGAATTCCAAAACCTGCCTATGCCCTATGCGTCTCTTCACTGGTCGGACAACAAAGGCGGTTATAGAAGCCGCGGATGGAGGTTCAAATCAGTCAAATAGTTATTCCAGTCCCCTTCTGCTCTTATAGCATATGTCAAAATAACCAACATCTAGCTCACATGTTCAACCTTAGCATGCTACATACCACATAATGTTAATGATTTGCCGCATTTCTCGATGCACAGTGAAAGTCTAGCGTGATACTAGATACTAACCATCACATGAGGGTCTTAGTTCGAAAAGCTAATTAATGGAGGCTCTACTCATATAGACATAAATGAAATTATCCCAAAAAAAGTATCTACACACTATCCCTCTACAAACCTCGATCTCCTAATGAAACAAAGCTCCAAATGTGAAAATATTTGTCCAATAACCACTACGAACTAGCAACATGTGCTTTAAATCCTATCTACTCGTTAATGTTTCCTAAGTCTTGGCCTCAACAAGAACCAATCCGACAAAACAATCCACAAGCCAAAAAACTCTAAACCTCCCACTCATCCGAAAACCTGCTTCTAGAGTCCTGGGTAACTATTGCGTCAATCTCAAGTACAAAGTGGTATTAAGTATTAACCATACATTTTTTCACACAATCTCACATGTCAACCATCATCGGGCGTGCAAGAGGTCTCTCGTTGGCAGTACTGAACCACCGTCTCCTATAAGTCTTTGTGTTCAAATATACCAAGGTCAGTAATTTATTCCTTTACGTCTCAACTTTCAACATCCGAACCAGAAGTGTATCAATTACTCCGTCCATCTCCATCTCCATCTCCATCTCCATCTCCATCTCCATCACATGTTTAACAATTGACTCGGACGAAGGGAGTAATACGCAGCAAACAACAAAAACTACCGAAAGTAATCAATCAACAAGGACGACTAACAAATTAGTGGAAAACTCCGTACCACTCAAAATCACACCATTTACAACAAAATTAAAACCACAGGGCTTTCAATTACCACAAAATCCATCAACTTTAACACAAATAGGAGGAAAAAAAACACGTCAAACAAAATCCTAGGGTTTCAGACAAAAATCGAAGGTAAAAAGCGTAACATAGAAGATTAAAAAACGAAGTAATCAAAGTTTAACAGTACCTTAATCTAAGGTTAAAGACAGAAAATTGAACAGAGGGAGAAACACCAGAAGGACGGCGGCGAGAACGGCGGCGACGGCATGAAGAGGAGATAATTACCGGGGAAATAAAACAAAAGGAGGAGAGAAAGGGGGATGGTGGAGATGAGGAAGTCAGTTATAAAGGAGGTTGTGAGAGAGAGATATTATTAGGACGAAAATACCCCTTGGAACCTTGGAAATTGTGCGCGGGTGGGGACGCTCTCTTCACTCACTCTCCACGCGCGATGAATTGTTTGCTTTACTTTTAGTACTAAGGGGAAAAGATCCAATTAGGAGGTGACGTGTAGAGTTAATGGTCAAATTACAAGGAAAAAGTATTCATAAAATAGAAAGATAAAAAATTCATTGAGACGCCCCAATATGGAATAGGCAAACAATTTATTGGGACGGAGGAAGTAGAATTTTTGGAACAAAAGTATCCTGTGAAACGTTCTCACAATAAGAATATTTTTATATTTTGTACTCGTATTGGAGTAGGATGCTAATGGTCTTACAATACATTACGGTCGCACAAAAAAATGCAATTATTGTGAGAAGTTTTATATATGAGGAGGTTACTGACTTACTTGTAAACTTGTATGGGGTATAAAAGGTGTCATGGTAATCGTATTGTGAGACCCATACATATGAGGGGTATTGTATATTTCTCATATTCAAATCCGAAAATCATTTATATTTTTTGGATGTTATTCACAACTAAAAATAATCTTTACTATCCATAATAATCTATATGAGAATATATATAATCATGTGAAATCTCATTTGATTCATGTTTCAAATTATTAACAAGTTCTTATAATTTTTGTTAAACACGAAATAAAAAGATATTGATGATCTGAAATATACATCAATCAATGTGGCAAAAGCATAGCGACACAAGGACATTCTGAATTTGAATAGACGGAGTACGCTTTAGTTAGTCAGTTGGTCTCTCTTGCGATATCCGTCGCAAGCTTAGGACAGGTCAAGTAGATACCATTTGAGGGGAAAATGACAAAGGTCCCACCAATCTCACTTTTGTCTTCTCCTCTTCACATGATATCTACTTGACCCGTCATACGATTGTGACGGATATCTCCGGCACAAACAAAAATTTGTGTTAGTTAGTTGAATATTGCATGAGGAGCAAGCAATAGGTGTGGTGGTGTCACCTCATTATGCTTGGATTCTTCTTTAATATATAGACCATGCCAAAGTTACTGCCAATTTGCTTGACTTTGTTGAAAAACAAATTGGTGTCTCTGAACTGAAATTATTTAAGCTACGCTCAGGTGAATTCAATTTTATTCTTTAATCTCAATTGAAAAATTATTTGAGAAAAAGTGAACTTATTTGAGTTGGATTTATCGAATAAAACTAAACTTATGATGAGAATTAAACCATATTAAGTAGATCGAAATATTTGTTTAAGATAATGTGGCCTAAACATATTACTCCTGTAACAACCCGGATTTATAAAGACTAAATAATAATACCAATTGTTTCGGTCACGGAAACAATTAACCCGACTACGAATTCGGGTTTTAATGTTCGAATATTGCTCGGTCGAGTTCGCGATTCTCTCCTTCTCCTTACTCCACAGGTCGGACTTTTCCCGGCGGATTGAGCCTGCTCCCTGCACAAGTAACGCACAGGGCCTCGGAGTTTGTCCGAAGGAACCCTCTCCGATGCCTAAGTCAGTCCGTGAATGCCTTGATGAACCTAGTTCGTGAGGAGATAGGTGGCGTTTTTTAGAGTAAGAGTCTAGAGAGAGAAAATCCAACCCCTCTCAAGTGGGAAATGGATGAGTATTTATACCTTCCCACAAGAGAGAGGGAAGGAGAGGGAAAAGAGCGGGAGAATGGGTGGATCCAAGGCCGACACGTTGCCTCGCCTTATCCACCCATTTTCCCTTACCTGAGGCGGAATGACGGATGGGCCCTCGGCTCCCCCTGCTCGTACTGGGGGTTAGGACACCCTGGGGACCAGCACGCAGGGGGGGCTTGGTTGCCCTGCTCGGCTGACGGCAGGGCCCTGCCAAGCAGGCGCAAGCCTTGGAGTTCTTCCACGTCTTTTGCGGGTCGTCCCTGCTGGGCAACCCTTCTTTCGCCCTGGGGGCGGATTATTCCCGGGTGACATGGGCGGGCGACCCATGGCACTTAGTCAACTCCCATCAATTGGTCCACGTCGGCCAGGGGGAAGCAGGGTCTACCTCTTGGCAGACGTCTTACAAGATGGGATGCAGTTGACTCTTGGGCTTCCTCGTATTTAATGCGTTGCTTGTTCCCGAGGTGGGAGGTCCAGGCGCATTGGCTATAACGAGGAAGGTTAGCATGTTCCTCTAGTAATGATTACTTCTTGCAAAGTGGATTCTCGGGTAATGCGCATATCTTATGATTGGTCGCTTCTCTTACAGGGGTGGTTGGAGCGCCATTAATACACCGCCTTAGCTTCTTGTATAAATTTCGTTCCTCTTGTCATTCTTCATAATTCATTCTTAACTTTCTTAAACCCCAAAGAAAACATGTCATGGATTACAAAAATTCTCTTCCATCGCGGGACCCGGGTGGTGACCCGCCGCTGGAAAGAATGTTGGAGACTAAGGTATCACAGGGTGTCCTTCCTCGCCCTTCCCCGTAGCCGGCAACTCAGCACCCGACTGCGTAGGAAACTCAGGAGGAAGGCATGTGTCAGGGCAGGGAAGCGTCCCAAGAGGGCTTCGCCAGTTGCTTCTAAGTTCAAGCGTTGCCCCCAGGGAGGGGGCTGCTTTGACAGGGGATGCCATAAATGCTTCCCCTGGCTGCACCCTGAGCAGTTTGACCCCAACTGCTCAAAGCTAACTTCTTCTCCGGAATCAGGCCCTTCCTCTCCCTTAATGAAGAAGATCGGCTGTGGTTCCTGCGATAATGCTCGGACGGTCCCCTATGGCAGGGACTGAGATGTTAGCAGTTGTGACTCCGGAGACAGCGACGGCCAGGGCTACTCTTCTGGCTGGAATGAGGATGACGAGTCTGCGGACCCCTTCAAAGACTCAGAAGACTGGGATTGGGGCTCCGACGCAGGGGGGTATATTAGCCCTGGGGATTATTCCCCAGGTTTCGATGATGACTAGGCTTGCCCTTGTCAGGCAGGCAGGTTGAGCCAGGTTCCCTGGCTCTTTTTGTAATTTGGCCAGGCTTTGTAACTTGCCCATTTTTGGGCTTTTTCTAATGAAAAGAGTCAGGCGGCTCATTATTATCGTTTGTTTGCGTTTTTTTTTTTTTTTTTTTTTTTGAAAGGGAGTGACGTCATTGGGGGGTGTTAATCCTCTGACGCCTTTTGTCTTTTCGAGGCTTTTCTTGGGAAGAGAGGGTTGGTTGTTAGAAACGTGACACGTGGGGGCAATTTGCGGGGAAGGCTTTGCAAAGGAGAGCGACCCTTTAGTTGCCCAGACCTATATAAGCCCTTTTTCCTCCCCCTAATTCCCTTTTTAACATTTTCAAAACTCAAACCTTTTACACCTCTTCACTCTCCTTGTGGCTGAGAATCTTTCCAAGACTTCAAGGAGCGCCTACTTTCGGACCTTTTCAGCGACGGTCATCATTCTAGGTTAGAATCTTGATTCCAACTCTTCGTTTTTCTTCCTTTTCCTCATACTTCTTCACAAAATAGTATGTCTCGTGCTCGTGCTCTTTCTTTTAGTCCATCGTCCGGAGGGACAGAGGGTAGGAGAGGGGGGAGATCTGGCTTAGCCTCTTCCTCCGGGGTTAGACCCGACGGGGGGAACCGCCTTGAGGAAGATGGGGGTGCCAACTTTCCCGAACCTGCTCCCTTTGACGTTGTCGACTCCGACGACGATGCATTATTGGAGATAGACCCTTTTACAATTGCTAGCCCCCTTATTCCCAGGGAGAAGGGAAAACGTATTTCTTGGATAAAAATAAATACTTGACCCCCTTAAAAACCTACCCCGAAATTAAGAATCGAGACCTAATTTTGGAGAGCAATGCTGCTAGGGAAATCGAAAAGTTTTACAACTTCGGGGAGGGATATACAGTTATAGTTCCCGGGGAGAAAGACACGGTATGCTGTCCTCCTGACGGCTGCGTGGCCGTTTACCACAAGAGTCTGGAATTCGGCCTGCGATTCCCTCTACACCCCTTCTCGGAGGAGGCCTTTAAGAGGATGAACGTGGCCATAGCTCAGTTAACTGCCTCGGCGATCAGGTCGCTGGTGGCCTATACCTGGACCTGCCTTTTTCATGGGGAAGGACCTTCCATCGACGCCTTGCGCGCCATGACCTGGCTGCAAATGGTGTCCTCATCAGGGGGAGACAGCTCCCCTAGGTATTGGTCTCTTTCCAGGCTGAAGAAGTACGCTCTGGTTTGGCCGACTTTAAACAGTCTGAAAGACTGGAAAAACAACTTTCTGTACGTACATAGTGCCTCAGGGTGGCGGATCCCTAGGCACTTTAGGAACCATGTGCATACCCGTATGGAGACTCGTGAAGAGTACCATCCGGGCGTCAGGGGGAAAGATTTGAAGGTGAAATCGAGCAAGGCCGACGAGAGTTTAGTTGAGAAGTTCGAGGTTACTGATGAGCCTGGTGAAAATGGCCCTGCTTTCTGGCTCCCTCACGCGGAGCTCATTGCTACAGATGAATATCTGCTCCCATTGGGCCTGGTCCCTGGTCTTAAAGGTAGCCTAGGGGCTTTAACCGGCCTGATTTTTCTCGAGGTTTTCATCCCATTATGTTTTCTTAACTGACTGTTTACCCGCCCTGCAGGCTCCGCTTCTCGTCTTTGGACCAGGAAGCAGGTGAGGAGGCTTGGCCTGTCCGAGGAATTTGTCGTTGTTTCGAAGCGTCCCTCTCTTCCCCCCAACTTCAAGAAGGGAGAGAAGAACTTGATGAGGTTTGTGAAGGATCTCTGCTCCGGTCGGCGACTCCCTCTCCCTCCACGGCTGAAGCCGGCGATCCCCCCTAGTCCCCGGGGTGGGGAGGCCGAGGTTTCATCAGAGGCCACCCCTTCTGCTCGCAGGCAGGGCGATTCCCCTGCCCGGACTCATATTTCCCAGGGGCCTCCCCCTGCTGATTCTGAAGGGACGGGTGAGAGTGCTCCCCTGGTGCGCAGGAGGAAAAGGGACAGGGAAACCTCCGAGGCCGTTCCTATGGTTGACCTGGAAGCTGATGTGGAGACTCCTGAGGCCAAGCGCCCTGCCCGCGACGTTCCAGGCACTCTTTTCTCGGAGGAGAATACTGAGTTCCACTATGCTGCAGGTGATAGTGTGGATGTGTCGGGCCTGCTCTCTGACTCTGGCGCAGTTCTAGCGGATCGTCTCACCAAATCTATAACCTCTACTTCCAATCAGGTGATCCAATACATCCAACGCACCTCCAAGGTTTTGCAAGCTTCTGCCGAGCTGGCGGCTCTCTGCCGCCTGAGTGATGAGGAGTTGACTGCCTCTCCTGGGGCCTCCCTTCCTGACCGCCTGGCTATGGTCGAGAGGGACGTTATTCTGATCAACAACTTGAAGGATAAGCTGGCAAAGCAGGAGAACGAGCTGGAGGAGGTGAGGGGACAGGCCAATCAGTGGAAACTCCAAGAGGAGAAGGCTGTAAGGGAGGCGTCCAAGTTGGAGGTGGAACTGAAGGAGAGTCGCCTGGCGATGGAGCGCGCCACAATGTCCCTGGCTGAGATGGAGCGTTTCAAGAAGAAAGCAGCTGATTTGGAGGAGAACCTGTCCAAGGCCAACTCAGATCTCGAGCAGGCTCAGATTGGGTGGCAAAATGAGAAAGATGCCATCCTGAAGGAAGCTGAAGCTGCCGTGGATTTGAGCTTTGAGAATGGGGTTAATTCCTCCTTGGAGCTTGTTATGGAGGTGATCAAGGAAATGTTTCCTGTCTTTGACGAGGATGTTTTCCGGAACCTCTACGCCACCAAGAATGAAGCTCGGGCAGCTGGAGCCCCTAAGGAGACTGCTGGTCCTAGCCAGGATGCGCCTAATGCTTAGGCCCTTTCTTTGATGATAACTCTAACTCTTGTGCTGAGCCTTAGTATGGCCAGCTTGCTTGTAATGCTCTGGCTTCTTTGGATCTTTATTTTGGGTGGTGTTGTTTAAACAATGTTACTTTTTCCTGAATCGGTTTATGAATATTTGTCTTCTATTTCTGCTTGCTTTGTTTTCCGTATAAGGTATGGCCTGCCCCCTGCTTGCCCAGAGGTAGGCAGGGAGGTTTTCGCGTTTTTTATACAAGGTTGGGGAGCCTGCCCCCGGTCCTTGTTGATCTGGCCTGTCCCTGGCTTTTGATCAAAGTCAAGGGGGCCTGCCCAGAGGTAAGCAGAGAGGCTTTTTGTGTTTTTTATACAAGGTTGGGGAGCCTGCTCCCAGTCCTTGTTGATCTGGCCTGTCCCTGGCTTTTGATCAAAGTCCAAGGGGCCTGCCCCCTGCCTGCCCAGAGGTAAGCAGGGAGGCTTTTTGTGTTTTTTATACAAGGTTGGGGAGCCTGCCCCCAGTCCTTGTCGATCTGGCCTGTCCCTGGCTTTTGATCAAAGTCCAGGGGCCTGCCCCCTGCCTGCCCAGAGGTAAGCAGAGAGGTTTTTTTGTGTTCTTTATACAAGGTTGGGGAGCCTGCCCCCAATCCTTGTCGATCTGGCCTGTCCCGGGCTTTTGATCAAAGTCCAGGGGGCCTGCCCCCTGCCTGCCCAGAGGTAAGCAGGGAGGTTTTTTGTGTTTTGTATACAAGGTTGGGGAGCCTGCACCCAGTCCTTGTTGATCTGGCCTGTCCCTGGCTTTTGATCAAAGTCCAGGGGGCCTGCCCCCTGCCTGCCCAGAGGTAGGCAGAGAGGCTTAGAATTTTTGTTGGGGGTCCATTTTCCTTAGTTCTGGCAACAGGGGGGCCTCCCCCTATTGCCCCCTGCTCGTTTGTGTGTGAAAAACGCAAGTTTGAACAGGCAACGAGTATGAATTCGAAGTTTCTTTCATTTCTTTGTAAAAATCTTAACATAAGGGTGGTCGGAGCCGTCGACATTCTTGACCGTTCTCCGCCAAATTTTCAGGAAACGAAAACTATCTTAAGATTTTGCTAGACATAATACTTCTTTAGGGTGTCTGCATTCCAGTAAGCACTCAACTCTTGTCCCTCAAGATTGGCGATTCTATATGTGCCTGACCCTAAGATTTGAGTTACTTGGTATGGACCCTCCCAGTTAGCACTTAGTTTGTCGTGCTCTCTCGATTTTCCCACAGCCTGTGTTTTTCTGAGAACCAGATCGCCCATCTGAAAATTTCTCTCATCCACTTTCTTGTTGTACGCCTTCCTCATTCGTTGTTGGTAGGCGACGATATTGGCACTGGCCTCCTCCCTTACCTCACTGACCAGGTCCAAGGCCTCAGCCATTGCTACTTCATTCTCAGCCTGGTCGTATTGCAGGGAGCGCAGGGAAGGGATTCTGGCCTCGATGGGCAATAGGGCCTCTGCACCGTATACTAGGCCAAATGGGGTCTGGCCTGTAGATTCCTTTCGGGTGGTCCTGATTGACCAGAGTATGCTGGGGAGCTCGTCGGCCCATCTGCCCTTGAGGTCATCTACCATCTTCTTAAGGTCATTCAAGATTTGCTTGTTGGCTGCTTCTGCCTGTCCGTTGGTTTGAGGGTGGCAGACGGTAGAGTAGGCAACTGCGACGCCATGGCCTTCCAACCAGACCCTTAGAGGGTCGTTATCAAATTGCCTTCCATGATCAAATACTAACATCTTTGGTAGGCCGAATCTAGTGATGATATTCCTCCATATCACCTTCCTGACTGCAGGCTCGGTGATGTTAGGCACTGCCTCAGCCTCCACCCACTTGGTGAAGTAGTCGATAGCCACGATCAGGAATTTTCTGCCCCCGGTTGCCACCGCAAAAGGGCCTAGTATGTCCATCCCCCATTGAGCGAAGGGGATGGGGGATAGGATTGGCCTGAGCTCTTGGGCCGGGGCAAAAAGTTGACATTTCCTGCATTTTTGAGTCAAGTCTTTTGCGTCGGCCAGCAGGGTCGGCCAGTAGTATCCCGCTCTTAAGGCCTTGTGTGCCAATGACTTTCCTCCTATGTGATGGCCACATATTCCAGAGTGGATGTCATCTAATACCTCTGCCGCCTGCTCTGCCCCCAGACACCTGAGCAGGGGGGACGAGAAAGATTTTTTGTACAGATCTTCTCCTATTAGGATAAACCATGCAGCTCT
This sequence comes from Agrostemma githago, assembly GCA_958450325.1. Lineage (NCBI taxonomy): Eukaryota > Viridiplantae > Streptophyta > Magnoliopsida > Caryophyllales > Caryophyllaceae > Agrostemma > Agrostemma githago. The sequence continues at coordinate 60,604,513 of OY288257.1, read as the reverse complement.
TGCCGGCATTTTTCTTTTTTGTACGGGGTCAGACGGTAAAATTCCATGCTTTTTGAACAGGATGATGGGGGTCCTCCAATCTTCAGGCCCTGCTTCCTCCACAGCGCCGACGGTTTGGCGGGGGGTGGTAGATTTTTCTTGGATGACGTCTACCCATACAGACCTCCTTATATCCTGCATGCTGGAGCTAGCCAATTTTGACAGGGCATCTGCCCGAATGTTCTGGGACCGAGGGATCTGTCTGATTTCATATGATTTCAGGCCTGACAACTCCTTCTTCACCATTTCCAAGTATGTGGCCATCGTTTGATCCCTGGCCTCATATTCTCCATTGATTTGGTTGGCGATGAGCTGGGAGTCTGTCGCCAGGACAATCCGCTCTGCGCCTGTGGCTTTGGCTAAGTTGACGCCTGCGAGCACTGCTTCGTACTCAGCTTCATTGTTTGACACGGGGAAGACAAATCTAAGTGCATGTTCGAAGTCAGTCCCTTCTGGGCTGGTCAGCACGACTCCGGCCCCTGCACCATTAGCCGTGGAGGACCCGTCGGTGTACACCACCCATTCGCCGGCAGCTGGGCTATCCTCCTCAGAGTGGGAGCATTCTGCTAGAAAGTCGGCCAGGGCTTGGGCTTTGATGGCTGTTCTAGATTGGTATGTTATCCCTAGTCCACTCAACTCAATAGCCCATTTTAGCAGCCTGCCTGACTTTTCAAATTTCTCCAGCACTTTTTCTAAGGGCTGGTCTGTCAACACCACGACAGGGTGTGCGTCGAAGTATGACCTCAATTTTCTGGCTGCTATGACAACCGCATAAACCGCTTTTTCGACCATAGGATAATTCTTTTCTGCTGCTCCCAGGTAGAGCTGATCATGGGTCGTACCGTCCGAATAGCCCGATCCGTCCGGCCCGATATTTTAGCGGGTCTGGACAGTGAAGCTTGGCCCGAATTAATAAATAGGCCGGACAAGCCCGACCCGATCTAATAAACGGGCCGGGCACGGACACTAATATTTTCAAACGGGCCAACCCGCCCGGCCCGCTAAAAATATTATATACATTCTATAGCTTAAAAATTTATTAATTATATATGAAATGAAACATGTATATTTATTATACAAAGAAAAATAATTACCCCATGCTCTAATCAAGACACATACACTATATAATAGTATGATATAGCAAAAATACCTTATTAACTCTCAAGAAAAATTAGACAACTCTCGCTATTCTCAATTTCTCATAATCTAATAGTCTAATCTTATCACCAATTTTTGTTCATTTATCACATTTTTTTTGTTGTAAGAAAAAAGTCAATTATGTTGTACTCTTTTTAAATATTTACGTAATTACTGTCTATCTTTATTTGTTTGATAGTTTTTTCATTCACTCAATAATTGGCCCGATAGCCCGCGGGCCGCCCGATTTTATACAAACGGGTGGGTAAGGGCAAGTAATCTGGGCCCGTTAGTTAGGCCCGACCCGCCCGCTTTGGTGTTAAAGGGCAACTTTTTATCTTTTAGCCCGGCCCGTATCCGGCCCGAGCCCGCATTTGACCAGGTCTACTCCCAGGGCATGGCTCACAAAATATATGGGCTGCTGAGCGCCCGCTTCTTCTCTCAGGATGACTGTGCTGACTGTCACATTGGTTACAGCGATGTAGAGGAAGAGTTTTTCTCCTGCCACTGGCCTGGCCAGGGTGGGGAGCTTTTTTAAATGTTCCTTCAACTGCTCGAAGGCTTCCTTTTGCTCGTCCTCCCACTTGAATTGCTTGTTGCCTTTCAATATTTTGAAGAATGGGGTTGACTTGTCTGCTGACTTGGCAATGAAGCGTGCCAGGGCGGCCATGCGGCCTGTCAGACGTTGAATGTCCCTGATGATCTTGGGTTCAGGAAGGTCCAGAACAGCCTGAACTTTCTCGGGGTTAGCGTCTATCCCTCGAGAGCTGATCAGAAAACCCAAGAACTTTCCAGAACGAACCCCAAACGTGCACTTCTTTGGATTGAGTTTCATTTTGTAGGCGCGCAGGGAGGAGAAGGTCTCCTGCAGATCTGCCAGGTGCTCATTGTCTCCTTTACTCTTTACAATGGCGTCATCGACATAGGCTTCTATGTTTCTGCCTTTTTGACCCTCGAACACCTTGTCGACCAGGCGTTGGTATGTGGCCCCTGCGTTCTTAAGCCCAAATGGCATCATCTTGTACATGTAGGTGCCTGAACTGGTGATGAAGGCACATTTCACCCTGTCCGGCTGCCATAAGTACACTTGATGATACCCTGAGAAGGCATCCAGGAAGCTCAGCATAGTATATCCACTAGTAGCGTCTACCAGTTGGTCAATCCTGGGGAGTGGGTAGCAGTCTTTCGGGCAGGCATTGTTGAGGTTTGTAAATTCCACGCACATTCTCCATGCGCCTGATGATTTCTTAACCATGACTACATTCGCTAGCCATTCCGGGTAGTCACAAACCTCAATAAAATCTGCCTTCAGAAATTTTTTAATTTCCTCTTTAATTGCCACGTCCTTCTCTGCGGACATATTTCGCTTTTTCTGTTTTATAGGGCGGGCGTCCGCGTTTACATTCAGCCTGTGAACGATACACGTTGGATCGACTCCTGGCATTTCGTCCGCCGAGTAGGCGAATACATCCTTGTTATCTTTCAACAACCTGACCAGTTCAGCCTGGTAGGACTCTTCCAGGTCAGCCCCTATAAGGACCTGTCTCCCTGGCTCCAGGTCCACCAGCATGCTCTCTCCCCCAGGTTCCAGGTGGTCTGACGTTTGATTACCGGCTGGAATCTTGCCCTCCCTGCTGGGGGAACTGTCAGCTTTTCTCTTTCCTTTTCTTTCATTTTCATGGGTTTGCAGGGCCACTGAGTAGCACTGCCTGGCTGACTCCTGATCCCCATGCACTTTACCTTCGAGGCCAAAATCTATAACATAGGCTATAGTGAGGGCCCTGATTGATATGTCCGCCTCAATCTCGTCCAGGGTGGCCCTGCCGATTAGGGCGTTGTAAGCAGACCTTGCATCCACTACAACGAATGATGCCCTGACATTTCTGGCAGTAGCCCCCTCCCCAAATGTTACAGGTAGGTCTATGATCCCCATGGGCAGTATGCCTGCCCCGCTGAACCCGTACAATGACCCAGGGGCAGGTCTCAGGTGCCTTTTCTCTAGGCCCATTTTGTCGAAGGCGTCTTTGTATAGCAGGTTCGTGTATGCACCGGTATCCACCATGCATCTCCGCACAATGTGGTTGCTGATTTCCAGGGATAGCACCAAGGGATCGCTGTGGGGATACACCACCCGCCCTGCATCCTTAGGGGTGATGCTCAGCGTCATTCCCTTCAGGCTTCCTGCTCTTTCAGCATAGCAGATTTGGTTCCTTAGTTCACGAATTTGCCTCTTCTGACCTCTTCTGCTGGTCTGGCCTTCTGCATCTCCTGATACCACATGGATTATCAGGCGGTTCTGTGCCGAGCCTTCGGGTTTTTTCAGGTGCTTCTTTCTGAGATTTATTCCTCGCTGCGTAGTTGGCCAACCAGCCATTCCTGATCAGCTTCTCAATTTCGTCCTTCAGGTGGCGACACTCTTCGGTGGTGTGGCCTACGCAATCATGGAAGGTGCAAAATTTCTTGCGGTCCCCCTTTGGGCTGCGTGGTTTGCTCGGGCGATTCCACTTAGCAGTCTCCTTTTCCAGTTCGAAGATCTCTGCCCTGGATTTGTTGAGGGCTGTGTAGCTGTCGAACCTGGGCTGGTAGACCGTGCGCTCCTTCTTGGGGGTATCCCCTTCCTCGATTCTCTGTTTTCCGGGTTCATTTCTGCCACGTCCACCCTGCGGTCCCCCCTGCTGCCTGGTAGGGCTTGCGGGGGTATCCGGCAGGCTGTGGAACTCCTCTTGGAGCATAAACCCCTCTGCGATCTTCCTGGCTTTGGCCAGAGTTTCCGGCTGAGCCCTGATCAATTGGTTCTTCATTTCCCCAGGGAGCAGTGAGTTGGTCAGTGCGTACGTCCCTGTCGCATCGTCTATCTCTTTGACCTGCTGGAAGGACAAGTCAAACCTCTTCAGGTACTCCCTGACAGACTCACCCTTCTTCTGCCTGAGAGTCATTAGGTCGAACCGAGTAAGGCGGCGCCTCTTGTTTCCCGCATACTGGTCAAGGAAGGCCTCTGCCAACTCGATGAAGAAGCATATCGATTCTTGCGGCAGATCCCTGAACCAACCCTGGGCCAGACCTACCAGGGTGGTTGGAAAGATTTTGCACCAGACCGCGTCATCGGCGTCGTACATGCCCATATGGCTCTCGTATGCCGCCAAATGATCCTCTGGGTCAGTCGTGCCATCAAACTTGATAGAGGGCATTTTAATCTTTGGGATAGGGTACGCCTGTACCTCAGGGTGAAGCGGGGTCTTGGTTGGCCTGCCCACCATTCTCGACCTGCTCGTACCCGAGTAGTGACCGTGGTCATCCCTTCTGTCAGGGGTCGGTCTCCTACTTTCAGGGGAGCGGTACCTTGATGGGCGCCTGCTTACCGCCTCGTCGTCCCTGTGGGGGGGAGTGATACCGTGAGCGCTTTTTCTGAGTAGGCTCGAGGTTATCACCCTGACAGTGCCTGGGCCTCATAGGCTAACCATTGTTAAGCCTGGACTGCAGGCTCTTGGACAGTCCTGGAGCAGGCTGTAATTTCTCAACCGGTGTCAGCCTGGAGAATACATCTCCCTGTTTCTCCCCCAGGCGCTTGGAGACTGGCTCCTTGTGCCTCATGCGATTTCTCAGGTCTTGGGATAAACCCCCTCTTTCGCGAGCGACAGTAGATTCTGTAGTGTGAATAGAGAATGCTTCCCCAGGACCCGCGACCTCTTGTTGTGCAGGCGGTTCCTGACGGGCTTCTGTGATCCGCCTTTGCACTTGCGCATACGCCTGAGCTGTCTTCCTGGCCTTTCTCTGAACATTTCTGGCGGCGGTCCGCTTTGTGCCCCCGGTTCCTTCTCCACTTTCAAAGTGGAGTAACCTGGGGGTCGTGGCGACCCTGCCTACCAGATCGTCCGGAGTGAATTCCTGATTCAACATTGCTGAGAAGAACGCCGCGGTCTGCGCCATCTGGGCAGGGGTGAGGTTTAGAGTTTGCCCCGCATGTGCCCCCTGCCCTACCATGGCAACTACTCCTTGACCCGGTGCTCCCTGAAGACTGGCTCGCCCCACGCCTGGAATCGTGGCGGCGGGGGTTACCTCCGGCGGCATGCCATAACGGGGAGCATTGGGTGGATTTGCCACAGAGCTGGTGTCGAAAATTTCAGGCATGTTTGATTGTAATTGGTTAATTTCGTGTTTGAGAATGGTTGATTTTGTGGGTAATTTCGTGGGTACAACCTACTTCTTCCCCACAGACGGCGCCAAATTGTTCCGGTCACGGAAACAATTAACCCGACTACGAATTCGGGTTTTAGTGTTCGAATATTGCTCGGTCGAGTTCGCGATTCTCTCCTTCTCCTTACTCCACAGGTCGGACTTTTCCCGGCGGATTGAGCTTGCTCCCTGCACAAGTAACGCACAGGGCCTCAGAGTTTGTCCGAGGGAACCCTCTCCGATGCCTAAGTCAGTCCGTGAATGCCTTGATGAACCTAGTTCATGAGGAGCTAGGTGGCGTTTTTTAGAGTAAGAGTCTAGAGAGAGAAAATCCAACCCCCCTCAAGTGGGAAATGGATGAGTATTTATACCTTCCCACAAGAGAGAGGGAAGGAGAGGGAAAAGAGCGGGAGAATGGGTGGATCCAAGGACGACACGTGGCCTCGCCTTATCCACCCATTTTCCCTTACCTGAGGCGGAATGACGGATGGGCCATCGGCTCCCCCTGCTCGTACTGGGGGTTAGGACACCCTGGGGACCAGCACGCAGGGGGGGCTTAGTTGCCCTGCTCGGCTGACGGCAGGGCCCTGCCAAGCAGGCGCAAGCCTTGGAGTTCTTCCACGTCTTTTGCGGGTCGTCCCTGCTGGGCAACCCTTCTTTCGCCCTGGGGGCGGATTATTCCCGGGTGACATGGGCGGGCGACCCATGGCACTTAGTCAACTACCATCATCAATAGTATAAATAATAGGGTCAAAGGTGGCGGAAACACCTGACCAAATCCGAATCGTCACTATCTCGACATTCAAACTAATACATTATTCAAAAGTGTTCGGAATGAAAATCAAAAGAAACTTAAATAAAGGTCTCTCTCCACAAGTCTTCCCCAACACATCATCACAAATCAAAGCATCTCGGAAGACCTGAAAGGGGGGGTCCACAGTCAGTGGGGAGCAACTAGATGTTCTCCCAGTCATGGTTATAACAGGTTGAACATGAATAGCAATAATAATGAAAGATAACATAACCAAACGACATGTGAAGATATCAATACACAAAGACACGATCATATAATTTATTGCAATCCATAATTAATCATAACGATCGAGATAGATACTACGTATCCATCCATACAAGTCGGAGTAAGTAACAACAGACTTCATACAAAGATGTATAGGACATAGAATGAACACCGACTAGAGTATGTAACTGATACTCTAACTAGTCAGAGCGTGTAACTGACCCTCTGACACGGAGCGTGTAACTGACCTTCCGTTTTGTGAAGTATGTAACTGATACTCCACGGTACTATGTATAGCGTGTAACTGACGACTATATGTCTAAGACCTGGCCAGAGCTCTCGACGCAGTAACTGTACGTCGAACAACACACGGGAACCCAGAACGTGTAACTGACGAATCTGGACCCACCGAACATAGACCAATTAAACCTCTTGCGAGCAGTATTGGTTCATTCCGATAGTATGTAACTGATACTACCGTCATCTATATCACTAACCATCATGTACGTTGCACAGTGTAACTGACTGCCAACTACGTGAGCAACCTCACGACTTCTATGTAGTACAGTGTAACTGACTGCACTATGTAGTAATCAGACCTAGTATAGTGTCGCTGACTATACCAGGGAAAATCAGGCCCTAGATAGTGCAACAGACTATACCAAGTATTACCCAATCGTGATAAACATCACGACTCAAACGTAGAACAATGTAACTGATTGTTCTAAAGGAACGAGTATAGAAGTAATCAAACAACGATAACATAATGAAGCTATAGCACAACCGACTATAACCTTCAAATAGTAATAGGGTTAAGGTCTAACGGACTATAACCCTGAACATCTAACGTGTATTAGTATTCAAGGTCAAGATAAGGCTACATTAACCTTGTCTACTAAACTGAAGTTATGTATATAACGTCAACCCGAAGGTGGTGTCATAGTATAACTACTATAACGTCAACTTCAAGTTAAGATTACATTAACCTCGACTATAACCTTGTGAGGTTACCCTAACCTCAGTGAGATTATAGTTTCGTAACGGTGTTACGTAATCCTCAAGTGAAGGGTATCGTAACTTCCCATTGAAGTTACTTGACTTCAAGTAAGTTTACATTAACCTTGTCATAACCTCGTGAGGTTACGCTAACCTCTATGAGATTATAACACGCAATAAGGTTACATTAACCTCGTGTGAAGTTGTATAGTAACTTTCCAATAAAGTTACGTAAACCTCAACTAAGGTTACCTTAACCTTGATCATAACCTCGTGGAGTCACTTAAATTGAGCCCTAATGAGACTATAACCCCTCAATTGAAGTTACCTTAACCTTAAGTGAAGTTGTATAGTAACTTTCCAATAAAGTTACATGATCTTCAATCAAGGTTAGATTAACCTCAACCCCTAACCTCCACATCGGGTGATGATAGGACGAGTCATCTAACACTTAGGGTTGGAACCCTAAAGTCATCGATGAAACAACCCTAGCATCTCCAAAGGGAGAGGTCAAGCGGCTCACGTACGAATTTTAGATGTTACAAAGGATTAGATCTAACAATTCTAATATAAGCGTAAACGATAATTATAGATCTAACGATAATAATAAATATTCAATTAACATGCTAATTAATTAGACTCCTTAAATCATGAATAAAGACACAACCCAAATCAATTAAATCATGTTACAAATCATTAAAATCACACAACACATTCAAAATGCATAAACATGAAAAGAATCACATCTAGTTACCTTGAAGCGTGCTAATTCTCGATCTCGTCTTCTATGACGTAGATGTCTTCACCTGGACCCGTCTCCACGCCTAGTCCATCATCAATCACGTGCCAAACATCAAAAGGAAACCCTAATCAAAAACTACTAAAAGAACTACGAAAAACTAGCGCGAAAAGAAGCAAAACTTACGAAACAATGCAAAGGATTGCGCTAAGATCGATTAGGATTCGAAAGGGATGAAGATCAACTCTTTAATGAAGATGAGGAGGCACGAAATTAAGGAGAAGGAGGAGGGTGTGCCGTGGCTAGGAGGAGGAGAAGAAAGGAGAGGGTGAAAACCTAGAATTAGGGTTTGCAAATGAGAATAAGAGGTGGAAATCTCCTCTCTAATCACCTATATATAGGGAAAAGTCATGGGTAAAGCTAACTTGGGCCCAAATCCCAATGCTCCCTCATCAAACCACACATGGGAAGCAAGGATGGGTTAGTCTTGGCCCAAAATCCAAGCTAAACCGACAAAAGGTTACAAGGATGCGTTTTCGGACATAATTATTTTATTCCATTTCATATATTTTAATATCCGAAATTATTTATTTAATTCAATTCCTCTAATTTTTCTATTCGGATATTTCCTTTCCCGGTTTAATTGTCCGAAAACCGCATCCTTGTAACCTTTTGTCGGTTTAGCTTGGATTTTGGGCCAAGACTAACTCATCCTTGCTTCCCATGTGTGGTTTGATGAGGGAGCATTGAGATTTGGGCCCAATTTAGATTTACCCATGACTTTTCCCTGTATATAGGTGATTAGAGTGGAGATTTCCACCTCTTATTCTCATTTGCAAACCCTAATTCTTGGTTTTCACCCTCTCCTTTCTTCTCCTCCTCCTAGCCACGGCACACCCTCCTCCTTCTCCTTAATTTCGTGCCTCCTCCTCTTCATTAAAGAGTTGATCTTCATCCATTTCGAATCCTAATAGATCCTAGCGCAATCCTTTGCATTGTTTCGTAAGTTTTGCTTCTTTTCGCGCTAGTTTTTCGTAGTTCTTTTAGTAGTTTTTGATTAGGGTTTCCTTTTGATGTTTGGCACGTGATTGATGATGGACTAGGCGTGGAGACGGGTCCGGGTGAAGACATCTACGTCATAGAAGACGAGATCGAGAATTAGCACGCTTCAAGGTAACTAGATGTGATTCTTTTCATGTTTATGCATTTTGAATGTGTTGTGTGATTTTAATGATTTGTAACATGATTTAATTGATTTGGGTTGTGTCTTTATTCATGATTTAAAGAGTCTAATTAATTAGCATGTTAATTGAATATTTATTATTATCGTTAGATCTATAATTATCGTTTACGCTTATATTAAAATTGTTAGATCTAATCCGTTGTAACATCTAAAATTCGTACGTGAGCCGCTTGGCCTATCTCTTTGGAGATGCTAGGGTTGTTTCATCTATGGCTTTAGGGTTCCAACCCTAAGTGTTAGATGACTCGTCCTATCATCACCCGATGTGGAGGTTAGGGGTTGAGGTTAATCTAACCTTGATTGAAGATCATGTAACTTTATTGGAAAGTTACTATACAACTTCACTTAAGGTTAAGGTAACTTCAATTGAGGGGTTATAGTCTCATTGGGGCTCAATTTAAGTGACTCCACGAGGTTATGATCAAGGTTAAGGTAACCTTAGTTGAGGTTTACGTAACTTTATTGGAAAGTTACTATACAACTTCACACGAGGTTAATGTAACCTTATTGCGTGTTATAATCTCATAGAGGTTAGCGTAACTTCACGAGGTTATGACAAGGTTAATGTAAACTTACTTGAAGTCAAGTAACTTCAATGGGAAGTTACGATACCCTTCACTTGAGGATTACGTAACACCGTTACGAAACTATAATCTCACTGAGGTTAGGGTAACCTCACAAAGTTATAGTCGAGGTTAATGTAATCTTAACTTGAAGTTGACGTTATAGTAGTTATACTATGACACCACCTTCGGGTTGACGTTATATACATAACTTCAGTTTAGTAGACAAGGTTAATGTAGCCTTATCTTGACCTTGAATACTAATACACGTTAGATGTTCAGGGTTATAGTCCGTTAGACCTTAACCCTATTACTATTTGAAGGTTATAGTCGGTTGTGCTATAGCTTCATTATGTTATCGTTGTTTGATTACTTCTATACTCGTTCCTTTAGAACAATCAGTTACATTGTTCTACGTTTGAGTCGTGATGTTTATCACGATTGGGTAATACTTGGTATAGTCTGTTGCACTATCTAGGGCCTGATTTTCCCTGGTATAGTCAGCGACACTATACTAGGTCTGATTACTACATAGTGCAGTCAGTTACACTGTACTACATAGAAGTCGTGAGGTTGCTCACGTAGTTGGCAGTCAGTTACACTGTGCAACGTACATGATGGTTAGTGATATAGATGACGGTAGTATCAGTTACATACTATCGGAATGAACCAATACTGCTCGCAAGAGGTTTAATTTGTCTATGTTCGATGGGTCCAGATTCGTCAGTTACACGTTCTGGGTTCCCGTGTGTTGTTCGACGTACAGTTACTGCGTCGAGAGCTCTGGCCAGGTCTTAGACATATAGTCGTTGGTTACACGCTATACATAGTACCTGGAGTATCAGTTACATACTTCACAAAACGGAAGGTCAGTTACACGCTCCGTGTCAGAGGGTCAGTTACACGCTCTGACTAGTTAGAGTATCAGTTACATACTCTAGTCGGTGTTCATTCTATGTCCTATACATCTTTGTATGAAGTCTGTTGTTACTTACTCCGACTTGTATGGATGGATACGTAGTATCTATCTCGATCGTTATGATTAATTATGGATTGCAATAAATTATGTGATAGTGTCTAATAACATGTTGGTCATGTGTATTGATATCTTCACATGTCGTTTGGTTATGTTATCTTTCATTATTATTGTTATTCATGTTCAACCTGTTATAACCATGACTGGGAGAACATCTAGTTGCTCCTAGGGCAGAGCACGGATCGGATATCCGATCCGAATCAGGTTTTCGGATCGGATATCCGATCCGAAAATCCGAAAATTTTAATATCCGATATCCGATCCGAATCACTTCGGATATCCGATTTTTGATATCCGAAAATTTCGGACCGGATATCCGAACTATCCGATATCCGATTTGGTTGAGATTTTTGGCCAAATAAAATTCTAAATGAAGTTCAATTCAACTAGAAAAAAATCCTAATTTTAATTAATTTATTATTATACGGAGTATACTATTCTATATTTTAAGGCAATAAAAAAATGTCACCAAGACTTAATGTAAAATGAATTAAATTATAACCTATCTACACTATAATACATTAATCCAAAATAAAAATTACAAAAATAACCATTGTTCGGATCGGATCGGATATCCGAAAAAATTATTTTGGATATCCGAATCCGATCCGATATCCGAAATGTTCGGATCGGATATCCGATCCGAAATCATTTTTCGGATCGAATATCCGGTTTTTCGGATCGAATACGAATCGGATAGCGGATCGGATTCGGATAGTCGGATAATTTGCTCAGCCCTAGTTCCTCCCCACTGACTGTGGACCCCCCTTTCAGGTCTTCCGAGATGCTTTGATTTATGATGCTGTGTTGGGGAAGACTTGTGGAGAGAGACCTTTATTTAAGTTTATTTTGATTTTCATTCCGAACACTTTTGAATAATGTATTAGTTTGAATGTCGAGATAGTGACGATTCGGATTTGGTCAGGTGTTTCCGCCACCTTTGACCCTATTATTTATACTATTGGTATTATTATTTAGTCTTTATAAATCCGGGTTGTTACAACTCCTCTAGTCACTATTTTTCGCCTTATTTCATTAAAATACTTCTCACAAATATTAATAAGCTAATGAGGTGAAAAATAGTGACTGGAAGGAGTATTTTATTGAGCTATTAACTCACCTACAAGACTGTTCTATAACAAAGAATTGATCCGATAGAAGACAACCCAAATTGAACGTGATTATTATCATGAAAAATGAAAATTATTAAGTTATTTAAGCTTTATAATATAAAACTATCATATACAATAATTTATTTATTTTATTGAATGTGTCTTATGCACGGGGGTTGTCACAGAAGGTAAGCTTGGTTTAACGAGAACTTCAAGTGGATTAGCCTTCACATTAGTCAATCCAAAGCTGTCATTCATATCAATTGGTTGATCATTAGGACACAAATAATCAAATCCGTGTAAAACACTAGCCAGGGTCAAGTGCACCACTTGAAGTGCAAGCGATATTCCGGGACATACTCTTCTACCGGATCCAAAGGGGAACAACTCAAAATGATGACCTCTTACGTCAATATCCTTGTGACTAGTCAAAAACCTTTGGGGTCGAAACTCTAACGGATCCTCCCATATTCTTGGGTCTGTGAATATCTTCGACAAGTTTACGAGCAAGTATGTCCCTTTTTGGATATGGTAGCCGTTAATTGTGCAGCTCTCGATGAATTCTCGAGGACCCATTAGAGGGAATGATGGGTAGAGTCTTAGAGTCTCTTCACTATTGCTTGGAGATATTTGAGCTTTGGAATGTCATCCTCCATAACTTGTCCTTCTCTTCCCACTACTAAGTTTAACTCATCTTTAGCCCTTTTCAGAGTTTGGGGGTTGTTCATTAATAATGAGAGTGCCCATGTTAAGGTGACTGTAGTTGTATCGATTCCTGCTGCAATTATCATCTAAACAACGAGGCTTATAAGATCAAGATTTTCATGTTGACGATATTAATTAGAAAATTATTTCTATACACCTTAAACTAAAGTAAATGATGTTGAGGCCAGAAAATAAAAGGTCAAATACCATGGACGGATCTAGGGTGGCGTAGACACGTGTCCACCCCCAAATTCTAGATATATGTACTCTTTCCATCTGTTGTTCTTGGATTAAAAATAATATAAAATGATAACAAATAACCGAGATGAAGTGAGTACTTATTACTTTGTAGTTATTAGTAGTCTCTTGATCATCATTTCTAATATTGTTGTAGTGATGGATGATGCATTGTACCAGTGAGGAGACTATGGTTGAGTAAGTCTCTATTGTGATACAAATAGGTGACGAGTCAAATAATATCATGTTGGATAAAGTAAACCTAGGGAGCAAGAATCTGCCATACTTAAAAAAACCATTCTTCTAACGTGGATCAATTATTCACGTGTTTCTGTGACTGTGTATATATACTACTCCTCCATCTTCTTGAATTAGTCCCCATTTTTTTTTTTTTGTGAGAGGAAAAGTGGATCCATGAGACTAATTCAAGAAGATGAAGGGAGTAAATAATCTGAGTTTAAACAAACATACCAAACAAGTAGCCTTGTTAAGAGTGTCAGCATCATAGTTGCAATCCTTGACAGCATCTTTATCAAGAACATTAAGCATGATATCCATAAAATCTTGACTCCCATCGTCCTTATATTTTGTCCCCTTTTCCTTGTGTTCTTTAAGCCATCCTTCGATTATATCATCAATCTCATTAGAAACCTTCTTCATAGCCTTCTCTTGACCTCCTAAATCCAACCACCTTAGGCTTGGAAGTGCATCTCCTATTATAAATGTTCCCACATAATCGATATACACCCTTACCAACTTTTTAAATCGCCTAAATTCGTAACTTTTAACGTTCAATTGTTTACTAAAAATAATTCTAAGCATCATGGCCAAGGTAAAGTCCCCAAATAATTGTTTCATATCGACTAAAACAAAATTGGATCCATTATTATTCTTTTCTTTATCCCATTTATTATACATTTTTTTAGTCAATGTACCTATTTCAGATTTCCAGACATGGGAAAGCGTGGACAGTCGATAGCTCGAGAGTAAATTGAGCATTACTATCTTACGCATGGTCCGCCAATACGAACCATAAGGGGTAAAAATGAACATGGCATAATTGTAAGATATTAATCCATTAGCAATAGATTTTGGACGTCCAGACACGTCCTTATCGTGTGATAAGAGACACTCTTTAGCCATTTCCATTGAGCTAACCACCACGGCTTTGCGTACACCGATGTTTATCGTGAAAATCGGACCGTGTTCATCGGCCAAGGTGCCTAAAGCTTTGTGAGGCCTTTTGGAGGGATGTAGGAGTGGAAGGTGACCAATTATAGGCCATGATCCTTTAGCTTCAGGGGGTTGTTTATATACGTAGTAACGTTTCAATAGTGTCAAGAAAATAATGGATGCGAAGGCTAATATTATTGAATGGAATTCCATGACTCAATTTGTGGTGCTTTAGTTAAGGGTGGCTGCCCATTATATTATATAGAGGTTTGAGTATACAGTATACTTGGTCTATAAAGTTATACGATACAAATATACAATACTTAACCTCACGTAAAATCGTCTAATGTATAAAGTTGCATGTATTCCCAAAGCTTACAGTAGTTGATAGATTTAGTTTTTTTTTTCTTTTTGAAGTAAAGATCAATATCATTAAAAATAAGTCATCCACATGCATGTACAAACGATGTCAAATTATTAATTATAGAGTGTCGGCTTCTTAAGAGTGAGTGAGAGAGGAGTGTGTGCATGCTTTTTCCCCATTACTACCTTATTTTAGGTGCATCCCAATAAAATTTAGATGATGATATCCTTTTTAATGGAAAGTGGTTAGTGTGTGATTTATTGCTCAAGCAAACCAAATTTAGGCCTAAAATGAAAGCAACCCCAATCACATTTACTTATTTGTATGCATGTCCACCCAAATGCGAGTAGAAAAACAACGTGATGAATTAATACTCCCTATCTTCTACCTTGAAATCATTCTACTTTCAAACTATGCATTTCATTCACCGTTAGTTTAGGTATTCGTCACTTTATTATAACGGGTCATGTACTAACTACTTAGGTAGAAAAGGCAACACATTACTTTTTTATTGTTTTTTTTCTCTTTTTCTCTGTAAATGGATCGTTGATGCGCGCGGGATTGTCGTCTATCCAACGCGGTCAAACAATATTTATAACCCCGGAATACTACTACTACGTAGTAGCGGTAAGTCAG
Source organism: Agrostemma githago (assembly GCA_958450325.1). Classification (NCBI taxonomy): domain Eukaryota; kingdom Viridiplantae; phylum Streptophyta; class Magnoliopsida; order Caryophyllales; family Caryophyllaceae; genus Agrostemma; species Agrostemma githago. Next base: position 60,589,342 of record OY288257.1, on the reverse strand, counting down.
GGATCGATCCACAGGGACGGTCGAGGGGTAGTCGGTCAAGTCAATGTCTAGGGGTAATTGAGTCGAGAAGGGGGGTTTGGTTGAGTCGAGCTAGATTTACTAAACGAGCTTATGTGACTAAGGTGGGAAACTATCGATGGGAAAGGCGTTAGGGAGAGTCGGGGAATCGGAAATAAAGACAAGATTCTACTAATGCAAGAATTATCACAAGATGTATAAGGGAGGTTCCACCTTTCGGTTTCCCTACCAACCAAGTCTAAGCCCGCTTTCGCGACGAATAAACTACGGTCTCTAGACGGAATTACCCAAACCCCGAGTTTCCCCATATTGGTCCGGGTGAGTTAAGTCAACCTAGGTGATCAAGCTAAGTCAAACATAACACAACAATTCCATTAAGACAATATCACCCTCAAATGCAATAATCTCACAAAAGATGAAATCTTTATCTATTATTCCTCCTCCCCTAACCCCCTAACAAAGAGATCTACTCACTAATCATGGTGGTTGACAACAAAGCATTCATTAAGAAGAAAATAATTAAAGTATGCATAAAAACTACACTAACAAATATACTAATGCAGAAGAGGGAGAGGAGAGTGTTTTACTAACAATGGAGAGATCTAAAGAGGAAGAAGAAGATTAATAATAATAAAGATTGAATCTTGAGAGAAATACACAAGAATTTGTCACTAATCCATGCATAAATCTTCAATCTTCAATAAGAGAAATAAGAATCTTCAAGAAATAAAGCAAGGGTTTTGTCACATAAACCCTTGTAAAACCCTTGAATCTTCAATAATAAACTCAATTCTTCAATAAAGATTGTAATTTTACTATTAATACTGGAATAATTGTATTAGTGTTTGATAGATCTACTAATTATTTTAGATAATTTTCTAAGAGAGCTTTTACTACAAACTACTATAGAGATTTTTCTATCCTACTCCTAAGAGGCACACTTAGAGCATCTCCAACGGGTCATTGTGAACTCATCAAAATTTTGATGATGCCTTCACCAAACCTCTCCAACGATGATGAGGCTTCATCAAAATGATGATGAACACTCCACTCATCAACAATATGCTGAATGTTACGCTGAGTTGTGTAGTAGTTTTTTTTTTTTTTTTTTTTTATTAATTCTATTAGCCAATCAAGTAGTGACATGTGGCATGACCAAGTTCATTCCCTTTAATTTCTTATCTTTTTGTATATGTTTTATGTTTTTGATGAAAAACTTTATTTTAATTTTTTTTTTTTTTAAAAAAAATTAAATATCTAGATTGGAAATTTTTTTCTCTATAAATAGAGTATAATATTGAGTGATATTGTCACACTACTTCTTCATCTCTCTATTTTATTTTGTTAATCACATTTAATACAAAAATTGACCACTCTATCACAAATTCTGACAGATGCTTTTATTACCAATTGAAAATCAGGAAAAAAAATTGAAATGAATAATTACGTAGCTCTATATAAGTTACGGTTTCATACTACATCTCCTCACACCTATTTTCTCTCCTACATAAAATTAACTAAAATATATAACATATGCCTACTATAATTACGTAGCTCTATATAACATGTCTGCCTAACCGAGTTGAACTATCAAATTAAATTATCGTACTCGATTTTGTTAATTACATTAGTTAACCAATTATTTTCATAATTAATAAAAAATAGTGGAGGAGTGGAATGGTGGGGTATTAAAAAGTAGGAGAGATAAATGATGAGAGAGAGTAAAAGATGATGAGAAGAGATGAGTATGGATGGAGGAGTGTTTTTTTTTTTTGTGAGTTGGATGAGTGAGAAAGAAGAGAGATGGAAGGATGATGAATGATATTGGAGCATGGTTGGAGATGGTCTTAAGGCTCACTTTGGCTCAAAACCCTAGGAGGGATATATACAGAGTTGCTTAATGGGTTGCACAAACTTCAAGGCCCAAATCCGATTTCTCTTCATTTTGCTAGACCATCACCCTTTGCATCTTCATGGGGTGAAATTTCGCCCCGCGGCTCGACATAATAATCCCACCGGGTGAAATTTCACCCGGTGAGATTTTCTTCGTTTTTCGCGTTTTCGACCCGTCTTCACCATCGGGCGAAATTTCACCCGGTGGGCGAAATTTCGCCCGGTCAAGTCGCCGTGAAAATCTTCGGGGATGAAAAGAAATGTCGTCGGGCGAAACTTCGCCCGGTGATGATTCACCGGGCGAAACTTCACCCGGTGGCCGATAGACTCTTTTCCGGTCTTTTTCTTCGTTGATCAGTTGGATTACTTGAACTTTCGGTTGTGTGCTTTGCTCTTGGACCGTATCTCTCTCATGCTCGTAGAAGCTCAAACACGTTTTCGGTCGAAAATCCTATCAAAATAGACGGAAAACTACCAAAAACACGTAAAATGCAAAAGAGAGACATTAATGTGAGAATTACGCAAAATATGGCGATAATCGCACTCAAGTCTCACAAAACAGAGGAAAAACGGGTCTAAATGGGAGGAAAAACGGTCCAAATTTGGCACACAACAATCGTATTTGATCCATTATAAGGAAAGAGTAAGTCTTCTTTGTGACGGATATATTATTAGATTAGAAAATACAAAGCTAGTGGGTAGCACATGACTTTGTCTTATTCACCCAAGTGAGTATTATTTGATCCGTCACGCGTTTAATACGGATAGTTCCGTTACAAACAAGAAGTTGTCATAAGGAAATGACAAATAATTTCGTCGCAAAGAATAATTTGTGTTGCATTTAAGCTACAACCTCAATGGTAACTTAGATGATACCCAACTTTCAACTCATATTGCTACTAGATGTAAGGTCCCCAACAAAACATACATTTGATTGATGGAGAAAACCTGGTGGAACTTGTTAAGCTAGTAGCAGAGTGAAAGAATGGTTTGACTAATAGCCTGCAATATTTCATATTTGCAAGCAAGTTCCCTTGTCAAACCATTGCACTTGATTTGATGAGTCATAACATGAGCTGCCAAATCTTTTGTTAAAACTAAAATCGATGGAAGTACAAAGATCGAAGAACCTCATTAACGGAGAGACACGCACAAGTTAGCTAAGATTCTTTTTTTTTTTTTTTTTGCCAACAGTTCAAAATCCACCCTATCACAAATTTAGGGCAATAACCTTTAGGTTATGCCTTCTTTTGTTTAGGGATCGAGTTACTACATAATACAACATATAACTAATAGATACTAAGAATTGATAAAAGAAATGAAGACTGCGCCTAAGAACAAAGTGTTGGTGATGGGTAGTAGGAGTGGCACGAGCTGCTTCACACTTCACATCATCAAGGTTGATTAATCCGGTAGACAGCCTACTCCTCTGGTCGGGAATGTGACAAGAACAAGTTGCACTTACGTCACAAAGACGTAGAAAGAAAACGGGGAAAAACTGGGCAATGGAGATAAAACTCGTGCAACTTAGTAAATGAACAAGCCGAACAAAAGACCAACTATCCAAGGGAAAAAGCCACCCCACGAGAAGCAAAGAGGAACACCCCCAAACCATATCCGTAACAAGAACCACCAAAGAGAAGCCAACACACACAAGGCCCGCGGTCTTCATTCTCCTCAAGAAGGAGATTATTAGGAAAATAAAAAGTAGCATAAAATATTTAAAAGACTTCATCGAAAAGGAGAGCCCACCACCACAACCAAACCACACGACACCAAAATCCGACCCAACTCCAAATCAACCAAACACTCATCAAACTGCACCAATGAAAACCAAGCCAAGAAAACAGTCTCAAAGATCACATGCATTAGATGTCAGTCACCGCCCACGACAAGGAAGAGCCAAACGGCAAGAGTTAGAAAAATCCGATCCAAGCCACCCAATAGAACGACAAGAACGACCATCAGACACTGACCACCAACAACGGACCCATACGGAAACCTCTTACCACCCTAGACATAAAAAGACCCATAAAAAACAATCTTGGACCGTCTTACATAGGGCTACGATGGGGAAGGAGGGCGAGGGGAGGGGGGATCATCTAGCCATCCATGCAAGACAACACCGAGACCAGACAAGAAAAAGACGACAACTTACTAGAGATGGGGGAAGGGGGCGAGGGGAGGGGGAAACACCTCTAGAAGTTGAAGACAAACACATGCAAGGACAAAAACTGTATCCTTACAACAAAAAGAAAAGACTTACTTGATTTGATTTTGAAATCATTGATTTGAAAGGAAATTCTTTAAGATTTTTTAAAACAGAAGACGGTGGACATTGAAGGAAACCAAACAACCAAACAAATGTCCATCACCACAAAACAAGAAAAGAGACCACAAACCAACACCATCGGCAAACGGACAGGAACCGAAGGCGGCGGCCGACAGGAGAAAAGAGGAAGGATAACGGCCGGAGAAGGGGCGGAGCACGACAGGACGCAACAGTCGACTATTGAGCATGACGATCAGGACGAAACTCAGGCCGAGACACTCAGAACACAAAATCGATAGGCGGTGAGCGAAACCAATGCACGGAATACAGTGAGACAATTAACCAGGAAAGGTCAATCAAAAGCGTAAAATGATCGAGTGGCCGGAGATGGAGCTAATAAAAGCCCCATCTCCGACAAAGATTGAAAGATAGGAAGGAATAAGGGTGGTGGCGACTGTGATGGTGGTCAATAAGGGTTTTGGTTTTGGGGTTTTTTTTAGAGAGAGAGAGAGAGTAATAGTTTATTTTAAGATGAGTGTTGTGTAAAGTGCTAGCTAAGATTCATGTTCAAGAAATCAGGATAATAACAATAAGCTACTCCGTGTATACAAGAAACGTGTGTTGTGATGGTATGTCGCCTAACATCTTTCCCAATATTTATTTTTGACTAAAACATTTCTCAGATCACCATTAGGTAAGGATTAGTGGAGAATTGAGAAGGTCTGACTTGAAGACAAAGAAACTATGTTGCCACTCACTAAAGGCTTTAGCTAAGGAGTATTACATCTCCAATTTTATTGGAATTAGAGACATGAGCATCAACCATTAAAAGCCCTCTTCAATTTTTCTCTACTGTAGTTAATGACAATCCAATTTCAAATTAGATCACAATGGTAAAACTTAAAATTAAGTTCTTGGAACTTTTTATATTTAAGAATCTTCATAATGGAAGAACAAAACAAAATAAAGTTCTTGGAAAAACAAAGTAACAATCTTCATATTTAAGAACTTTTAACTACAATGAAAGAACTTATAACTACAATGAAAGAACTTACTCCGTATTATTTTGTTCTTGGATGGACCCGTTCTTATTTGTCTTCTCCAAACAAATTATTTTATTTTCTTTGAAATATGTAAGAACCTAATTCTTAAATAAGAACCAAGTTCTTATTTTTACAAACTCAAGGTCCTGCACAATGGAAGAACTTCACAAATTAAAGTTCTTAGTGACAAACCCTAGGCTAAGAACCACCATTGTGGTTGCTCTTAGCCTCTTAGTTCGTTCATGGTAGTCCGGATTAACTGTAATAGATGAGAAATAGATTATAGAAATGTACAAATCTTATAATAGAGCATCATTCCGCACTAACTTGAAATTTTGACTTAGACTTGCATTTTGTTATTCCATAGTCTCTCTCATCCATTCAATTCATTACGTGATCATGAGAGTATTTTTGTGAGGAGAAATAATGAAGCTACGTAAGGAATTGAATGGATCAGAAATATTTTTCACCAATTTGGACTCAATTTGACATCAGAGATACGTTCTTTTACCAAACCGTCACTTGGGGTGCCCCTTGTTTTTTTGACCCATTTGGTAATTTGGCCACTCATCATCATTCAATTAGACTATCACTATCTCATCTAGACAAAAGCATGTTGTACCATTACTCAAGTGGGTTTGGTACTGGTAATTGCTTCCCCTCATTTAACCACAAGGACATCAATTCATCCCTGCTCCTAAAAAAAATCATTGCCTCCACTATATTTCCTACCTCCAGTATTGAAAAAAAAAAGAGCATTAGGTTTGAACAGAAGTAACACATATATATACAACTTAACTGCTAAAGAGTAAAGCTCAAAACGTTTCGACTTTCGTAGCAAAAACAACAGCCCTACTACATAACTAAACATAACTCTTAAGACTCTGAAGCATCAATAGCACAAACTATCAACGTATGCTTCGAAACAACATATAATAGTACAAGATTACAAGTACAGCAGCAAAATAAAAGCTCAAAAGTCTTACAAGATGGTGTGATCAAGTAAAATAGATATCAACCACCATGCATGCTATAAAGTGTTTTCAGGGGCGGAGGCTTCGGGATGGTAATGCATAATCTCCATCCACATCATTTCTCTAATCATATCTTCATCCAAATCCTCATCGATTTCAAGATCGAGTGGAAACTGAGCTGGAGGATTAGCTCGGGGATCGTATAAAGGAGACATGTACGGATGTTGAAGTGCATCAATGACACTAATTCTCTTCGTTGGATCAAAAACTAGCATCTTTTGCAAGAGATCGATGGCCAAGGGGTGGGCGGTTGGGTAAAGACGGGACAAAGGGGTCCCCGGCGTGTAAGGTAGTGATCTTATGAACCTCTTGGCTTTTGGGTTGTCGATAAATTCAAGATCGGGATCTCTTTGGCTCCCGAGAATGTTGATGATTAACTTCAATTGGTTAAGACACTCGTTTCCTGGGAATAAGGGTTTACGGCCAAGAAGCTCGGCAAAAATGCACCCAACTGACCATACGTCAATAGAAGTTCCGTACTTGTCGCAGCATAATAGAAGCTCCGGGGCTCTATACCAACGTGTGACTACGTACTCCGTCATGAATTGGCCCTTCCCGCTACTTGTTCGAGCTAACCCGAAGTCGCAAATTTTGAGATCACAATTTGCATTTATAAGAAGATTTCCGGGTTTCAAGTCCCGGTGAAGGATGTTTGCCGAATGGAGATATTTCAGGCCTCTAAGCAACTGCATCAAAAGATTTAAGTTAGCTTTTGAAAAACGGGAATTAAATTGAAGAAATGGTGACCTAGTCTAGCAAAAGACGACACATGAGTGTCAAACGAGCGGTACTGTGGTACGCAGATCTCGTAATAGCTCAAACTTGTACGGTGAGCAGAAGACACTGAAGATTGACACTCAAACCTGTGACTTGGTACAACATCTCAGTGAACAGAAAGCTTGGGTCATGCATAAAAAGCCGACAGAAAAATCAAAGACATGCATATTATCTTTGGATTGTTCTTAGCAGAGAAAAGGACTACGACATTAAATTATCTGTCCCTCTTGATTTTAAGCCAAAAGGGGAGGGATTGAGGGAAACTAGGAAAGGTGGCATTTCAAAAGTCATTTCGTCTTGCTCACATTAATAATACACTCGAGAACAATTTTGTTTCTCGAACTGCATCAGAAGGCTTCTCCAAAGGACTGGCATGCACAAATCTTATACTAACTCTAGTTTACAAGGTTAAACAATCTACGTCAATATGTCACTCAAAGGTTGTTAAAACATACCAAGTTCATGAATGATGATAGTCTACGGCCCATACCAACAAATCAAGGAACAACATGGAGAATAAAAATGATATGACAACAGTACCAATTGCCCTTAGTGCCTCAAAAGGCTGTTTCATGAATCATGATGATCCAGAGTGAAAATTGCATCATTCACAATAAAAAGAAGCACGACATATTTAGCAACAAAATCTAGAACCAAAGAATAATGCTTTTTTTTTTGCTACTCCCAAAGTAAAGGAAACAATGAGACACGATGACGACAGGTTATACCTGAAACAAGAAATATTGACAATGGTCATTGGTAAGTGCTTGAGAGGACTTAATAATCTGATGAAGATCGGTGTCCATAAGTTCATACACCAAATACACATCCTTGAAATCCCTTGGATGAGCAGGCAACATGACATCCTTCAAAGCAATCACATTATCATGCCTGAGGTGTCGAAGGAGCTTCAACTCTCGCAATGTCCTCAAAGCATCAACTTTATTTTCAAAAGCATTATTGATCTTCTTAATAGCAACTTTCTCATTGTTTTCCTGGTTAATGGAGGAGCAAACAACTCCATATGCGCCTCGACCAATCGGCTTAATGGGCACATATTTCATGTCAATCTCGAACAGAGATTGCCACATTGAATAGTAATGCTTCCCTGGGGATCTCACCCCATTCGGAGGCTCAACTGGCGTCGCCATCTGCTGCAATTATTCATTCGAATTCGATTCATTAGTTAAACAACTCATCATGATCCACCCACCCCATCATCAATACAATCACATCCTACCCAATGAAAAGGGTGTTCAGATAACTGACAATGAAGCAATTCCAATAAAAATCCAATGTACTTGATGCAATCATAATGTAATTCATAAATTCTATAAATAGTACAGTACTTGAAAAATAATATCAATCAATCACATCATAAAACCAGCTTACAGTTACACTAACTCTGAGCAAAACCAAATTATTCATCAAAAAGTAAAAAAAAAAAAAAAAGTCTCACTTTTTAGAGCTGAAAAATAGGATGAAATGATTGAATAAAATTGGAAGATACCTTGATTCAATGAAAAGGAGGTGAGCTATAGAAGAAGGAAGGATCTGATGATCAGAGTGCAATGTTTAAACCCAATTCTTGAGAACACTGTTTCCTCAAACTTACTACTTCAAGTAGAAACATCTTACACATTAAAGTTTCCACCTTTATCCAATGATTAACCAAAACTTAAGAAACCCAGATGAAATTATGAAGATTTAAACCCTAATCAGAGCAATTAGCAAGTTCCCGCCAGAAAATGAGGGAGATCTAAAGAGGGAAGTTTTGGGAAGATAAGAGATTTAGGTGAGGAAGAGGGTAGATTATGAGCATTATTATAAGTATAGGATCAGATCCTGGGTTTGAGAGAGATATTCGTGAGGATGGATTAGTTGAATTTGGAGAAGAGAGAGAGAGATAAAGAAAGAAAGAAGGAGTGAGAAATGGGGTTAGGAAAAAGATAAACGGATGACAAAAGGAGACGTTTCCCAGATGATATTTTCAAGGTTTAATTCTCGGATTCGTTTTTTACCGTTATTCTTTCTCACCCAAGCCCAAGGCCAAGCCTAAGCCTGTCAGGCTGTTAATCACCACCGACCCTCACACCCTGTTAATACATTTTGTAACAACATCGTCTCATGTAAACCTAGCGTGAAAGATATTGTACAATATATTTCAAATTGAAAAAGTACTCCGTATTTATCTATAGTAATTTCTCATAGTACTTTATTACTCCCTCCGTTCAAATGAATTGTTTGTCTATTTCATATTGGCACATTTCAATGAATGGTTTGTCTTTTCTATTTTAGAAATGTTTTTTTGTATATAATTTGACTTTTGGCTCCATATGTCACCTCCTAATTGGATCTCTTCCGTTTGATGTCAAAAAGTAAAGGCAAACAATTCATCGGAACGGAGTAGTATAAGACATCTCAATACGGAGTACAGTATAATTTTAGGTACGACCTTCTATGTCAGGGGCGAATCTATGGGACGTAGGGATGCTATTGTATTTGTTCTAGCTTGGGGTGTAGGCTTATTCTCGATCATGGATTACATATATGGTACTCTTACTTGTTTTTATCAAATTATAAGTGATACTCCTACACTTTTCGAAACAATCGAAACCCTGAATTTTAATTTCTTCAATTTAGGTCATCAAATGATGGCGTGACAAGTGACAACTATCTTCGCTTAATTAAATGTATAACTTATTAACTTGTAATTAAATTATCCTTATTACCCAACCCAAGACTCCATCCATAAAAAAATCAACCGTAACCCATAAAGTATCCATCTCGTGTCCCATCATTTTTATTTGTGACACGTAATCACATCACATAAATAATCACTCATTTTATGAATTCTCTCATTTTATCAATTAAGAGGTGATGAGTCGCATGATGAAAGTTATGGGACACGAGATGAGACACATATATAGTATAGGATCTCAATTAATATGATAGTTTCACCGATAATTCTAAATATTACTCCGTATTAACAAACCGTCTTTACGAGTATGAGATTGTAATTCGTAGACAAGTCATTTAATTTAATTTAATTTCTAGTACTTAATATTCGAAGAAAAGGCCCCTAAATAGTTGGGTTGATATGATGTTGAGTTATTTTGTTGACATTGAATCATCCAACTAACTAGAAGCATAGAAATTAGAGGCGATAGTCCATCCAGCCATCATATAATTAGTAGAGTAAATTAGATGATTAGAATGAGAAGGTAGAAAAAGGCGTGATGTGATTGATGGCCATTTGGGAATTGGGATTACCGAACACATGGGGACTGGACTCCACCCCCCAGGGGCGGACGACAATTTTTGAAACAAATAGATTTAAACCATTTGCAATATCAGTTTGATGGGTGTTGATGAGTTGGTTTGGTCATTTGCTCCTGATTAATAGGTCAGGAGCTCGAATTTGTTAAATTATTTTGTAACTTTTCAAAAGATAAATGTGTAGATGACATTTCATTTGTTAAATTATTTTGTAACTTTTCAAAAGATAAATGTGTAGATAAAGGGATTTGAACCCGAGTCACTTGTATGAAATATTGTCAATGCAACCAACTTTACCACATTCTACTTCATGTTCGATATCATTGGAAGATTTGTATTATATCTAATCTATTTTTCAAAACTTTCAAGTATTATAAAGAAAATAATAGCGTAAAATATGGATTAATTTATAGAGAAAACAATAGCGTCAAATGTGGAGTAAATTATAAACTTAAAAAATATCGGATTTTTTTTTGTGCCCCCTAGGGGGAAAATCCTAGGTCCGCCACTGCCACCCCCCTTGCTTTTGCGGCTTCCAAACACACATGGACACACCACACACCTCTACTCCTCTACCACTCCAACCTCCATACTTTCATCGGTTAAATCTGATATATCCATTCTAAATTTATACTTACTTTCTACTAATATATAGATAAAAATAAAAATAGAAACTTGGTTTAATCTATGCAAGTTAGATGTTACGGAGTATAATCTTAAGATGGATATAGTCGGAAACATAAGCAAGGTTAATTCATTGTATTGGGGTGTGTGAGTATTTAACTTAAAAAGTTGGTCAACTTTAAACAACTCAATGAACACAACAACTAAATAGTAGTGATTCAACAGCCAACACCCAACACTTGTACTTGAAGTTGAAGTTAGATCAAGTTTGTTAGGTTTGGAGTGGACCCACATTTGTTCTGTTTTCCCCCTTTTTATTACTGGATCACTCTTAACAAACAATGGAGTACTCCGTATTCATTTTCATTTTCATTATCATTATCATCTTCACTGTTCGTATCTTTTTTGTTGGGTGAAATTGTATGTTTGACAAAAATAGCCCATCACCTTCTACACAGTCCAACACCATGGGGCACGGGCATGGCTACGTCTTCTTTGAATAGGAGGGTACCTACCTACCTTGTCCAGTGTCCACTAGTATCAGATAATATCGAATGTTAGGGCGGACCAGCGTGGGTGCATAAATCCGCAACTTCGCCTCCTATTTTTTGAGTTTTTTTTTATACTCGTAGAAAATAAACCACGAGTTACTGAGTTGTTCTTCCTTCCATTCTTTAGAAACCTACCTCATATATATTCAACTTAGGGTAGGTTTCCAAATAATGGGAGGGAGTATATACTCAGCGTATCGATAAGAAAAAAAGTTTCATCTATAATAAAAACCATTTTCGAATGTTTTAATTCTCAATATGATTCACTTTCAACAAGAATATATAGGTTCAATCCTCCCAAATCGTTTTGTTTTATTATTTTCTTTAATAAAGCATCCCCCATTTCTTAAGTTTGGGTCCCTCGTTGTAGACATATGTACCCACCCAAAAAGAATCATATAAAAAAATTTATATCAGATCACATGTTACTTACCTCAATGGCTCAATGTAAGTAGCATAGTAATAAAAAATACGGAGTACTCCTTGTTCTTTTCGATTAAAATAAGTTGAGCTGAATTGAATTAACGCGGTGAAGTGATTAAGACAAAATCAACTTAATAGAACTTAATTGAGCTTGAGTGGGGTGAATTGAACTGAAAATAAACGGAAAAGAACGGACATAAGTGGCGAAAAACTGATAAGAAAAATTAAGAGCGGTAATGGTAGAGTCCGGTGAAAATGCAAAACCATAGTTTAATTAATAAGAAGGGGTTACCCGTACATACATATATAGGCAGAAAATGCTGCTCTCTCACCTAAACTACATTCTAAACTGTACAAGTACAACAAACAAGAAAACATGCATGCATATTGAGAACCAAATGCAACAGCACTGGTTTTACAAGTATATCATAGATACCTACCTATTTTCGTTCTCATTTTCACCCCGTAACATAAGGTAACCTAACAGTAGTCCCGTCCTAGAGGATGCTACCGGAACTTGTAAGCCACTCTTCCAAGAAAGCTTCCCTTTCCGCCTTGAACTCTTCAAATTCGCTCTCTACCGACTCTGACACTGACTGTTGCATCTTTATCTTTCCATCTGTTGACGCATTACTCTCTTCAGTTATCTCATTTTCAATCTGGCTCGATAATGGCAGTTCCTCATCCTCATCTGTAGGCAATGCTTCTGTGGTTTCTCTCAACTCGTCAGGATCGAGTGGGGCCCATTTCAGGTTAACCGCCTTCTCTCTCGCAGATTTCAAAACGCTTGAAAAGTAACTTTCCGGCTTCTCACTGTCATCCCATGTACCACTTGACCCCTGACTCCAGGGTACTACAGGGGCCCAAGAGCTGGAGCTCCTCTGTGAAATCACGCCTCGTACGGGTTGCTTAGATGATATTAGGGTTAGGGATGACTTTATGTCTCGAATCATATTATTGATGATAGGGAATCCACAATCTTTCATTGACCTAGTCATCGCAGTAGAATCATTCAGATCTTCGGTGTGGAAATTCATTTCATTTGACTTCTCCGTGAGGTTGTTCCTGAGTCTTACGACATTGGGCACTGCATTATGAGCATGTTGCTGGATGTAGAACAGTCCAACGGAAGGTTCATTGGCAACGTACTTAATCATATCTCCCACGTTTTCATTAATCTCCACAAATCCGTCAGCAACTGAGAGCGCACACATCTACTACAAATACCCAAAAATGCCAAAAAAGTTAGTAGAATATTGCTGCCTAAAAGAAAAGTAGCTGACTGAAGATGGAAATTCAAACATATTTTTATACTGCCAGAAAGTAAAACAATTCAAGTAAATAGAATATAATCTAGAAGCCTGCATCCTCAGACACAAAGTGGTTCATTAAGTAGTTTATACCCTGCAGTGGTACCATCACTGGATTTAAGAATCTGGACGCTGGTGTATGGTTTCTGAGTTTTATTCAAAACTTTCTGAGTTTTGTTACCGAGTTCATTCACTCACTTGTTGAGCTCAGAAACTTTACAACGTAGCTTATAACTTAACAAAGATTTAAATGGTTTCTCAACATTATGTTTCTGAGCAATATCGATAATATACTGGGCAATATCAAGACGTTTATGAGTCATATCATCAAGTTACTCAGCACAATCACAATGTGATAAAGTTCCTAAAGAAGAGGACAACCTTGGAAAGGTATGTTGAAGAGAAGAGAAAAATAAGGGAACAAGAAGAAAAAAAAAAGAATAACATAGCATATCTGTCCTTCACACGAGTGTGCTTTTCAAAGTACGCTTCACACAATGAACTTAATTGCTAAAGTTATCTTATAGCATCCCCGCCTCTAGGGTCATTAATGGAAAACTCAATCGGGCAGTTCCAGAAAAACAAGGCATCAATTAATGTTCGACCATGGGATTGTCTAATTCTTAGAAAAGAGCTTGTGAATTATACCTTCACTCTTGAGTATCTATACAACTAAACATGTAAGAAAGTCGCAATTATCCTACCGTCACATCACGTATATTTCAAAGCATTTCACATGGTAATTTTCTAGAGCAATTTTCCAAGGAAAACCCGCATAGTTTTAGCCATTAGCCACATCCACTAGTCTTTGTTTTTGGTGGACAACAGAATATAAACTTTAGCCCCTAGTCGCAGAGGAGTAATTAAGGCGCTCTTGCTTCTATTTACTCATTTCAGTTCTCAAATGAAGGAATCATCACCTCCAAAACCACCACGGTCCACCAGCCCACTTACCAATCTGCAACCCACCTTAAAGACGAGCTCATACAAGCTATTATTGGGCCAAAACCAAAGCTAATAGGCTTATGTATTGACAAGCAACTATGCCTCACATTTTGGCGCTGCAATAAAAAAACAATATTCTTAATCCTTCTCCGTACCATTCATAAAAATTCCAACCATCAACTTCCCATGAACTCATCTCTAACTACCTACGCCAATAGTTACAATTACTGGTTGATATACTAGAGTTGTAGTCCCTTGTCGAGTTGTCTTTCTTTACATCAATGCTCAACAAGTTAAATACTTTTTCGGGAGTTGAGGGAGCCACAAAGATAGGCATTATGACGAGCATTGAAAATGGGCCATGATTCATGAGTACCACTAATCAATCAATGGCTATGCAAGGCAACATTTATCCGTTTATTTCCCACAGAGTGAAACTCACTTTTCTCCACAGCAAGTCAACCATGCATCAACCTGCACCAACTTATCCAGTGCGATATACTCAGGGTATTTCATTCACTATGTTCGACGAAAAATAATATCCTCAATCTTTCTCAAAAAAAAAAACCGCAACCCTTTAATTGGACAGATGGATTTGATGGAATAAAAGGTGAAACAATTTCCTTTGTATCATAACCAAAACCGAATCATACAAAAGCTGAACTGGAGAAGCCAAATCAAAACCATCCAATCACCCTTTCATCTTCATTTTGCATCTGAACAAATGGTCAAACATCCAATTCATCGAATTTTCTTGGACATGGCTTCTAAGTCCGCAGACAACTCTACCACACATTTTGACAAAAATCACATGCTTGCGCCTATTAAGCCATCAATCCTCACTGAAAATAAAATTCACTAGTTGAAAATTGAATCTCAAGTTATCATTGCCTGAACACCCTGGCCTCCAAGAAATAGAATACACCTTTCAAAAACTCCAGATACATTCGAAAAACCGAAAGCTTAAAATTTTTCCATTAGTGTAGGGTGGCCGCCGTTACGTCCACCGTACTATACATATTTTAACACTTGTCATTGGCTTCCACGATTGTAAGCCTACAACCCCTAGTTCCACCACACCAATCACAGAAACATCAAAATCCAAAATTACAACATGGAAATACCTACAGGAGTAAGAAATTGCACACCAAGCAGTAACCAGAAGAAACCATGATACCAAATTCCATCAAACAACAAATTGGAAACCCTAACTGATTGTCGTAATCATATGCCAGCATTACATATCCTTCCTAATTAGTAATTACTCTCTCCCTCCGTCTCAGTCATTCGTTTGTCTTTGATCAAAATACTATATATACTGCACGGGGAAGAGTGCAAATTGAACGAAGATGGGGACATGGGGGTGGTTTCACAAGTGTAAACTGAGAGAACCCAATAATAAAAACAACAAAAGTTGAATTAATAAGAGCTCGAAGCAATGGCAATTCAAGAATAAATTGAAAATTGAAAATTGAAATCAGAGGAAAGAGTAAAGTACATACCTGAGAGAGAGAGAGAGAGAGAGAGAGAGAGAGAGAGAGAGAGAGGGAGAGTGTTTGAATCCCTTGTCTACGAGATTTGGCATGAAAGAGATGAAGAGAGAATAGATGAAGGAACATAGGAGGGAGGTACAGAAATGAAGGAAAAATGGTGTGGAATTTGATATGTGATGATAAAGTGGGAAATCCCAAGTGAAGGACAGGACAGAGACAAACCCACAGACACAAAGTGTGCGAAATTTCGTTACATTTGTCACGCTCCTTTAGTCGTCAAAGGTTTCCATGAGCTTCCGGGTATCGACTATTCTGAGACGTTGAGTCCCGTTGTCAAGCCTAACACAATTCGACTCTTGCTCATGAATGGTCCCTCCACCCGGTTTTGTCGATTCTCAATATTCATTTTATGTTTTTAAATCGTCAAAAAATATTTAAGGCCACGAACAACAGCTAGCTTGGTAAGGTAGGATAAACTTAAAAACTACGAGTACTTATCCCTCAGTTTTTTATTTATCGTCAACATACATGCATGTCTCATTTACCTTCTCGTATATGGATGACATCATTGTCACCGACCCTTTCATCCTTTCCTCATCTTGACACTATTTTTTTTTCTCTCATTCTTCTTTGCTTGGTTCTCATTAAAGGACCTCGAGTTTCCAACTTATTTTTTTTGGGAGTAGAAGTTACCTAGTTCACCTATGGTTCTTTCTCGCTATCACATGCTCGATTCTAAGCTTGCCACTGTTAGAATATTTATATTCTTATGGCCTTGTGTCTTTCGGGTTTGTAAATAACGAGTTCACGTTTAACGGGACTTTGATATAAAGTCGACACCGTGATGGTTCGGTTTCGGTTAACGTAATTAAAGTTCGGGAATTAATATTCCCTCCTTCCTTACCCAATATATTGTTTAGCCCATCCTTTGATCCTATCCAGTAATCTGTGAAGGGACATGACTCTTCACACAATTACTGTGTTATAAACAACACAGTGAACGTACAGTTTGATGTATGTGAAAATTACAGACTCATAAGAAAACTGGAAAGTGAAAGGAAAAGATAAAGAAGGTTATTCTGTTTCTTATTCCATCTCAAGGGAAAAGCAACGGGTTAAGGAGGAGAATCATATTTGGGTTTTTATTCTTCTTATATTATTATCGTTATTGAGTGCGTCGTAAGACATGGACCAAGGTTAGTCCGCTTTTCCGTTCACCGATTATACTAGGGTTGAATTAATATGAATCTATAATTGATCATGGGACAGATTTCATAATCGGAATCATAACGTATATCTTACAGTTGGTATCAGAGCCAGGTTTAGATTCGTTTAATTTATCCGTATGAAATTTATGCAATCAAGTTGCCTTTGTTATGGGTTCTCCAGTTTCCATTTTGTATGTATGACAGTACAATTACAGAAAGTATTTCGTCATATTTTTGTGCACACAAAGTATAATTTTGCAGTATTGTTATACTTTGTTATTGTATTAATTTGTTTTGTGATGAATTTATGCGAACCAGTCTGTTTGATTATCATAATCAGTATGTTTGATGACACAATAATTACGTATCATAATCAGTATGTTTGTACATAAAACCAGTCTGTTTGATTATCATAATCAGTATTGCGTATCATAATAACCAGTCTGTTTGATTATCATAGTTTTTTCGTGTGATGAATAAGCAGTATTGTATAATCATTATAATAATTAGACCAGTTTGTTTGTTTATAATGGTTTGCATGATGATGATATGGTTAGCATAATAATGGTTCGCATAATAATATGTTTTTTTATAAAACCAGTGAAGAGATTGGTTCGCATTGTAAATAATGTTTTTATAGTGATGATGATATGATCATGATAATTAATTTGTGATTAATGCGTATGAAAGTTTACTGTTTTTCTTCCGCTGTTTATGGTATTGTATGGATTAATGAACAATAGGTATATAAATAGTCGGTACACTATAAACTACTCTGTTGTTGAATTCTATCACTTTCACCATAATACCTTCATTGTGATGGGTAAATTTTGTGTTTATGAAAAACAATTAACACATAATAATGAATATTATCCATTAAAAGTTTAGTGTTTATATTGTATGTACATGTTAGTCACCAAAGTGACCTTGTTATGATACACTTAAGCATATAAAAGTTTAAATGGTTTTTTAGACCATATTATAGAGATGTTATATATTAAAGTCCTATATTTTATTACGTATGTTTATGTGACCACCCAAAGGAGGAACATGAAATATAGATAATAATATGAAAGAGTTAAATTATTATTTGTACGAAATTTGAATGTTATGTATGTCCAAAGATGTCATTCATTTAAAATTTTGGTATGTTGATAATTGACTAATTAAAGTATTTATAACATCGATTGTAGTATATGCATTTTAGTATTGCCCAAAGGTTACTTAAATGTGTATGTAATGTTTCTAAATCTGTATTAAGTTTTCAAAGCACTAATAGGTTAAGCATGTGTAAATTTTGCAGTCTCATCAAATTTACCTGCATCCGCTAACTCTGTTACTAAGTTTAATGGGCTTAACTATGATGAATGGTCCGAGGAAATCTGGTTCACACTGGGTATTATGGCCCTCGATCAAGCCATAATCTCTGATGAGGAACCCTCAGCCATAACCGACAAGAGCACCAAGGAAGAAATTTCCTTGTATGAGTCATGGGAACGCTCTAACAGGCTGAGTTTAACTCTCATGAAATTGACAATGGCTGAAAGTATTAAGCCATCAATGCCTAAAACAGAGAAAGCGAGGGAATTCATGAAAAAGATTAAGGAGTGCTCCCAATCTGAGCTGGCGGACAAGTCAATAAAGGGTAGTGTTATGAGTGAGCTGACTACTAAGAAATATGACTTGAACGGCTCGGAATCAATGCATACTCATGTGACAGAAATGTCAAATCTGGCAGCAAAGTTAAAGAAGCTAGGGATGGAAGTAAATGATTCCTTCTTGGTGCAATTTGTCATTAACTCCCTACCTAACGAGTTTAGCCAGTTTCAAGTGAATTATAACATATTAACGGTTAAATGGAAACTTCAAGAGTTAAAGGCTATGCTCATCAGAAGGAAGGGAGATTAAAGAAGGCAAAAACCCCAGTTGTCCATCTTGTAGGTCATGAAGGAGCCAGCGGCAGCAAGAGCACACCAGCAAGGCAAATACGGAGTATTATGAATTCATGGCTATGCAAGGCAACATTTATCCATTTATTTCCCAGAGTGAAACTCACTTTTCTCCACGGCAAGTCAAGTAGTTAACCGTGCCTCGGCCTGCAACAACTTATCCAGTGAAATATAACTCAGGGTAGTTCATTTTCTACGTTCGACGAGAAATAATATCCTCAATCTTTCTCAAAAAAAAAACGCAGCCCTTTAATTGGACAGAGGGATTTGATGGAATAAAAGGTGAAACAATTTCCTTTGTATCATAACCAAAACCGAATCATACAAAAGCTGAACTGGAGAAGCCAAATCAAAACCATCGAATCACCCGTTCATCTTCATTTTTATCCGAACAAATGGTCAAACATCCAATTCATCGAATTTTCCAGGACACGCCTTCTAAGTCCGTAGACAACTCACATGTTTGCCTATTAAGCCACTGAAAATAATACATTCAGTACTTGAAAATTGCATCTTAAATTACCATTACCTAAACACCCTGGCCTCCAAGAAAGAGACTAAACCTTTCAAAAACTCCAGATACATTAGAAAAATCCAAAGCTTAAAATTTTTCCGTTGCTTTAGGGTGGCCGCCGTCATATCAACAGAGGAGTTACGTCCACTGTCATCCTATACAGATTTCAAAATTTTGTCATTGGCTTCAACGATTGTAACCCTACAGCCCCTAGTTCCACCACACTAATCACAGAAACATCAAAATCCAAAATTACAACATGGAAATACCTACAGGAGTAAGAAATTGCACACCAGAAGAAACCGTGATACCAAATTCCATGAAACAACAAATTGGAAACCCTAATTGATTGTCGTAATCATATGCCAGCATTACATATCATTCCTAATTAGTAATTATTACTCTCTCCCTCCGTCTCCCTCCGTCTCAGTCATTCGTTTGTCTTTGATCAAAATACTATATATACTGCGCGGGGAAGAGTACAAATTGAGCGAAGATGGGGGACATGGGGTGGTTTCACAAGTGTAAACTGAGATAACCCAATAATTAAACAGCAAAAGTTGAATTAATAAGAGCTCGAAGCAATGGCAATTCAATAACAAAATTGAAAATTGAAATCAGAGGAAAGAGTAAGTACATACCTGAGAGAGAGAGGGAGAGGGAGAGGGAGAGAGTTTGAATCCCTTGTCTACGACTACGAGATTTGGCATGAAAGAGATGAAGAGAGAATAGATGAAGGAACATAGGAGGTAGAGAAATGAAGCAAAAATGGTGTGGAATTTGATATGATGATAAAGTGGGGAAATCCCAAGTGAAGGACAGGACAGGACAAACCCACAGAGACAAAGTGTGCGAAATTTCGTTACATTTGTCACGCTCCTTTAGTCGTCAAAGGTTTCCATGAGCGTCCGGGTATCGACTATTATGAGACATTGAGTCCCGCTGTCAAGCCCAACACAATTCGACTCTTGCTCATGAATGGTCCGGTCCCTTCCCCCGGTTTTGTCGATTCTCAATGTCCCATCTTATGTTTGTAAATCGTCAAAAATTATTCAAGGCCACAAACAATAGCTAGCTTGATGAGGCAGGATGAACTTAAAAACTACGAGTATTTATCTTATTTCCTTTGGATTCGATTAGTTTTTATTAGATCCCTCGGTTTTCTATTTATCGCCAACATACATGCATGTCTCATTTACCTTCTCGTATGTCGATTATATCATTGTCACCGATCCTTTCATCCTTTATAAAAACGTATATAATACGTATGAGAGTATTCATTTTGCCACACACTCATCATACGTATGAGAGTATTATTTTAATAGTATAAATTTTCATAAGTGGTCAGCCTATATATAATTAAGTGGTGCGAATAATGCACAAGATCTAAGCTAGCTAGTTTAATGATGATATGATGAGTTTACGATGGATATTAAGCCTAATGGGTAAAGGTAAGGTAAGAGTGAGTATGTGTTAGCGGGAAGCATAATAATGTTAATGTAGAATGTGGTAACATGAAAAAGGGTACGTGAATAATGAGAAGATAATAGAGTAGTACAGTCTCCAGTATGTAATGAAAGCATGTTAAATAGTGTGGATTGCTGTTGGTATTCCATTTGAGAATCCAAAAAACTTATATGAGATCGTCTCACGGTAATTTATCGTGATATTTTTCACATAAGAAATGGTTACTAAATTTGTAACCACTTCCTATGTGAGAGCGAGGTCTCACGGTAAGACTATCGTGAAACGGTCTCACTAGAAAGTTAATGTTGGAGAATAGAGAGTGTGAGGGGCAGTTGGGGGTGGGTGGGTGAGTGGGTCTACATAGTACTCACATACGCATAACATTTAACATTAACATGGTCCATGAATGATCTGTGTGTCTGGCATGTATCCATTTTGGGATTCTCTCCTCTTTTGATACACTCCTCCTTTTAGTTTTGATACTCCAACTCCATCCTACTACCTCTTCTCTTCCTTCCTTCTTCAGTATTCCTTTCTACTTTCCACTTTCCTCTTCTCTGCTGTCAACTCTAGTCTCTTCCTTGTTCCTCCCTCCATCATACCAGTAGCAGTAGCAGTAACCTACGGACTCGGACTGACTCAGTGAGTACGTACTCCTCCTACTCGATCCCTATTATTTACTCTTATCTCTATCTTCTATACTTCCTTCCATGTTTTATCTTTGTTGGTTGGTTGGTTGGACAAACTCACTCTTTGTCTTCCTTCAACCTGTAAAAACTAACACACTGGGAATGGGATACTCTCTCATCTTCATCTTCATCTTCTAAAACATAAAACTGACACGACATATATATATATATATATATATATATATATATATATATATATATATATATATAGGATTTCATTCCGAATGAACCTAACTAAGCAGCAGCAGCATATCAGTATACATACCTAGACACTAGACTTGGTACTTTGGTACTGCTGTTTTCGTCTACAAATTGAGTATTAGCTAATACAATGTCACCATTATCACTAACCTTTGGAGTGGAGCACCAATACCGCATGTATGTCTCTGTAACATTCTCGTGAGAATCGACTATATATTTTCTTGATGATATCGCAAACTCACAGAAGCAAATCAAGCCACAATTACCTTCATGGCCACATTACATGACACACAATATATATATATATATATATATATATATATATATATATATATATATATATATATAGGTCAACAAACAAATAAAACATACAACATCAGTACCAAATCAAAGTCATTGGATTCATCACTACAATTTATAACTCTTAACAACTGACATATCTAGTGAAAAACTGCATCTATCTGCAGATTAAATCATCCGGATCCCTAGCAGCATGGGACAATCATTTGGACAAAATCAAAGAATTCATTGATCGTATTATATTCCGTCCACTGAAAACTGCATTCTGCATTCATAGATTATTATTCTTTTCGACAGCATTACTTCTCTAAATGTAGAACATAGTTCACTTGACTGCAAAAACAATGTCTCTGTTAGATCACGCCATTTGATAGCAAGCTAATTAAGAAGACATCAAAACTCAAACTAAAAACAATATACCTAGCATATATATATAGCAGATAAAAGCCTAATGCAGTAGCATTATAATAACTAAATGATAACCCGCGTGCTGGGAATCAAGAGATTCTCTATTTACAGTGTATGTATGTATGTATGTATGTGCATTCTCCTACTTCTTTTTAGTTACCAATTACTATATGTACAATTCTGTGAGTAGTAAATGCAGCATCTGATATCATAATAATAATCACCTGTATGTGTTGATGACTTGTAGCCTGATTTGAGATGAAAGGAAACAACAAGACGACTGAGTGTATGGCAGTAGGGAATAGGACCCGCAAACAAAGAGAGCTAAGGGAGATGGATCTCAGGCACAAAAACAAGATCGTTCGCCACGCTGCTAGGACTCACTGCTTGGATACCTACAACAACAATACTGCTCAAAACAAGCAGCAGTGTTCTACTCCTCCTCTAACCGATCATGATTGTGTCAAAGTTGTTGATGAATCCGAGTTCTTGAAACGAACTTCCACGTCCGCAAAGAGGGACGACACTGGCCTCAATAATGCCGATGCTGCTCTCACTTCTGAACAAAATAGTGATTCTTCCATCCAAATTGTGGCTGAAAGATGGAACCCATTTGGCGCTCCTTTTGACAATGATACTGACACAGACACAGATGAAGAAGAACAAGTTGTTGGCTTCCACGCCGGTCCCTCCAAACCTACCTCTGAAGCTGAAGCTGTACATGGGTCTGAAACTTCGGACGATGATCATTTGGCCAGTGATGAAGACTTTCGGTATTCTGCTTCAACTTCTGACTCTTCCGACCGCTCTAGCTCGTATGTCCCCGAGATGGAAAGAAAGGGGAAAGGGAAGAGTAAGGTTTTAGATGAAGATGTCCACACCAGGGTTGCTATCAATGAAGAAATGCAAAGCCAAAATGAATGCGACCCCGACTATTTTGAATGGCTTAGGTGCCACCATGGTAGCAACAGCAAGCAAGGAGAGAACGATGAGCTCTTCAGCACTTCTGTGAATGGCGGCGGTAGAGAAGGAGGCTGGGCGCAAAAGAATCGGAGCCGTGGGTATGAGGAGTCCGATGACTCTGACTCTGACTCTGACTCTTTCAAAGATGGCTCATTCATTCAATCATCGGCGGTACCATATTGCTCAAGCTCTAAGTTTGGTGCCGCTAAAAAAAGAGGGAGGCCGTCTAAGGCTAAGAATGGCACGCCAGCTGACGGCCACCGAAAAAGAGGGAGGCCGCGTAAGAACACATGTGTAAACACCCATTCTGAGTCCGAGTCTGAGAATGACCCAATTGGGGAGAATTGGAATGTGGGTGAGTCAGAGTCAGAGTCAGAGGATGAGCTACTGAGGGGAGTTCACGAATATGAAGAGGAGGATGACAATAGGGAAATAGGCATGCTGCCTCGAGGTGGGGATGAGCTGTATTTGAAATGGCTTCGCAGCCGTCTGTTACATGGCAGATGTGAAGGGGGTGGGATAAAAAAGCGAGGGAGGCCGCGAAAGGCAGCGAATGTGGGTGTTGGCGGCTGTGAAAAAAGAGGGAGAGGGAGGGGGAGACCGCCTAAGAATGGTGGCGATGGAAAAAGAGGAAGAGGCAGGCCACCAAAGTACTAAAACAATGGAAGAATAGGTCCTGAGAAAGATTGCAGTTTAGAACCTTTATTGTTAGTTGTGTTTCTTTATGTTCTTGGTTTTCACTCGGCATGATAAAGATTGTGTTTCTTTTATCTTATTCTCATGACTTAATTTATAATTTGATTGCATTAATAGGATGGGTTCATGCTTACCAAATCTACACCCTTACTGATTCACGATCCACTCACATAGAGAGTGGTATGATGATACCGTGATACAATTCGCTCTTCATGATTCATGATTCGTTGGTTACCCGATGGAATGCTTTAGTAGAACCTTTGTTTATTCTCAAACTGAATTGGTTCAACAATGTTCAATGCTCAGACTTCATAATGTAAAATACTACAGGGTAGCAGTTCATATTTGAACTGAAATAAGCAAATCAAATCTTCACGTAAACAGCAAATTTGCAATGGCACTAGAAGCTTCTCATGCTCTTGTTGTTCTCAAGCTAGACTGGTGGTTATTGTTATCACCGCGGCTTTTCGACCTCTTCCTAGTAGTTCTGATCCCCACACTTGAACCGCCGCTAGTCTTAACAGGAGCTCCCCCTAGACCTCTCTTGACCAACTTTCTACGAGCGCCATAGCTGCTGCTTCTAGAAGAAGCTTTATTGACAATATCAATGGATACGTCCCGTGCTTTCTGCTGATTGACTGGCTGCTTGTTCAGGTAAGCCAGCTTTGGCAGAAGCCCACAAACTGTTCTACGAAGCTGGTCCTCGCCCAGGTTACTTTGGATCGGGTTTCCTAACAGGTTAAGCCCCAATAAGGAATGGTAATTTGCCACGAGCTGCCCCAACGCCTTTGTCGTGGTGATCTTGTTGAAGCTAAGGTCCAACACAGTCAGTTTTAACAGCCTGTGGAGCCCCTCAACTTCACTTATTTTATTCCCAGCTAAATAGAGCTCTTTCAGAAGTGAGCAATTTGAAAGTCCTGATATTTTCAAAATAAAGTAAGCACAAATTGGAGTAGAAAACAGCAACCCAAGAGGGAAAATTCATATCAAACATCGGTGCCAAATTTAGGGTAAGATGATCGAAACACAAGGTTAGAAAATATTACCATGTCCAAGTCGTGAAATTTTGTTGTAGCTTAAATCAACTATCCGTAGTCTGGTTAACTCCCTCAGCCCATCGAGGGTGCTGATTCTGTTCTTAGATAAGTCCAGGACGTGGAGTCCTCTTGGAAGTGATCCCGCAGTTATTTGGACTGTGCAGTAAGACAAGAAACATAACACAGATTTGTTAAGATAACAAAATGTTCTGTGTCAGATAAGTACAACTGTCAAAATTAATCGGACCCCTGACGCAAAATCCAAAGTAGACTGAATCTGGAAGCGACTTGATATGTAACACCTAGGCCCTAAATGACCCAACCCTAAAATCCGAAACAAGAGAAAGTTGCTAATTTGAATCCAAAAATGACCCAACAGACCCGATGTAAATAACGAGCAAATACAACATTATCTGACCCCAGACACTACAGCAAGTAGAACACAATGAATTGATAGAATCGAAAAAGGTACTCGTATGAAATTATCAAGTGTGTACCTATGGAATTGTTTGATAAATTGACAGTCCGGAGACTTGAGAATTGGGCGACCATGGGGATAGCTTTCAAACCCAATCCTGATATGTGAGCCACAGTCGAGGAGGAGTTCAGAGACTGGACAACACTATTAGCATACATGAGCTCCTCTGACAAGTTGTTGATTTTGTTGTATCGAGACCCATGGACAGCGCCTTTTGCTAATACTGAACCACTTGCCTCGGGAGAAGGTGGGAACACAATATGTTCTTCATCCTTCTCTTCTTCTTCAAACGAAGATGCATTAGGCTGTATGTCAATGTCGTTAACCCAATCTTCTACCCTAGAGAAAGCCACCCACTGATTTTGAGGCCAAAGCCCTGAATCTCTTCCCTCGAACCCATCGGTATAGTCCTTATCTCGGCTTTTATAGCTGCATATTTCTGACGATGAGACAGGCGATTCCTGCTTCCTGAGCTTGTGGACCCTACAGGGTTCAAGTGGGTCGGATGAGTACCCGCCTTGCTGATTAAGGGAAACCAGATGAGAAACCCTAGTTATATCAGCAGAATTAAGTAGTGGCTTCTGTAAGTTTCTGTGACTCCACAGAAACAATTTCCACCAGAGTTTCCGGCTTCTTGATGGAAGAATTTGGCTGGAAGAATGCTTCTTTAACATCACTTTATCAGCACTCCTGTGAGTTAACACCGACGACTGACTTCTACAAGGAGATGTTAATAAATCATCAGCCTGCACTTTCTCAGCTAGTTTCCGCATGTCCGGGGCAGAGCAGGAGCGTGTTAGCCGCGTTGGGGCCCACTGCTCCTCACGACCCATCATCCCAGGGTCACTGACATGACCACATTGGACAGTGGCTGAATCAGTCGCTCCCCTTTCATCAGTAACTTCTCCACATTTAGTGTTACTGTTGACGACATTAACAGCAGCTCCAATTCCAAAGGAGTCAATATCACGGGCTTGGAGGTTGGAATCAGAGTTATCTCGGCTCATTGGCGATTTATCATCACGCTCGTCTTCACCTTCATATGCCACCTCGAAAGATTCTTTCTCAGCCGAAATCTCAGGGTTCAACAATTTGACCTCACACCTAGAGTTCTCTGGGATATTGAATGGAACCGGTAGACTAAAAGAGTTCGATTGTTCAGAAGATTTCACAGGATTGGACAGTTTCACTTCAAGCGTTCTCGACACATTGTTCTCAGTAACATAAGGGAACGGTTTCACGTCACCCTACATAAAAAAAACACAGCATTAGCTTAGATAGTATGCATTTTGTTAAAGAGTGTCGACCAATAAATTTGAGAGGCCAGTAACTACATACAAACAAAAATCCGTTTCTCTTTGAAAACAATTCTACTTCGCAATGAAGAAATGACTGTCAACAAGAATGTGATAAACGCGAAAACAGATGACAGGACAAGAAATGAGTACCTTGGATTTCTTCTTACTCTTCCCAAAGCAACTGAACAAGGCCATGTCTACACAAACTGGCGTAAAATAGGATACCTCAAATCACGAAAATAATACTCGTAGTAAAACTTGAAAATATGGAACCTCACTCACTCACTCACAAGTCACAAGTCAGAAGTAGGCAAGAAGTTCACATCTCTACTAGTTTAAGAAGACCACATTGTGGGCCCATTAGCCATAGTCGATGGGTAAGCGCGAAACCAATGTTTTGCAGACAAATGTAAAGCAGGAGCAGCCTTGTGAAAACCCAGCACTACTATAGACCCTCCACTGAGGAGAGGTCGTTGAAATCTTGGCCAGAGTGATATGCAGACAAGATATCTCTAGAAATCTCCACACTCCTTTAAAAAAATCAACACAAACAAATTAGAAGACAAACAAAACTCCCCTCCCTCCCACTCAACAAAACCAGCCAATGCTATGTTTTTGTTCGGATTAAGGTGAAATAATAATAATCGAAGATTCACTTTTATAAAACAAATCAAGATTAAAGAACATTAAAGAACCAAGTAATGGAACTCTTGATTGCGATAGCAAAAAGGACGACTAGGGGGTCGGAAATAAGCAACCGTAGAGGTTGGTTGGTTGGTTGGTTTGTGTGATGACGAACTTGTGTCGAGAATTGAAAGGATGGATATATGATTGGTAGCTAGGCAGCACCCAAAAACCCAATAAAAAGAGCATTAACTTTTAGAAAGCTGTGATCTTTTTGACAATTGGGATCAAATCAAAGACAAAGAATGAGGGTTAGTTGTCAAAGAAAGGGCACATTAAAAGGTTTTGTTTAAGTACAATTGGGGACAGATCAGATATGAACAGCAGCAGCAGCAGCAGCAGCAGCAGCAGGAGGCATATACAGTAATTGAGTAAAGCAGACGAATCAGAGGTTACCTACTACATACAGTACAACAACAAGATCAGCATTTTCCATTAATTAATATAATCAAACAATCAAAGAGTAATTAATTAAATACCTAGAAGATAGAGAAATAACCAGACATGGGAAGACAGCCGTTTCCCATTAAATTTAAAGAGTTTTTCTGAACAGATTAAAAGCACCCCTTGTTCTGGACCATTAAGCTAAGAAAACCTACAATTCTCATTCCCACTAACACCACTCGGTTTCTCTTAAGACGGTAGGAGTAAAACGGGTCAAATATATATGTATAGACGCTCCTATTTAGATAGGAGTGATCCGTAATTTATCCGTCTTAAACAAGAATATATGATAGCAAGAAAGAAAAGGGTTAGCAATAATCAAAGTTTTTGTGAATTGTGAGTTGGGTATGTATTTCAGACATGTATATGCATGAATTATGATGGATACAAATAAAGTATGGGAAAGTTTATTTAGAGATAGAAAGCACTGAACTTTGGAACATACAATAACACCTTGCATTGACATACAATAATTAATGTGATGGAGGAACGAAGTGAAAGGGAAGCAAGAGAGTTAGTAGTGTAGTTTGGTGGTGGAGGTTGTTTGAAGGTGTTACCTGAAGAAAATAGAGAGGTAGTAGTAGTAGTAGAAGAAGAATCAAGTATGAGCGGCCAAGGAACCAAGAGGCGTGCGTGCTTCAACACCCCTTTTATTTATACTACTACGAGTACCAACAACAGCGTCACAAATGTAGCTACAAGTGTATAATTTATAGGACTAGTAGTAGTAGTATTATATATACAACAAGTATATGATGATGATGATACATATACATGTGGGTAAAGCCGTGAAGATAGAAACATGGACTCATTGAGGAGTCATACATAGCTGCCTTACTTGGCCTCCAATTTTTAAGTATCGGCTTTGATTTGTAACCGTACTAAATTCGTATTTGATTGAAATAAAAAAAATTAAGGAAATTAAATAAATTAAGTATTTTTTGTTCAATGAATCACGCATGATTGCATTGCAATAGAGGAAAGGGAGATTCGAACTTGAAATCTTCGGCTAAGCAAACAAGGGTCTCATAAGGGAATTCGAGATGGTCTATTCGATGTCGTCTAATTAGTAAGTGAGTAGAAGAAGAGAGCAATTATCCCTTAAAGATAATTGCTTTCTTTTAGGGACACACACAAATATTATCCATTGTCTTTGTGTTTGGTTGGGTACTGATAGTTCCTTTATCTTAGGGTTTGTGATGGTTTATTTGGGCCATATATGGATGAGGGTCATCCTGAGCTCATGGGTCTAAGACTCGCTAGCTATGAGTGGGGGACGAGTTCTGATCTAGTGGCCCCCACTAATTGCATCATCGGTGACTGCGATTAGATCCAAACACATATTACCCTACAAATCATAATTATATCCTTGCGTTATTTAACTTCTTTAGTAAACCTAAAAAAATCGATAATCACACGCTCACCTTTGACGATGAAATTCTCATACGCCACATTTTATTAAATTAATACCTCCATAGTATTCACTATGTCCTACAAGTACATATATATTTTAAGGAAAAACTTGATTGGTTTTGGTATGAGAGTCATGGGTTGGAAGAGGATCATGATTTGATATGTACCTCAACATACACGCATTGTACGCGATACAACCTTCCAATTATTATCTTCTTTCTGCCTAGTTCGTTTTTATGTCTAATAATGTGTGTATTGTGTATATGATAGAGTATGATAGTATTAATAATTTCAAGTGTCTTATGTTGCGCCCAATGGAAAAAGGACATGTTACTGGAGTAATATTTTTAAGTTTATTAGGTGGAATTGATTATTTGTGTCTAATGATTTGTAAGACTACTACCCGGTATACCAAGGATATACCCTTTTTAGAGTGGTCGAAATTTAAGTAGGGATACTCTTGTAAGCATTTTCGTCTCTATTATTGTGTTAGACATCGACACTAGTACAATAATTGAAAATATGTGGCCAATGCTTTACAATTCGTGCCTACCTTTTTATTTTAAAATTCTGGACATTCGAGGACACTAACACAACGCAACGTGATATACATATACGGAGTATATCATATGATAATTTTCTCAATAATATCTAGATTTTATTTATTCATTTATACTACTCCATATATGAGAATATTGGTCATCTTTTTATAATATAATACTAAAAGAACAACCAACCAAAATAAAATTGTCACATAATATCCCCAACAATGAAAAATTTCCGGCCAATAAAAATAGTCCCCCTCCAATTTTTATTTATGTCTATTTGATGAATATATGTGAGGTGTATTATATTAAAATGAGATAATAAATAAAAATTCAAGAAAATAACAAATTTGTTTTATTTTTCCCCGTTTTTCATTGTTGGGGATAGCAAAATAGAAGGAAAATGGAGGGGTAGTAGATGAGGAAAGAGAAAGGGAAAGGGGAAAGGGAAGGGAAGGAGAGGGGAGGACGATTGAGATGAAAGTGTTTGGATTCGGTTTCCTTCCAAATCCTTGTAATGTTAGAGAGATTTTGATTCGAGGGAAAATGAATCCCCTACAAACACCTCCAATCCAATATTGGAAAATAGTACTTTCTTTATATCTAAAGGATACGTTTTGATTTTGTACAAGGATTAAGAAAGTAATAAAGTAATACTAAAAATATAATAATTAGGAACAAATTAGTATGAAGTATTTAATTATCCAAAATGTCATTTCACAATGGCATATGATGTAAATAGATTAGTACAATAAGGGTAGGTTGGTCCAAAAAATGTCCTAAAAAAGAAATGAGTCATTTGGATTTGAACGTCCCAAAAAGAAATATGTATCCTTTGGATATGAACGGAGGGATACTCTATTATACCACCACCACTTCATGTTTGAGTTTAAACATTTATGTGATTTAGCTCGACAAAGTTTACAAAAAAAAACTCGAAAACCTTTTGATAACACTCAAAATCATAAAACCAGTTTTACATAGAGTTATATACTTCCATCCCATATTTTCATCAAACTTAAGTTTTAGATTTACGATAAACGAATCATCCAATCAGAACTTTACCTTCCTTGAACGAAAAATCATTATCTACCAATAATACCCTTACTTTTTTTACTCACTTTCTTAAAAATTGTCAAAAATCTAATGTAAAATATAGATTGGATAGGAGAGAATATAAAATTAGTTGTACATGCATTGATATACACATATAAAATAAACGTATGAAATTAATAGGAACAGACGGATTATCATAGAGAAGGGTGACACGGGAATAGAGGGACCACAAGGCACAAGGTGGAGATGTTTTTGGAGAGAATGTGGTTCATATGAATCGCATTGATCGCTACCACATCAGATCACGTATTGTATGGTACCACTCCGTATTACTCCATTTTACGGTACGCACACATCTTTTGTCTCGTCAGTCATCACCTCGCTCTGTCGCTTCTTCCCATCAACAACTAACTTACTAACCATTGCCTACCTACCCTATAGCACTCTATACTTTAATCCACGCACCTCCTCCAACCTAAATTAATGTCACCATTCATTCATCAATTATAGAGTGGGTCACGTTAGGTTAATCAAGATTAGACCATCCCCATCCAAGGATCACCTTAATAGAGGTCATCTCTATTTTAGTGTTTTAA
Source organism: Agrostemma githago (assembly GCA_958450325.1). Lineage (NCBI taxonomy): Eukaryota > Viridiplantae > Streptophyta > Magnoliopsida > Caryophyllales > Caryophyllaceae > Agrostemma > Agrostemma githago. Next base: position 60,557,734 of record OY288257.1, on the reverse strand, counting down.
TCAATTTGTTGACCCTCACTCATCTTATACACTCTCATTCAGAAAACCATGGACCTGGGTCATCAACCCAATTATTCTTTACTTTTCAACCCAATCATCTCTCACTTTCTCTACCCCACATATCTCTCTTCTACTTTTTTTTTTTCAACTATCACTATATTTACATATATTTATTATTATAAATATTTTGATACCAACATCATTATTTTTTAAATATTGAGGAGGTTTATTAAAAACGTGCAAGGAGTGAGAGAAAGAGCTGGGTCTGACAAAAAGTGTGCAGAGTGAAAGAAAAAGAGAGAGAGAAAGTGAAGGTCATCAAAATACTTCAAGGGTCATCTCATGACCTTCAACATGAGGAGGTCATGCTAATTAATCGAGAAGGCCACCCTAATTCCTCATTAGAGTGACCCCCATCCCCCATGACCCAATGGATGGGGGTGGTCTTAAGTACTTAGTTTTTCATCAACTTAAGTTTTCTCTTTTTAGTATTCTCTATTAGTTTGAGTAATATTTCTATATTCCCTCCGTCCCAATGAATTGTTTGCCTATTCCATATTAGGACGTCTCAATGAATTATTTGTCTTTCTATTATAGGAATGTTTTTTATATGCAATTTGACCATTCTCATGTGTTTTGCTCCATATGTCACTCCCTCATTGGATCCCTTATCTTTGGTACCAAAACGAAAGGCAAACCACGGGGTAATAAAACCACGGCCTCGTTTCGTAGTTGTACGCGGGAGTCTACGAAGAGGGATGTGGCTAGGTGCTTGGGTGTGACGGTTGTCGAGTCACCAGGAAAGTACCTGGGGTTGCCTTTGGTTATGGGGCAGTCTAAGAGGGCGATTACGAGCCTGATCAGAGATAAGTTGTGCAAAAAACTCAGAGGTTGGAAGGGAATGTTGTTGTCGAAAGCGGCCAAGGAGAGAGGTTTTGATAAAGGCCGTAGCCCAATCTATCTCGACCTATGCTATGAGCGTCTTTCGTCTACCGAAAAATTTCTGTGATGAGCTACGATCTTTGGTCTCGCAGTTTTGGTGGGGTTCGGAAGGAGGGAGGAGGAAAATCCCGTGGATAGCCTGGAAGAACCTATGCAAACCTAAAGACCTGGGTGGGCTCGGGTTTAAAGATTATCATGCGTTTAATCTGGCATTGTTGGGGAAGCAGGTCTGGCGTCTCTTGACCGATAGACAGAGCCTTATGGTGCGAGTTCTAAAGGCTCGATACTTTGCGAATTGCTCTCTGGCTGATGCAACTACAGGTACAAACCCGAGTTTTATTTGGAGGAGTATTATGGAGGCACGTGATATGGTCCTTGGTCGAGTTTGTAAGCGGTTGGGGAATGGGTTGGGGACTCGGGTGTGGGTAAACCCATGGATCTCGGGTGTTGCTGGTTGTCGTCCAATCACGAAGAATGCTACAGCGGACAGACAAATGGTGGTGGCAGATCTCTTCTTGGCTGATGGGACGGGCTGGAATTCGCAAAAGGTGAGGCAGCTTTTCTGGCCTATTGACCATGATGTTATTCTGAACATGCGGATTCCGCGTGGGGGGAGAGAGGATGACTGGAATTGGGTACCGGAGAAAGACGGGAATTACTCGGTTCGATCTGCTTACAGGACTATAACAGGGACACGGAGAGAGGATGCGAGCTCGGCCGATGATAGTCTGGAGAAGGGGCTTTGGAGGCGAATATGGAAAGCTAATGTATCTCCGAGAGTTAAAATTTGTTTCTGGCAGTTGCGCAACGAGGCAATCCCGACAAAAGGGAATATTAGTAAGCGGATTCGATCTGAGGATGCGAGATGCCCAATCTGTGAGAGTGGGATGGAGTCGTGCCTACACTTAGTGAAAGATTGCAAATGGGTTGGCGGTGTGTGGGACGGGTTGAACCTGAATGTTAAATTTGAGATGGTTCATGGGACCACGAGGGAATGGGTCGAGGATTGTTGGAGGGATATGACGCAATCTGAGATGGAGGAGATGATGACGGCCTGCTGGGCGATGTGGGCTGCCAGGAACCAATGGGTCTTTGAGGCTAAAAGGGTGTGTGACATATCGACTTTGCTACGTGTGCAGGACGCAAGGAAGGAACTGTTGGAGGTGGTCGGACCTGGGCAGAGGAGTATGGCGAGTGAGGATGAATATCCAAGGCTAGGAGAGGTGCGGGGGTGGGTTCGTCCCGATTCAGGGTGGGTTAAAGTCAACTGTGATGCCAGGGTTGAGCGGAATCGTGGAACGGGATATGGTGCAGTCTGCAGGGATGCAAGTGGTAGCGTACTTTGGGCAATGGCGAGTAAGTGTGCTGCTGTTAGAGAGGTTTGCGTGGCTGAAGCTGAGGTGCTATTGGAAGCTGTTACGGAAGCAAGACGGAGAGAATGCAAGAGGGTCATTTTTGAAAGTGATAGCCAGGTAGTTGTGAATGCTCTTGCATTGAACAGGGGAGGAAGGAGTGATATGTATGCTGTGCTTGACGAGATTAGGATGTTGCTTTGCTGTTTTGATGAGGTTGGATGGTCTTTTGTTAGCCGGAATCATAATCGAGTAGCCCACGAGCTTGCTCATTATGCTACGGGTTGTATCCGTATGGTGTGGGATCGGACTATTCCAACACACTGTGCGTCTCTTATTGAGGCTAATAAGCTTAATAATACGTAAATCCCGATTGGGAGTTCAAAAAAAAAACGAAAGGCAAACAATTCATTGGAACGGAGGGAATATTTTTTTTTGAAAGGAAATTAAGAAAAAAAATTTACATTTAGGGACGATTTGGTTACCATTACAAAGACATGACTACATAAGAATTGAAATTTCGAACAAATTGGAAAATGTGAAGTTGTTTGGTTGTCAATTTTTGAAAATGTAAATACATTTCTTACATAAATATACAAAGTGATTTCCTTACTTTCTCTTGATGATTTGGAATTCTCATAAAATCACTTCCCACATTGCCATATTGCAACCAACCAATTTTGGGAATCAATATTAATGGGAAACAAAAAAAAAAAACTTACTCCCTCTGATTACCTGTGTTCTTCCCCTTTTTTTTTGGGAAGAAAATAAGGAGGGGGTATTATATTAATTAAATATGAAATGTGGAATGAAAAAGTAAGAGAGATAAATATTATATTAATTAAATGAGAAAAAGTGGGTGAAAAGGTAGGAGAAAAGAATATTAAATGAGAAAAAGTGGGGTGAAAAAGTAGGGGAGATGAATATTATATTAATTAGTGAGGGGTGAAAAACTTTCCTTAAATAAAAAGAGGGAAGAAAAGTAAACTCAACCCAAAAAGGAAATAGGGAAGAACACAGATAATCGGAAGGAATATTTCGTTCCCATGTAATAGTACACTACTATTTCACGTGATTTTGCACTTCTTAATTCCTATATCAACCAAACAAATTCTTATATTAATACTTGATGCACATTTAATACACAAATTTCACAATATTATTTATGTATTCAAATTTATAAACAATTGCACAACTTCGTGTTAAAATAGCTTACGATCGAGATAGTACCTTTGTTAAAGAATAGTGAAATAAGTCTTTGAATACGCTAAAGATATTTCCATGTTAAACCACATGCCACAAACTCAAAAAATTACTTTCCCAATATTATTAAAAGAAAAGAAAAAAAACTAAATACTACAAATAAAACACTTATAACTTGGCCTGCAATTGATTGAGCCGAACTATCAAGATTAATAGCATTATTTGGTTTCACTTAAATTTTTTGAGGCATTATTTAATTCTGCTTGAGTTTGTCGGATATGAAAAGTCATTACTACATATTTGATTTGTATTTGAACCGAGTTTTAATTTGTAGGCTTAAAACACAATGGTACACAATATTTTTTACAGGTTTTGTAGGCTTACATGAGCATGGAGTTATTAGATACGGAGTACTCCGTAGTAGATACATAATACTCCCTCCTAGTTGATTTTATCCTCCCTCTTTTTTTTGGCACAAAAATTAAGATGAGAATAAAGAATTGATTAAAGTAAGAAAATGTGAGGTATAAAGTAGAAATATGGTGGGGTTTGTGAGTAAAGTAAAGAATAAAAAATTGAAGGAAGAATAAAAAATTGATTAAAGTACAACCCAAAAATGGAAAGAGATAAGATTGTTGAACTAGTGCTAAAAAGGAAAGACGAAAGAAAAAAAAAAAAAAAAAAAAAAAAAAAAAAAAAAAAAAAAAAAACTAGGAGGGAGTATATATACAGTGAGTTAATCTCACAATTGATCAATGTTGAGGAGGCTAATCACCAGTTTTTACGAGTATTGCGAATCTGGTAATTAACCCCTTTAAGTTTGGGCAATTATGAGATTAAACTCATAGGTTTCAAATGTTGTAATTAGACCTCATAACTTTGAGTGAAATTCAATTCAATTTTTATTCTCAATATAAATTATATTATATAAACTCGATGTACACTGAATAATTATTACTCGTAATATTTGAAAAGCAATTAAATAATTTATTAACTTAATTTTTAGAATTTTTAAATTAGTTTGAATATACTCATAATTTATACTATAATCTATGAGATTAATATTTCAAATTCTCAATTTGTGTAATTCTTTTAAATATTTTTTTTCCTCAAAATAGGTAAAAATTGCCTACATTTTTATAAATATATAATTATTTTTATCGTATGCAAAGATAACCCCATGTTCATATGAACTTAAAGGGGTTAATTATTACTTTCGTGCTCGTATAAGTGCACAAATTCTTGTTTGTGACGAAGATATCCGTCACAAACGCATAATGGGCCAAATTTATACCAGGTGGGATAAGACAAAACTAAGCTTGGTGGGACGAGGTAAACATTTGTCTTTATCCTCTCAAATGGTATTTACTTGACCCGTTTTAAGCTATTCGTCGCAAGAGAGACCAACTGGTATAAGTATAGTATACCAGTATTTCCTCCATTCACTATTTTTTGCACCGTTTAATTAAAATATTTCTCACAAATATTCACAAAATGAATCGAAAAATAATAACGGGAGATAATACAATTACTCGTACTGATTAAGCAACAGTGAGGTTGTGAGTTGATAGGTTGTACTGAGTTGCAGCATAACCGTGACTGAATCCATGCAAATTAATTAATTAATTAAGGCTGCAAGCCGCAAACCTGTGAGTCTGGGCTCCGATCCGCTGCCTTTTTCCACATGCCATTTTGTATCTTACGTCCTCGGTCCTCCTCTATCCGCACTCCCTCAATCACCCGACCCACATTCATCTCATGGATCCAAATCTACTCCATTCATAATGAAGAATTGAAGACCTACTAAATTCTTCGTCAAAATAACCGTCATATTTTTAAGATGAATTAAATATTTATCAAAAACAATTATCGTCATTAATGATAATGATTGTTGAGATATGATAAATGATTAGAATGAACGTTTTTTTGTTTTAGTTAAGTGGTAAAATAAGTGTTTGATGGCTAAATATAAGGGTATTCTTGTCATTATAAAATGTACTCTCTTCGTTCAAGTCGAACAATCCGTTATTCTTTTTTGAATGTTCAAGTCGAATCTAACCATTTTCATTTTAGTCATTATTTTAATATTAAATAAATATTTTAAACCTTACATATTTACATAAATACCCCTACAAATACTTAACTTCTACCCATTTGTATCTTTAATAATAAACCATCGATTTCTTAGAACTTGTGCAAAAAGTAAAAGGGAAGGTTCAACTTGAACGAAAGCAGTATTCACTTAATGAGTCGGAAATAAGTTAAATGAGACTTTGAAATAAAATACGGTGAGATTTTGAAAATATACTAAACAATGTAGGTGGTAATTTGTAAACAACAAACTAAATGGTGGTAACTTGTAAAAATATCGTTAATACATGATGGTGTTGTAAATTTTCTTGAAAATTATGAATTTCACAAGTCTCACCTGTACTAATGCACAAATTTTTATTTGTGACGGTAATATAATTATGAATGATCAAATACTAAACATTTAGATAGAAAGCGATGATAGGAGACAACCTTGAAAATAACGATATTTTATGATTACCTACCTAAATGATTAATATGGAGAGTATTGTATCCGTTATAATAATATGATAGATATATCTGTCCCGAGGAAGAATACTTAATAGCAATGGACTATGAAGATAAAATTAAGAATTTCACAAATACTCCCTCCATTCAACTCCACTTGTCACTATTCATTTTGGCACATTTGCCGAGGCGCGTTTTACATTAGCGATATCTTTCATTTTACATTAGCAAAAATTATAAAAATTTGATATTCATAATGTAGTCATAAAGACGAATCAAACAAAATCTCACATGACTATATTCTCACTTATAGATTGTCGAGAATATCGAAGATTCCTCTCAAGTGTGAATAGTGTCAAAAAAAGAAATGTGAAGAGTGGAGTTGAATGGAGGGAGTATCACCTACATAGTAGGCCACGAAGAGAAAGGAAGCAATTGAAAGTGGAGAGCAGAAAAAGGAGGAAGTGGGGGTGTCAACTGTCAATTGTCATCTCATTCACATGCATATGCAATTATGGGGAGTGAGAGCCACAAAGTGAGTCAGATGTGGTGTCAGTAGTCTATCCCTCCCAACCCCAAAATTTGTTTCTACATTATCACACCACACCTACTTGTCATTTGTCTCAACCATGAATGTAGCATATACTATCACATTCTCACCCTTCACCCAATATCTGTTTAATGAGATGAGATGTGTTTTACGGATTACTCCTAACTTGTAACCGAGGCGGCTTTTTAGCAATGGTTTATTGATTACGTGAGGAGAACAAAATAAATAACAAATAATAAATTGACACAAAGATTTACGTGGTTCACTAGCAAAATCACTGACTACGTCCACACCGATAAGGAGACCAAATTCACTATTGTGGAGATAATAATACAACAGTAGATCGTAATATACACGTTTAATAGCTCACAGTTAAAGCCAAGAGTACTCACAATTCTACAAACCAAATAGTATTCTCAAAATGGAAAGAGACTACCCAGATTGAGTTTGACCTGCGACGAACTCACCAACGGGACGAATGACAAATGATCTTACGGCCAACCAAGATCCGAACAAACTCCAACGAACACGAGGGTAGAACCACCAAATAATTGGGACTCAGAGCAAATTAAGTTTTCTCCTCAAGATACCTCACAGATTAGCCCTCTATATTTATGCTCTCAAATCATTTCTCTGTTAATTAACCTAGAAACTAGTTGAGTCTTTATATTGTATTATTCCAGAGTTATCTAAACTAATTAGAAGAATAAAGACTAACCAAAGACAAACTTTCCGTGAATATCTAAAACTTAATTAGATAGAATATCAACTTCTTCCTCCCTAAAAACCCTATCCTCCAAAAAATAAAAAAAAATTGGGGCGTCCACCATTAATTGGTGGTAAGCCCCCCAATTTTAATTAATTATATAATTTTAGTATTCGTAATAGTATTAGTATTATAATTTTAATAATTGTCCTCTCCTTTTGGAGAGTTTCACCCCCATCAATTGATGGGCAGGGCCGGTCCTGACTATTTAGGGGCCCTAGGCGAAATAATAGAACGGGGCGCCTTTAAAAATAATCGTAATCGTTATTTTTACTATTTTCGTTGATATCATCCTCACACTTGCATTTGGGCCATAATTTTCATTAACTACATTTCTAACAACAAATATTTCAATAATTTCTTTTTATTATGATTTTATTACATCTACGGCATTGCAATGCAATTCTAGGTAGCATGGTTTGCATGTTAACGTACAAATGATTCAGGCCGTCAAATGATATTGTGAGTATGGTGACTCATAGACAGTGTATAAATTTAAAATCCTTGAAATTAATGACTCATAAATAATTCATTATTCGATATTGTTTTTTTTATATAGTTTTAATACGATCATTGATATATTGGTATAAATAAAATGATAGCAACAAGAATCCTTAAAAAAAATCATTACTTTAAAGTACTCCTATATAACAAAAAAATCATTACCAAACCGAAATGATAAACACCCATTAAATAAGGAAAAATAAAGAGTCTTAAAAAAAACTAAGATAATTGATTGGGGCCCTATTAAATAAGGAAAAGTAAAGAGAAATAAGAAAAATGATAGCAACAAGAATTCCAAAAAAATTACTCTGTAGTTACTTTAAATCATACTACTTTTTATACGGCAAAAAAATTATCACGATAAAAAAAACTAAAATGATAAAGATCCATTAAATAAGGGGAAATAAAGAAAAGAGTCATAAAAAAAAGAAACTAAGTGAGATAATTGCATTAAATAAGGAAAGACAAGAGTCATAAAAAGAATTACTTCATAAGTAAAAAAAAATTGATTGCGGCCCCATTAAATAAGGAACCAAGGACCTCACCGTCGTATTGGACTTCAGATATGTTGGTTAACCAACTACACCAAAGCAAATCCACTCCTACTTTCAATAGCTAATTTGATAATATAGTTGTATCGATCAAACTTTTCCCTCTCTTTGGGCCCCTTCCAAGCATGGGCCCTGGGCCGCCGCCCCACCAAACAGGGCTCAGGGCCGGCCCTGTTGATGGGTTTCGCTCTCTCTTTTAGAAGAGAGGTTCATTCGTCTATGATAGCAGAGAGGACGCGGAAGATCAGTGCCACAATCGTTCTTTATATGGTGTCGGTCTCAAATTATGTCAGATTGGCGGCTACAATCTATCAAGTTTGATGGAATCGATTTTCTTCAAAACATTGGAAGATCCGAAGACCCTCTTGTGAAAAACTGTATCATTAAACAGCGATATATTGAAAGAGGATGGGCAGAAGCAGAGGATGGGCAGAAGCGGAGTTCAAAATCATAGTGAGAGATCTTTGTTTTAGCGAGAATTTGTTTTACTCAAATTTTATAGTATTGCATCCGTTCAATTTCGATATATTTTGTAGATGTCGTATAACTTTTTATTAATGAAATGATCTTTTCGCTCAAAAAAAAAAAAGACAAACTTTCCTAAACCAAACAATATTGTTTCCAAAACAAGAACATCAATTTTAGAAAAGATATAGGGAACAAATCAATCCGATCCAAAAGAATAATTGCTAGATACTCCGTACTTATTTCTTTGATGACATACTATGAAACACAAATTTGGATTTGTTTTCCTATTTGGACACAGATGACACTATTTCATTTTTGTCGATCCTTATATTGTGCGGGTTTAAATAATGATTATGTGTTTAATTGTGTGTCTCAACTATTTTGGGGAGGGTGTACATACAACGGGTAGTAAATCAAAGTTCAAAGTTTAAAAAATAAAAATAAAAAAATAATTATGATTCTTCATTTAAATTTTTTTAAATAAAACTCCGTACATTTTAAACTAAGTTGAATTGGTGAAACCTTGGTCTTTTCCACTCTTTTTAGTACATAATTTGATTTAGTTTCAATTCAATTCAGTTTTGAATCATTGTAGTGTTGAGTTATTAATTTGCAACTAATTAGTTGAATTGAATCGGAAAGAATAAGACGTGAAGTAATGGTGAAAATGTTGGGATAGAAAGTGAGATATATATATATAATAGAAGACAATATGAAGAGGATGATCTCGATCTCGATCCCCTTTGGCCTTTGGAAGAGGAAGATTCGTAGTACAGTGCAAGTAGTCCCCAAAAACGTTTTAAAGAGTGACAATAAATAAAGGCGGGCAGCGCAGCCAGCATGAGCATGTGACGCCGCAGATCAGATCAGAAGCCGTACGTACGTCAAGATTGTACAACTAATAATAATTAGACCATCAAATTAAGGATCGTTTAGTTGCCCACTTGCTTCCCGGAAAATTGCAACATCCCATGAATTGTATTCATGGGGAGTTGTTTGGTTACCCCAAATGTAAAAAAATGGGGAACTCAAACTTACCCCATGAGTTGCAATTCCTGATGCGGGAACTTGCTCACCGAGCCCCCCTTGGTGAGTTGCACTTCCCAGTTCCCACATCTCATTCCATTCAAATGACTTTTTTACCCTTATATACTTATTTATTTCTCACTTTATAACTCTAATTTTCCATCTACGGTTTCCTTTCAACTCTTCTTTATAGACTTCTTCTATAAAAAAAACACCTTTAATAATGTTCGTAATTTTTAAAAAATAATGTTCATAATTTTTAAAAAATAATGTTCATAATTTTTAAAAAATAATGTTCATAATTCTCCATTTATTTCTATTTTTTTAAAAATAATGTTTGTTATTTTACGTTGATATTTAATTTGTTTACGACTGCATATTATAGGGAAGATAATTTCAATTTTTTCATAAATTGCTGGAAAAAAAATATTTCATAAGTTTTTATATCCTCGATTAATAAAGGGCATAATAGTCATTACAATTAAAATCATGGGAATTAGGTCGAGCCAACCAAACAAGATGCAGGAATTCAATTCCCGGGAACTGTGAATTCCAGGATGTCAACCAGACAAATTTTGCAAATTCCCGGGAAGGTAATGTGGGAATTAACTTTCAGGGAAATGCAACTCCCTCCGGGAGATGAGTTCCCGGATGAACCAAACGAGCCCTTAGGCAGGCTGCCTAGTTGTGGGTGTGTCTCGTTCGTACTCCCTCCGTTTCATTTGATTCTTTACGTTTACTTTTTCACACTTATCAATGCACGTTTTCTTTTGTCCATATCGTTAGTTATATATTTCTAATTATTATAAAAAATTGATATTTATAACACACTCGATTAGACAATTTAAACAATCTCACATGACTATATTTTATCTTTATATATTAGAAGTTATATCGATAATTATTTTTACTTATAAATAATATCCAAAAAACAAACGTAAAGAATCTATCGGAACGGAGGGAGTGCAATAAAGTAGATTAGAATCAAATAAATATGATGATGGAGTAGAATATATTGACGACGTATAGTTTTGGCATTATTTGTTGATAGAGTACCTTTTTTGATAATGACTTTCACGTATCATTCAATCTTCAAATATGAGGAATCAAATGCCACACCACACTACACTTCCCTTTTATTAATTAAATACGAGTCCACAACCCCATCTGCATCTCCATCTCCATCTCCATCTCCTGCCTTCAGAACCGTGGAGAATTTGGCCTTTTGTTTTGCACTAATTTTTAAGATGATGGGTAGGGGCAATTTGTATGAAATGTTATTGATTGTAACATAATTGATACAATTATAATAGAGAGATATTTATACTGTTCAATCTAAGACGTAATCAATCTATGATAGGTACATATATAATCAAAATATAAGCTAAACAATGAGAGTAAATGTATATCATGGACTTACGGAATACTATATGAGAATAGTCGGATTCATAATACTTGAAACAATTTTGTAATGGTACGGACGAGTTTGTCATTTATATAAATACAACTCACATTTCACAAAAAAAAAAAAAGAATAGACGGATTATATATGGAGAGATTATTATATCGAGAATCATGTCAATAATTGATCACGGAATGATGATCTTATCATCCTCGCAAGACGGACAATGGAGACGATAGTCCGTTCTTGGGAATGAGCATTGTGAACCGCGGACGAGGTAGGATTTTGATGAGGAGGTCGGCTAGTTGATCGTCTTGAACAACTACCATGACATGAAGAGATCTGGATTGAGCTCGTCACGAATGAAGTGGAGATCGAGAGCCACGTGCTTCATCTTGGAGTGGAACACGGAATTTGCACTAACTGCGTACGATGTTGGTCGTCTTATTTATGAAGGTGATGGAGAGTACTCTGTATATATTAGTGTCAGGATATACTCGTATATATTATAACTATGACAGACTATGTTTTCACCCTTGGAGGTTTAATTAGTTGTCAGTTGGTAGGCTACGTTGCAGGTTTGCAGCCTACAGTAACTTTATCTACAATAGAAGATAAGATGAGTATATGGCATTGACAGATGCATCTAAAGAGGGAATGAATTTGGTTAAAAGAGTCGACAATAACTGCATCTAATCGAAAAGGGAATTTTGCTAAAAGAGTCGATCAATGATCTGAGTCTACATAAAGATAAAGCAATTGTATACTGTGACAGCCTAAGTACAAGGATCAATTTCATCATGAGATCTAGAGAGCTAAACACATTGATGTGAGATATCAAATTGACCTGCTTTTTTGTAGTGTAAAGTGGATATGGTTGATAACCCAATTGATATGTTTACCAAATCAGATTCACATATCAAGTTACAACACTGTTTGGATTTTCTATAGGTTAGAAGTACATGATTTTCCCTTGTTGGGCAATATCTGAGTGATCGCGAGGTAGGGGGGATCGGAAAAGGATTTTTTGGTATGTCAATCTGATATTTCTTGAAATGTATTTGGTACATTTGTCTGATTAAGAGATAGTTCAAGTCAAACTAGAGATTTGTTAACTAATTACTTAAATCTGTTTGATTATTAGTGTTTTCTAATGGGTAATTGTAACGTATATTTGTAGCAACTGGACTTAGGGTTTCTTATTGGGCTTTTGGAGTTTTGTTTAGGGTTCGAGAATACTCCGTAATTATATAAACTCTCTTATACGGAGTATCCTAGCTAGATAGCTTAGCAATTATGCTATATATATATATATATATATATATATATATATATATATATATATATATATATATATATATATATATATATATATCACATATCGTAATGTGTGATCTCTTTTCACGTTAATAAAACTCCTTAAGTATCTCTTTCTATTTGGACGTAGCTAACCCATCGTTAGTGAACCACGTAAATCGATGTGTTTTTCAGTTTTTATGTCATGACATAAAAAGAGGCTAAAATTTTTTATACAAAAAAAAAAAAAAAAAAAGAGTTAATTTGTAGGTTTTTTATAAATAAAGTAGCGCCAACTTATCATTTCTGATCCGTTGATTGGCATGTAACTAAAAACAGCGATCCGAAAGAGCAAGAGATAAGAAGCAGTGATGATAAAGAGGCATTATATTGAGGCAGTAGTTACGTTTGCATGCATGTGGCCTTATTCCAATCTCAATCTGATCTGCAACTGCAACTGCTACATGCCAATTCAATCATGTAACCAATGCAAGTGGCCTCGGCAAAAGCTGTTTTATTTGGAAAAAAATGGCCTTCAATATTGAATTTTATATACACCTAGTATTTGAACCCAGCAGTCGTACTCTGTTGTCAAAATTAATAAATTAAAGGTGCATGCATAGCAGTGTACTCTATATATTAGTAGTATGCTCAATAATTAGGCAATTCAAGTATGTATATATGTATCTTGCATGCATGCAAAATAAAATAAAACAGATGAATTATTATTGTAGGACCTCTCTTTAACATTACAAATTAAATATTGACGATATGATGATGCTCATCTTTTGACTTATGATGTGCTGTGAGTTCTACCAAATGTTTTTGCTCCTCAATTTGAGTAATCACCTTTATCTTTTACCATATGTATGTTTGTGATACTGCTACTCGTACTCTTCTAAATTCTACTCATAAGAAAGACTGATAAATTGTCAGAGTATCGCATACGACTATTTTAAACAAACTTTTCAACTTTATTTGTCTCTAAAATGAACTATCGAAGAGGAAAGAATGTTAAGACTATTTTAAACAAACTTTTCAACTTTATTTGTCTCTAAAATGAACTATAGAAGAGGAAAGAATGTTAAGTATTTTTTTTTCAGTGTTCAATGTAGAGTCGATCAAATGACCTAATTAAGTCCGGTGGTCCAACTTGATCCGGGTCACTCTTTTGCGGGGTTGGGCCTTGTTGTTGATGACCCAAAAATTTAGTGACACGGCTCAAACTAAGTCTGCTCAAGTTTAGGCCCAATATGGCAATATATATTGACTACACTTAATAAGGTCGAATCTGGGGCCAACCCGACCTGAATTTTAAAAATAATAATAATGGATCGATGTATATTGTGGTAAGTTTATATATGCATTTATTCATAGGGCGGCTCAGAGGGGGTTCAGGGCGAGCAGGGGAATTGGACCTCCAAATTTATTGGGCCTCATAATCTTCTCTCTGAAGACTTACTCTATATATAAATTATGAGATAATACACATGTGGCTTGTAGTGGGGTGGTTTGAGTCTACTCCTTCTGGTCCTAGACGAGATAAGATCGTTGTTATATTTTGTCGATGATGTAATTTGGTCTTGTAATTTGTTCGTCATAAAAACAATAGGATAGTGCATGAGCTAGCCAAGTTCTGCTATCAACCTAGTCAGATTTTGAATTGGGCCTTGGTTCCCCTCACGCGAGTGTTGGGCCATTTGTTTGATATTGGTGCATGCATCATTCTTGCTCCATACTTTGGACGTAGCTTAATTTGTGGTTGCTCTTTTGCCAATTACCAGTAGTAGTTGACTTGCTGCCTTGACGACTACTCTATCTTTCTTAGGTCAATACCAATCTTTATATTATAAAAGAAAAAACCATCAAGTATGATGTGGCAGTGCCTATGCTCTCAATTACCCCTCATCCAACAATTCTAAGCAACTTCACAAAACAAGTCCCCTACTTACACTTAATTGCAATATAGTCCCTCAATATTTTCCCTAATACGTTCACCTACTCACCATCCCCACCAAACAAACTCAAATTCCCAGGATTGAAGATTTATTGCAACAATTCAGTTCTCCCACAACCCACCTCGGCAATGCAAAATAACCCTTCGATCCCCGTTAATTCTCCTTCGTAATTTTCAATTATCGTCAATCATCAATTGCTCATCCATTCACCGAACCAATCCCCTATAAAATGGAGACCGATTGTGGGTATGCAATTCATTCTTATCAAATCTTATCACCCATCAATATTTTTTCAGCATCCAAGCAACGATGTCCTCCGAAAAGTTTGTCACCATCCCTGAATTGAAAGATGGCGATAGGATTGAAAATATGATTGTGAGGGTCATTCACCGCTGGACCCGTCCCGCTTACAGCTCATCCAACAATTCTAAGCAACTTCACAAAACAAGTCCCCTACTTACACTTAATTGCAATATAGTCCCTCAATATTTTCCCTAATACGTTCACCTACTCACCATCCCCACCAAACAAACTCAAATTCCCAGGATTGAAGATTTATTGCAACAATTCAGTTCTCCCACAACCCACCTCGGCAATGCAAAATAACCCTTCGATCCCCGTTAATTCTCCTTCGTAATTTTCAATTATCGTCAATCATCAATTGCTCATCCATTCACCGAACCAATCCCCTATAAAATGGAGACCGATTGTGGGTATGCAATTCATTCTTATCAAATCTTATCACCCATCAATATTTTTTCAGCATCCAAGCAACGATGTCCTCCGAAAAGTTTGTCACCATCCCTGAATTGAAAGATGGCGATAGGATTGAAAATATGATTGTGAGGGTCATTCACCGCTGGACCCGTCCCGCTTACAGGGACAAGACGAAGATCGAATCGATCGAGGTGTTGTTGCTAGACGATACGGTATTTTTCTTAGAATTGTTCTTCTAATTGCACTTTCTGTTGTATCAGTTTGTTATTTACATCTACCCTAGCCAGGTTCTAATTTCACATTTTTGGGTTTTTTTTTTTTTTTCCTTCTACCTGCTGTGTCAGTCTTCTACCATTTACGTTCCGTATTCTTTGCTCTCTTCTTGAATTTGTAGAATCAAATAATCCAAGGTACTGTTCGGAAGCAAGTGTTGCTGAAATTTACGGGTTCCCTAGAAGTGGGAGTTGTGTACACAATTAAAAACGTTTCCGTTAGTAACAATGTTGGTTACGACAAAGCAACGCCTTCACCTTACCGACTTTACTTCGAATATTCGAGCAATGTCATTCCTTTCGTTGGACAACATTCTATCCCCGACTACGGCTTCCGTTTCGCAAACTTTCAGGATATATTGAATGGTCGAATTCCAACAACCCACTACATCGGTATGTTCATATATTACTCTATGTATCGTGTTAGTTACATTACAAATTTCCCAGTGTATTTCTGATTTACAATTTTTGTATCTTCTTAAGAATTATGTACTTATTTTTAATTCACTTGACGCAGACTTGGTTGGCAAATTGTTCGAAATTGGTCCCCTGACCGAGACCAAGAACGGGTTTCAATGTCGGACCATTAAGCTTGAGGATGTGGAGTACGTCCTCTGTTTCACCCCAGGCCAAATTTGACATCATTTTTGTCATCCTACTCATCCACGTCTTCTGCTAACTCTTCCTTTTATGTACTGCAGCTGCTGTCAAATATCATGTACTTTGTGGAGTCCTCATTTTGTTGAACTTCCGGCACTTTTACAGAAGCAGCCGAACCCAGAACAGTCTCAAATTGTTGTTTTACAATGCGTTGAAGTTCGTAAGTTCGATGGTTGGCGTTTGCAAACAACTTACAATGCAACTAAGATCCATTTTGGACTCGATATTCCTGAGGTGGCCGCTTTCTGCAACAGGTCTTATCTTATTTATAGTATAGTTCAACACTTCCAAAATAATTTGATTCCGAATATATGTAACTTATTGCAAACATTCTCGCCGCAGTTTATCGACCCCCGCACCTAGCAATTCCCTTCAGATCATAGACAAGTATGACGAGGAGGATGAGATAGAGATCATAACGCTGGACAACATTAAAACGATCAACGAGATTAAGGAGAACGAGAAGGTCTTTTACCCACCTTTCTTCTTTTACTTTTTCTAATGTATTGACGTTATCATTTCATCTTCCATTACGGAATTTTTTTTCTTAATGCAGTCGGGATACTTCTATACATACGGTCGAATTATCGACCTAGATTGCAATAGTGGTTGGTATTACAACAGTTGCAATAGGTGCCGTTCCAAGGCAGTGAAGAATGAGCACGGTCGTTGGATGTGCAGTAGGGGTGGCTGCGACGGCAACATCAACGGATATAATTCCAGCGAACCAAGGTACTTTCATCACCGAGTACTACTCATTCTCTTATTTATTCATCATTTCCATCTTAGTAATTTCATCCAAACTTATCGCTTTCAATTTTTCATCAGGTTTCAAGTAAAGTTCTTGGTATCAGATTTTGGTGACGATAAGGTTCACTTCGTGGGCTTTGATACTCAGGTTGGTGATTTCCTCGAATCATCCGCCAAGCAATTAAGAGATAGTCTTGAGAAGGTAACGCAACGTGTTACTTACATGTCAAGTACATGATGTCCAAACTGTAGTGACTCACACGCCTTACTACATTTTCTAACTATTTCACTCATTCATGTCGTCGAACCGTTTCTACAGGACGGGAAGTAGGACTCGATACCAAACGACTTTGAAGTTTTTCTGAACAAAGATTTCATCTTCAAGATACATATCAGTGAGAGATACAACGTCGAAAACGGCTCACATTCCTACACCATATCGAAGATGAGCGACGACCATAGCATGATTGAAACCTGGATGACCAAGTGCAATGAGAGGGTTAAGGTCTGTACTTAGAACATAACTTCTGTTCCGCATTTAAAACAAACATTTCTCACCTGTTCGCTTCATTGGACTCCACACATACAGCGTGATATGACAATATTGAAGTACAGTACCGAACAGATCGCGACGATCACAGAGTCCGCAAAGGTATAGAACTCATCCAGCTATTACATAGTTCCCCCCATCGACCATCTTGAACATATCTCTGACGACAATTTGATCCACCTATCATACCAATGCAGAAACAGTTGGAGAATCTTAGAGAGTCTGTCACCAGAGAAAATGAAGTATTCGATCTGCCGAACACCCAGACACCTGCTCATGAGGTTACCACTTACACTCCTATTGCACCCAGCTTAATACCCATTGAATTTCACTAAAGCAGTGCACTGACCTTTCGTTTCGTGCAGACCCCTGACATAACCTCCCTCTCATCAACGTCCAAAGTCAATCCGAGAAAGAGGGCGATACCTGCTATTGCTTTCAACTTGGAAGACGATCTAGAAGTCGGCGCAGAGTCGTCCACAAAGGGTGTTGACAGCCAGAAGAAGGAGAAGCGTAGTTGAAGTTTATTCTAATCTATGCGTCGTTTTGGTCAATTTATTTTAATTTTATATGCACCCAGTTTTCAATCATCTTGAAGTCTTTAAGTACTTGAATCTCTTCTCTCGACACAGTCATGTGTTTGCTACAATTTGTCATCTTTGAATTTATTTCGGATTCCGCCAACGAAATCTTTTTCCTACTATTTGTTTCTACTTCACCTGTTTTTCCGTTGCAGATTTTTTTACGTGTTTATATATATGAGCATGACTTACTAACAACTCATTTAACTGCCATACATCGACAATACCTTACTCCATCAATTCTGAAAACTGTACTCATAATTCGTTTACTGCACTCTGCATTAGGATTTCCACAACCATCAGCCTATCCTACATATTATAGTAAAGTCGTACAAACTAACGCTTCATTTATTGCAATACACGCATAGTGTTTCAGTTTTCAATCATCCCAAAGGTTGAAAGTACTTGGCCCTGTTCCATCGATACATTCGTGTCTGCTACAATTTCTCATCCTTCAAATTTATTGTCATTTCGTCAACAAATTCTTTTATCTATTATTTCCCCCTGACTAATTCAATGTTTTCTCTAAGAAGATGTTCGTACATATTTATATATTCGTATCCTGAGAAGATGCGTACCCTACGAAGATGTTCGTACAAATTGAACACATTTAACTGGCATACATCGAATATCCCTGAGTCCATCAACTTCGGCATATTTAACTCACTATTCGTTTACTGCACTCCGGTATTGACTTAGCGCGCACATCTACATTTCATAGTAAAGTCGTATGTATTATATACTTCAAAGAATACAGGCACAGTGTCTTTTATTTGTACTCTTTCATAATACTATCGTCTTTTAGTTGTATTCCGCTACAGTTACTTCGTTTCTTTTTCTTCCCCGTCTCCGCTATCTCAGAAGGTCATCTCGAGATTGATTTTATTGTCTAATTAAAATGCATTTCCCAACAGTGGATTTCATAACTCAATGCATTACTGATTATGTTACCAAACATACCTATGTTTACTCAATGGACATGGCCTTTACAATTCCACACTTCACCACATGTATCTTGCTTATATATTCATAGTTTGGGGATATGTCATGTGAAAATCACATCTGTGAAAATCGTCCTTATTTCTCGCAGACATGGTACGCTCTAAGAATGTCGAGCCATCTTCTACCCCGGTGTCAAATCACGTGCTACACGATTCAGAAGGTATGAACTACGTTCTCTGTTATCGATTTTTTACAAATTTCGTCAACACCAAAACAAAATGAATAATTTCCCCTGCAGTCCAAGGAAACACTTTTACCGTTGTCCATACGGGTATATCCCGTAGACAACGAAAGCGGAAGTTCCACAGCGAGAATGTCGCTTCACAGCCGCTGTCGGGTAAACAATCAGGAGGTAAATGTGTCATTTGAAAACATCGTAATTAATACTTCTTTAGTAGTATATCTTACTCATGTTCGTTACTTGCCAGATGGTCAACGTAGTATCCTTGGAGATATAACAAATTCAAATCGACGGCGTGCAAATACAGCCCGTGATGTCAAATGTGCATCACCTCCCATTGACACAGGTACATTCTTGCACCCATACCCCTGCCAACCGATAGTTATAATATGATACTTATTCAACCTAATCCGATTACGTTATTCCATTAAGGGGAAACGTGTGAGACAACTGAAAACTACGGTGAACAGAATGTGTTCGATCATCCGTTACGCAGTGGTCACAACGATAAGGATCAGGAATATTCGAACATGCCTTCTATGTCATCTACCGGCGAAGGTTATATCTTTTTTTTCCTTGCATTTTCCCAAAAATACGTGGCTTTTTTAAGGAAACAAATATTCGCTTTAGTTAAACAGATAATATTAGCCAATCACATAATATGCTCCAACTGACTTACCCTTCATATTTGCAGATTTGTTGGTCACCACTTCTCAGACAAGTTCCTCACATCAAACTCGCGTACTTAAATCGGACAACGTACGTAACTCGACAAATTACGTACTCCCAGCCGTAGCCCGTCAAGGTAACGACTGTCTTTATTGTTTATGAAACACCTTCCATTTGTTTACCCTTACCATATAAAGTCCATTACATTATTAGGTTGTGCTCTTGCAGATTTCAATCTCCAAGTGCACAAGTACGTAAACAACTACTACACAACTCAAGTAGCAAGGCACGATCGAAGGCGACTTCAAAATGAGCGCAGGGCTGCTCGAAATGGTAATCCAGTTCATCATACTCCCCATCGTATTTTCGGTCCAATGATTGACCCTAGGTGGAGGGCAAAACTTGCAAGACACAGGAGACGCATTACTCAATCGGAGAAAGCTCTTAATCGAGTTACAGGTCACCACAATGATGCTCCCCAGTCTACAACGACAACTCCTGAGGATCATTGTTCGGTCTCCTTCCTTTAGAACTTACCCCTTTTACTCTCATCTTCTTTATTACCAATGAAATGCATGTAGCTCTACTAACGACTTTCGTTGCAGGTACAACCCATAACACTCAATCTCTCACACCTCCCAACCCCTTCCGTAGTTGCCTGACTGCTGTTTCCGTTATTTCTCCGTCGTCTATTCGCAGTCAGTTTGACAGGGAGAGTGTGATCAATAGTCTCGCACGCGAAATTTTTGTAGACCGTGCGGCATCGAACTCTACTCCAGAAGAGTTTATCCTAGCTGACGGTTAGTCGACTCATTCCTGCCAATCATCCACATGTATTTCGATTTTTTTGATTAAATCTATTGGAGCATCTCAGCGCACCTCTTTCTCACTATATAATTGGAATGTCTCATTCAAACTCTTCCAAATTTTCAGATTGGTCAGGTTACCTAGACATAGGAGATCCGGAACACTCATGCCGTAAATGTGCAGCGCAGCTGTGGTACGACGAAAGGGATCGAATGGACCGCAAACCATTGATTCCTAATTTCACGTTGTGTTGTAAAGACGGTGCAGTCGAACTGCCATTCCTGCAGCCACCTCCACAGCCGCTTCTTGACTTGCTATTTGGAGACCACCCAAATAGTGGCCACTTCAAGGACAACATTCGGACGTACAACAACGGATTCACCATGACTTCAATCGGTGGAAAGATTGACCACGCCGTCAATGTGGGTAGGGGGCCTTATACATTCAGATTGAGTGGTCAAAATAGCCACCGTATTGGCAGCCTCCTGCCAACTGGTGACAAGGATCCGCAGTTCTGCCAGCTATATATATACGACACGGAGGATGAAATATCAAACAGGACGAACGCGTTAAGGTGATTTCAAATTGAACATATAAGTTGCATATGTCACATTTGTTGATCTAACATATTTCAGGAATATAGTACCTCAATTAACCGACGAATTAATGCAGTAAGTACAAGAAGAAGAAAATGGACGTCCAGCTCATGGCTGCCCTCAAGGAAATGCTTGACGAACATAACCCCTTGGTTAAATCCTTCAGAATTGCTCGAGATCGACTCGCTGAAGTACGTAGTGAAGACGAAATTAGACTACGGCTTATATCTGCCAGACACGTTGATGGCAGGACTTATAACATGTCAGCCGTTTCTGAAGTTGCTGCCCTGATATTTGGGGACATTGAGGACACAATCGATAGTCGTGACATTGTTCTTGAAGAGAAATCTGGGAGGTTACAGCGTATATCGGAGCTTCATCCCTCATACCTTGCACTCCAATATCCAATTCTATTTCCTCGCGGTGAAGACGGCCCAAGGCTTGGTATTTCACACAGCGAACAGTCTATTATGTCATCGAAGAATCCCGAAACAGGGAGGAATAAACTAACACTTCGTGAATGGTTTGCATTTCGACTAATGGACAGACCTGTTGATGTCGAACAGTCTACAATTCTCAGGGGTGCAAATCTCTTCCAGCAATTCATTGTGGACGGCTACACGATGGTAGAGGCGCAGAGGCTATTATATTTCAGGCTAAACCAACCGAAGCTCAGGTCAGAAAATTACAAACAACTAGCGAAATCAGTTGAAACCGGTGTCACCGAACCAGGGTCGACCGGCAAACGTTACATAGTCCCTTCGTCTTTCCTTGGAGGTAAAGGCTACATGAGGGAGACGTACCAGGACACCATGGCAATTTGTAGGTGGTGTGGTTATCCCGATTTGTTCATCACTTTCACTTGCAACCCAAAGTGGCCTGAGATATCGAGGTTCATGAAGGAGAAGGGCTGTAAAGCGGAGCACAGGCCGGATATCCTTTCCAGGGTATTTAAGATGAAACTGGAGCAGCTAATTCGAGACTGTAAAGACGGGCAAATTTTTGGCAGGACAAGAGCAGGTAAGTTAACATCTACTTATATAGAAATAACTTTATATTCCCCTGCTTGCGTACCACAATTTTTCCTTTCACATGTATTTGTTTTGTTTCAATTTTTTTTCTTCCACTTCAGTTTTTAATCATACCCCCCACCAGTTGTGTATACAGTTGAATTTCAGAAGCGCGGTCTTCCTTATGCCCATATTCTACTGTTCCTGCATCGCGACGACAAATTTCCTGCTGCTGCTGATGTCGATGGTATTATTAGCGCTGAACTCCCAGATCCAATCGAAAATCCCATTCTGTTCGAGGCTGTTACAGACCTAATGATACACGGTCCGTGCGGCCAAGCTAATCCTAAGGCCTCATGCATGGATAAGGGGGTGTGCACAAAGAGATTCCCCAGGCCGTTTAGTGATCAAACCACCGTAGACGGCGATGGCTATCCGCTATACAGAAGACGAGACACGGGCATTACATTCCAAAAAGGAGGCGTACCGATTCATAACGGCTACGTCGTTCCGTACAACCCTGATTTAATTGAACGTTACCGTGCGCACATCAACGTCGAGTGGTGCAACCAAGCCAGATCCATAAAATATCTATTTAAGTACATCAACAAGGGATACGACAGGGTCAGTGTAGGTGCATCTAACGGTAAAACTGACGGCGAGATTGACCAAATTCAGGAGTACTACGACTGTCGATACATATCGCCCTGTGAAGCCGTGTGGAGAATTCTTGCGTTTGAGATCCATTATAGAACACCACCTGTAATGCGTCTGGACTACCATTTACCTAATGAACAGAACGTCGTCTTCAATGACGACGACCCAATCGAAGAGGTTGTCGCCAGGTCATGTGATGCCCGAAGTAAGTTTGTAGCATGGTTAGACTACAACAAGAACCACTCAGATGGTCGCGATCTAACATACGCTGAATTTCCCAACCGCTACGTATGGCACAGTCGGGACAAGGAATGGGCTCCGAGGAAGATGGGATTCACAATTGGGCGAATGTACCATATGTCACCAACTGGTGGGGAGAGGTACTACATGAGAACACTACTCAACTTTGTTAAAGGTGCCACGTCATATGAGGACATCAGGACAGTGAACGGTGTCGTACATCCAACTTTCAAGGACGCTTGCTACGCACTCGGTTTACTTGGTGATGACACTGAATATATTGCCGCAATTGAAGAAGCGAGTTATTGGGGGTCTGGATGTTACTTGCGCAACCTCTTTGCAACACTTCTACATTCAAAAAGTCTTATAAGACCGGAACATGTTTGGGATAAGACCTGGCATTTCCTCACTGAAGATATTCAACACATGAGGCGCAAACAACTAAGAAATTACGGTAAATAACATGCAATGCTCAGTCCATCAAATTCGATCCGCTAATTTCTTATTTTGATATTTCCAGTATTACCGTCAATTAACTGTTCTATTTCTGCAGATTTGATAATGACGGAGTCTGAGCTGAAGAACTATGCTTTGTCGGAGATCGAGCATTCATTGTTACGGAATGGTACTAGCCTCAAGAATTTTGATACAATGCCGTTTCCCGATTTCGAACTTGCTGCCCTTCACAGCAATAGAATGATTTCAGATGAACGATCGTACAATCGGGAGGAACAAACCCGTATCCATGATACATGTGTAGCGTCTATGACGGTGGAACAGAAGTCTGTATATCATTAGATTATGCATGCTGTCAATGCAGGAAATGGCGGTCTCTTTTTCCTTTACGGTTTCGGAGGAATTGGGAAGACGTTCGTGTGGAGAACTCTGTGCGCTGCTATCAGGAAGGAAGGTAATATTGTGCTCCCGGTTGCATCCAGCGGTATCGCCGCGACCCTTATGCCTGGTGGTCGTACAGCTCACTCGAGGTTTAGTATTCCGATCAATGTGGACGAGACGTCCACATGCCCTGGAATTAAACCAGGTAGCGACTTAGCGGAGCTCATACTACACACGAAACTAATTATATGGGACGAAGCACCAATGATGCACCATCATTGTTTCGAGGCATTAGATCGCAGCCTCCGTGACATTGCGAGGTTCGCACCAGACGGCGATTCGGAACAGCCATTCGGTGGTAAAGTTGTTGTGTTGGGCGGAGATTTTTGCCAGATCTTACCTGTCGTCCCTAAAGCTAGCCGTCCCGACATAGTTCGTGCGTCAATATGCTCATCCCCACTCTGGCGATATTGCAAGGTAATATTTGAAGTAATTACCTAAAGTCGTTTAGAACCAGTAGCACTCTGAAATTGATCAAACATGTCGTTCTGCTGCTACTTTATTGCATTGTCTTATTGACACATAACTACATGTTCATTACTACACAAGCTGAATTCCATGTCTGCGAGACATTCAATAGTACACATTTTTTTTTGATAACCAGGTTCTTGAGTTGACGAGGAACATGAGACTTGAGGTTGGCCGAGATGAAACGGAAATTGTGGAGTTGGACTTATTCTCGAAGTGGTTATTGGCAGTTGGGAACGGAGTTGCAGGGGCGCCGAACGACGGAACCGTGGATATTAATCTCCCTGACGACACTCTAATTCGCGACGACGGCAACCCACTCCAGGCGATTGTGCGGACAATATTTCCAGCAATTCAGACCAATTACAGGAACACTGAAATCTTTCAGGACAGAGCTATTCTAGCATCCACCCACGATGTCGTAGAGGAGATTAATGACCATGTTATGTCCCTGCTGCCTGGTGACGAGAGGATATACTTAAGCTCAGACAAAATTAGTAAGGACGAGACAAGCCCAATTGTTCACCAAATCTACTCCACTGAGTTTCTAAATACAGTCAGGTCATCCGGACTTCCCAATCATCGTTTGACGCTTAAGGTCGGATGCATTGTCATGCTACTGAGGAACATAGACCAAGCAAATGGGCTTTGTAACGGGACTCGATTGGTTGTTACTGAGTTGGGGGATCGAGTCATCGCCTGCATTGTTATTTCTGGATCTACGAAAGGACTGAAGGTCTTCATCCCAAGACTTACCGTGACACCCTCCGATGAGACTAAATTCCCGATAAAGTTCGAGAGACGCCAGTTCCCGGTCACTGTGTGTTACGCTATGACTATTAACAAAAGCCAGGGTCAGTCTTTGAAGCAAGTCGGGTTGTATTTACCTCGCCCAGTATTCACGCACGGACAGCTTTACGTAGCTCTGTCCCGAGTTACCAGTAGACGAGGGTTGAAAATTATGATTCCTTTAGCGGACACAGCTGTGGACAACGATGGACGTCGTACTACAAACGTGGTCTACAAAGAGGTATTCAGTCGAGTAAAATAGTTTCCTTTCGTTGCAAGAACGGAAAATCTATATCTACGCACGGAAGTGTCGCGCATGTACAATGTTTCTGCAGAATAGTTTTGGGAAACCAAATACTCCTCTTTTCAATTTAATTTTATCATCTTAAATTGATCGCATTAATACTACATCCTGCTATTTCCGCACTTAATTGATACCCTTTACATACAGTTATCTCACAATGGTAATTAAGGGCCGCAATTTCAGAAAATCGAATGGATTTTCTATGGTGTGAGAAAGGAATAACGTTGACTATATCATCGAGAATAATTTACACTACAGCATGTACCGTTTTCAGGCCGTAGCGTACACAGTTTTACAATCAGTGAACATCACTGAAGACAGCACAGGTTGAGCTCATTGTCTCCTGTAATGCTTATCTTTGAAGTATATAATTTCAGCTTTGTGGATTGGTTCACGACACTTACGCTATATAAACGAATTACAGAATAACAGCTTTTAGAAGTTGTTTCTTCATGAAAATTGAGTACATAAATAAGCAGTACGATAACACCCAGATTCATTACATTACTTGACATAAATTACACCCACATATGGTATTCTTCCTGATTACTGGAAAATGTCTCCGCCGACTTGGACGGATAGTACTAACGGTAGTTATTTAAAGATACTAACTGATTGACACTGACACACCAACATGAACAAGTTTGAAAACAAACAGCTGCAGAACAAGATAATAACGGACTTACATATAGTCCTACCACGGATTTCTACCTGCTATTACTAATCGCATACTGATCGCATACCAGACAGCCAACACTAGACCAATTTCTACACCCTCATCCCGTAGAACCTTGGGTACTTACTGGCCAACAATGTCATCACGCAAGCATACGTCGAATTTTCTGCATGTTCAGCATCAGTGTACCCATTAACTTGGTCTTCGATATCCACCGTCCTGTAAGCTGTCGTCCTCCTCAGGTACTCACGATCATTTTCAGTAGCAATCCAGGCATGGGGACCAGCTGTTGTGTACAGTTGTCTCTCATAATCTCCCTTCCCTTTCCCGACCCTCTCGAAAGACCTATGTAGCTTGAATGCACCCCTGAAATGACGCAGATCAGACTCAAACTCAAGAACTATGGATCTCATGAAATTGCCAGTCTGACCATTGTATATCGGGGTGAATCGCCTTATCATGTACCCGAGACTTCTCAGTTCATCTCTTACACAAGCAAAACTTCTTCCAGTTACATTGTTACCATTTGTTTCATAAGGGAGATTATGCATTATTATCATTGGAGGGTATGAGTATTTTGTAGACATATTTTTTGTGCTCTGATTTCTAAACACTTTCAATTGGTTTTCCTGTGGTAAGCAAAGATTAATGTCTATTTATAGGTGGTGAAATCTTAACATGCAATTGACAAATGGTGGTTAGTTTGACAGTTGTAAATATTTGCAGCCGTAAACAGTAAAAAGCTAAGCAAATTAATCAAAACACTCAAGAAACCAGATTTCCCGATGTCAAATCTCAGCATATCTTTATTCACATGTACGGTGCTATGGCAACTGATGCAAGCAATATACCAAATCATTATAGCGTTCTTATAGCTCAGATGGAACGAAACTTACCTTCTCAATACGAAATCCACATCATAATTTCCTCTGATCTTCCACATGCCAGCAGTTTCCATCAAAAATTGACAGTAATCACTATTGAAGACAGATGACTACTCCTTTCATTACAAAAGGAATATCTGGGATGAAGTGCAGAGAGGGGAGAGGAGTGACATTTTCGTAAGCTTTGCGTAGGGAATCAACTGTAGATTGATGTTATGATTGTTGATTTTGGTGGAGATGAAAATTTGGGGGAAACTTTCTATTGTGAAGTGTAGGTTCATTGTAGAAGTGGGTTGTGCCACGTGAATGTTATGCTATGTCGTGTCATATTTTACGCACACTAATATGTTCTAAAGAACACCGCGTTTCGTATTTGCAATGTAACAACAGAATAATACGTCAAGGGACGTCGAACCGATAGATAACCGCTATAACCTATATATAACTGATTGTTCAAATTAACAAGCTATCCGTGTCTAAAATCGCAGGTAATGTCGTACATAATGTGTACGTAATGACCCGATGGTACATATCTACGATGTCAAAACATACTCTATGTATCAGTCCTTACAATTAATATTCAAACGATTTGTAAATACTACGTAAATTACAAGGGGTTATTTAGCAATCCCGTGATTTATCACGGGTTGTATACTAGTGATAAATACAAGGAGTTTCATAAAATGCAATGTATCTCCTTAACTATTGAGCAAGAAAATAAGGAACTTCTTACGTGAAATCGATTTCCAAAGTAAGGAACCAGTTTCATAATGTAAAATAGAAAAATAAGTGGATCCACAATATAAATGTATGAAACTTTTATAATTGAGGAGAAATAGAAAGTTCCAAATATGATTAGATGTTATTTAGTGACAATGAAATTATGTTACATAGAACTACAACCAACCATTGTTATTGCCCTTTGTCTCAGACTTTGGTAACAAGTTTGTTACCTAAAGATTAGTTTTCAAAATGGTTCGATTTTCATGTATTTCAGCAGGATAGAGAAAGTGGGAAGGGTAAGTAAGGAAGAAGAAGTGAAATCCCGAAAAGTACTCCCTCCGTTCCAATGAATTTCATATTGGGGCGTCTCAGTGAATTGTTTGCCCTTTCTATTTTAGGAATACTTTTTATATGTAATTGACCCTTGGCTCCACATGTCACCTCCTAATTGCATCTCTTCCCCTTGGTGCCAAAAGTAAAGGCAAACAATTCATTGGAACTGAGGGAGTAATTGGATGCATGGTAAACATGATCTTATGAGATTATGACGGGTCAAATATATTTCACAGATGGGTAATGACAATTTGACAACTCATCCGCTATTCCTCAATCCTTCTATTGTATTGCCTTTATCTCTTCTACTCGATTCATTCCAAATTTGTGAGGAATATGAGCGTCGGACATGGTAATTGCAAATTGGCGATGCCATTGGTAACAATATTTAATTGAGTGGGGGAAAGCGAGGTAGGTAGACAATACCGCACAGTGGAGCAGCGTCCATCCAATCCAAATCCAAATACAATTCAGCGAACAAATATTTTTGTATTCATAAAATTGGAATTTATTAAGATTAGCAAAGGAGGAATACTCATAGTGTAGGAGAGATACTTCTTCTTCTTCTATCATATTCATATTCATATTCATATTCCTTTGATATTAGTAGTATGATTGCACCTTCATCCTCAACCAAACACTCAAACCCCACAAACGACACAAATCCCTAATTTATTGCTTTGATTTGATACCCAATTCCCCTTTCATCCAAACCAATCCCTTCATATTCGATACTCTATTGCACTTGTCTATTTCTACAAATTAATTCATTAATTCTTCATCTGGGTACCTTCATTTCCTCATTTTATCATCTGGGTGGTTCTCTATTTCCGATAATATGGATAATTAATGACAGATTAGGGTTCTGATTATTCAAAGTCTGCGTTTTGGGGGTTCTGACTGAATTTGATTTGTGATGTCGACCAATCTCCGGGGTGTTTTTGTAGTTCTAGCAGTAGTAGTATTGTTTGCCGAGTTAGCACGGGTTGACTCATCTAGGGTTACCGAGTTGGGTTCTTGTCCTGCTATTTCCATCACTGATGCGATCTTAGGTACACCAGATTCGATTTGCCGTCTTCATCATTCTTACGACGTTGCCGTTATTGAGGTAAATTCGCCGCTTCCTTTTCTAAAGATTTCAGATTTCGATTGCAGAAAATTGATTGTTTTATACTGTCCTTACGTTTATGATCTTTTGCTAAAACGAATTTGGGAATATGACTCTCCTAGATTGTTAACTCCACTGTTTGCATTTCTTGTTATGAATAGATTAGCTCACATATTTATTATTGAGGTAGATAAATAATGTTAGTAAGTAGGAGCCAGTTGCGGAATTGGTGTCATTCAAGTTTAATGCTTTGCAATGGAGGATAACTGTCTCGATTTGGTGTCGTTCAAGTGTTGAATGAACTCGTTCATATCCCCTTTTTATAAGAAGCATGGACCAACTACCACCATGATGAATTTGTAGACTTTTGTTGTTCATTTTATGTTAGGTTATAAAATAATTAGAGATGACCTAAATTGGATGTGATGTTGCTAATTGGAGAGGGCCTAAACGGATGATTAGTAAAGAGCAAGTGGAACAAAGTGGCGTTTAATAATCGTCAATGTCATGGAAAATATGAGGTGGTG
This sequence comes from Agrostemma githago, assembly GCA_958450325.1. Lineage (NCBI taxonomy): Eukaryota > Viridiplantae > Streptophyta > Magnoliopsida > Caryophyllales > Caryophyllaceae > Agrostemma > Agrostemma githago. The sequence continues at coordinate 60,527,777 of OY288257.1, read as the reverse complement.
TGGATAACCCTATAAAATTTCGGCTAGTGGAGAATTATATGATTCCTTCTCCATCTGTTTCTGGTCCATAGATTGTATATGGTCGTTGGATGGTTAAACAAGGGAGCTGCCAAATAGAACTTTTTGTCAAGAAATACATTGGCAAACATGGTTCAGATTTTCGGCATGTGCAGTTACTTAGGAATCCATCCCTTGGTTGCCTAATTGGTTATCGATATGTCAAGTTTGATATGAGATATCCTCTTATGGTATATTTTGTACCGATTTTAAGAAGGCACCTATATAGAATACGCACGAAGTGACTCTATTTTCTGTGGATTGAGTAACTCCATTAACCCAACTTCATCCTTCTCCGCACAAGCTTTTCTAAATATACACAATTATTCGTATATTTGCAATTTACATCTGTGAGGATTTGCTTGTCAACGTCTTTAGCGGGTTATAGTATCCTAAATTTGTAGAGTTGTAATGTGGTTTACGATCTTTGCTATCTTAAAAATTGGGGAGAGAACTCTTTTTTAACCAATGTACTTGTCATGTGACCCTGTATATCAGAGTAGAACACGCCCTTACAACATGATGCAGTTTCATCACTGACATCTGAGATGTTTATCACTTCTCTTCCCATTTAGACTTAGCTATGAAAGACGTGGAGCGCACAGAAGCAAGGAGGGCCCACACAACAAAATGTGCGCCTTATAGAGACAAAATGAACAGTTTTTGAAAACAAATTTGTATTTTTAGAATCAAAAACTGGTCCCGTTGTACGGATTATTCTTTTGATGTCTACCATTCTGCACATATTTCCCTTTCTTAGTTTTATTAAGGTGCGTGTGAAGGCTTGCACACAAGGTTGTAAATATCTGCCGCGAACACCGAAACACGAATGAGTTATATAAGATTCTGAAGTTTACTGTGGTTGTATATGAAGCCAATATTGGCCACAGTTCTAGCAAAATGATCGAAATTAAACGGTGGCAGGCGATCATGAAATTTAATTCCAAATTGAGACTTAGAGATGCCACTTTTTGAATTTTGGAGGGAGGCAACATGTAAAGAAATAAAAGTAGGGTATAGAGAATAAATGAAATGACATTAATAGGAATATTTTTTTGGAGAACTTTTGTGGAAATCGCGTACTAGTGTGCCTCAACAGCCGCTCCTTACACAAAAGCAGTGTGCGTGCAACACTGCAAGGCTCCTAAGGTATTTGCCTCCGTGAGCGTTGTTCTTGAGCGCAAAGAAGTTTCATTATTTGAAACTTGGCTAGTTTTGCCTTACTCTCGATACATTTAGGCATTTCCTGTTCTCTTCTGTTTTTGTATTGTGTACCCTTCACTTGAAAATTTGTGGTAATGAACTAAATAGTACTTTGGTTATTATTGAATTTTTATTGACAATCAGATTTCTAGCTGATGGCAGTTCTTTTGTTTTTTAAGGGAGATGAAGGGTCATTGCAGAAGGCACTGCATTTGGTGCATAGCCTTAACCAGGACTATGTAGCTGTACTCTTTTATGCATATTGGTGCCCATTTTCTAGGAACTTCAGACCAAGCTTTTCCATGCTTTCTACTTTGTATCCATCTATTCCACACTTTGCAATTGCAGAATCAGTTGTGAAACCAAGGTTTGAACTCATCTATCTCCCTTACTAATAAAGATACTTTTATATTTCTTTTTTTAGATATAATATATATATCTCATGTGTATTTATGATTTTCTATTACAGCATTCTTTCGAAGTATGGAGTTCATGGGTTTCCGACTCTTTTTCTTCTGAACTCTACGATGCGTGTTCGTTATCGTGGTTCCCGTAGTCTGAGTTCACTTGTTTCTTTCTACAGTGATGTCACTGGTAAATTATTTTTTCCATTTCAAGTCGACTTTATTATATATTTATTACTTGTATTAAATTGGCTTGAAACTCTAAGGGTATCTTTGGATTGAAAGATTTGGAGGGAAAGGGATAGGAGGGGGAAGCAATGGATTTAAAATCCCTTATTTGGCTGGCAAATGAGGGTGGAGGAGAAGGGATTTGGAGGGATCCATTTTTCCCTCCCTAAGCCTAATCAGATTCCTTCCTCCATAAGAAAGATTTTGAAGAGAGATTGTATCCAAACAACCACACTTAAAAATCTTTGGAATGACTGTCCTTTAAGCAGACGTCTTATCAGTTAAGTATTTTATAGTGTATTCAAATGCTAAGGAACAGTCTGATAAAGAATTTTCCTGATATATCTGCAACTAGACTTCGCTAGGGATACAGGTTCGCTACAAGTTCATGTTGAGTTTCAAGTTGAGAAAGGGGTATACGGGTCATTTCAGGGTTGTTTCAATTTGAGTTTGAGTCTACTTCGGGCTGCTGTTTTTCGATTTCGGTAGGTGAATTCTGGTTGGGTTATGAATGCAAGGTCTTGTCTATCTACAACTTGTTAAGTGACAACGCTCTCGTATGTTTGTGGTTGTCACCTCTCGTTTTGACTTCTACCATTGTATCTGTTTGGTTGTGAGGAAGTTAGGTCTATCAAATCAAATACAAATAAACTAGCTTGCATCACTTCTGCATTGTAGGAATAGAAGGAGATCCGAGGGAGCAGTTGCCATTTGACAAAATAGAAAGCGCATCAAATGAGGAAAATAACAAGGAAGAGGCAGAAGATTGCCCTTTCTCATGGGCAAGATCTCCTGAAAACATGCTCAGGCAAGAGACATATCTGGCTTTAGCCACCACTTTTGTGGTTCTGAGGTTCATGTACCTTGTGTTCCCTTGTCTCCTCGAGTCTGCTCGCACTTGGAGAAGAAACATGCAACTTGTGAGGGTCACCAACTTGTGGGAGCGTCCTCTGCGATACTTGAAACAAAACAAAACATTTCTAAGCTCTTTTAGGGATCCTCGCAAGGCAAGTAACTTTCAGGAGGGTGCTATAAACGCCAGAGCATGGGCATCTAAGTCATTGGCTTCTGCAGTCTCTATAGATGATGCAACTTCCAGTAGAGTTGTTACAGCAAGTGCAAGTCACTGAGATCTTCGCCCAACTCTTCATTCCCAGGTTGCATCGTCTTATCATGGGAATGAGCGGGCTTTTGATAAGCCAGGCGTTATCACCGAATGTGACGAGTCTTATTCCTCATTCATGTAAAATTATGAGCTATTCGACTGCAAATCGAGTCTTTCTGTGAATAGTTAGATTACAGAACTGTCTGTTTACATTTTTTTTTTTTTTCAGATGTATTACCAATTTTTCCATATTATGAGAATTGGGCAACGCCTGCGATGAAACCCCCGTAGAGGGATGTAAGAGCTTCCTCTTTAATTGTGTATATTATGACTGTTGATGTAATTCAGTGATGTTTTCGACATGCTTTTCCCCGAAAGCTTCATTTCTCTTTGGCCAGGAGCCTTTCATATATAATTAAAGTCTGTCTAATCATTCAATCTCCTCTTATGTGAACTTCTCATCCAATGCCGAGTTTGCTCGTTACAAAACTACTCGTACAGTTCAAGGCAAGACCAAGCCTTGTACTGTGATCTCGACACTTCTTGTGGTGAAATGTTGCAATGAATGCGTGTCAGAGTTCGATTGTGATGCAATCACCACTGGATTCATCTTCAGACGCATATATAAATTATAATGTAATGGCCAAGGGAAGAGACATTTAAATAATTCATATTAATATATAGAAATATTTTCAAGAATTTAAAAAAAATAAGGGATAATAATACTCCTATCAGATTCACCCTGGACAAACTGTAACAAAAAGTATACAGTTGTCTAGAAACCACCTACCAATACCATCCATTTCCTCCCAATCATAAACTTTACATTAAAATCTTCAGAACATTTGTATAGAGAATAGGTAAATCTGTGGAGCTTGACCTTTTCTTTTTAATAGAAGAAATGTAAGTTCACCAAAAAAAAACACTAGTAAGTTTGCATCAGCTCGCTCAGAACCACAGATTCACAGGTCCCATCACCAGTCACCGGAATCTTACGACAATAATAGAGATATCATCTTTGCTTTCTCTTTTCAACGCTTCAGCTGCTAATTGCTTCGCTGCCTTATGTGGATCTTTTATCTTTATTGCCATGTCGACCGCCTCTTGATTGTTCATCACCTATATGAATCATTGGGATTACAATGCTTTTCTTGAAACCTATTGAATATTGTGAGGATATATACAATCGTTTGCAACCAGGAGTCCAGGACAATATATATGGGATGAAGGAAATACAATTAACCTTACGTATTACTCCATACCTTCCAAAGACCGTCACTTGCAAGTATGAGGATTTCAGCATTGATATCAATATTGGCGTCTCGTACATCAGGATCAGAACGAAGATGTGTCTTAAGGCTCTTGTCTCCAAAAGCACGTGAAACTGCTAGCTGACCATTCACTCTAGGTACGTCTCCTAATAATAATAACAAAACACCCGAGTTATTTTTGCAGGTAAGTGCATCATTATACATATAAGCTGATTAAAACAATGACGAACGTGGGACCTGGAACTTCTTGAATGAATGGTGCTTGCCCTTCACAGGCTACCAGCTAACCTAATTGAGAAGTCCAAATAGACAGGCACGCCATGTAAAGGTGCACATGAAAGTCAAAAATCCAAACAACTCCCATATCTGGTCAACATGACCAAGTATGGCGTGCATATGAGAAAGATATTAAGCGGAAGATTGAACTGACCAGCTCGAGGAAAAGAAAACCCAATTCCATCTAGAATGTGAATTTAGCGCACTGTCACTACAACTCAAAAAATGACATATTTTTGTACATCCAAAAAAGAAGACATACTGGCGAAACAAAACAGAAGATTGACGGGGACCATTTGAGGAGAAACGTGAATGATTAAATTGATAAATTTGTAGTAATTGCTCTCACGGGTTGAGAAAGTGAGAGGAAGTAGAAAAGATTAAAATCTTACACATTAAACGGAAAAACGATCCTGCTAAGTATCAACAATCGCCAATGTTCCTCCAATTTTAGCATATAAAATTACGTTGGCTTAATAACAGAGTTTTTTTTTTTTTTTTTGCCAACGGGCTTAATAACAGAGTTATAAGTATATATTTACACATGAGGTCAATGGTTGAAAACTTAGCACTGCTTATATTCTAGCCGGAGATCCACATTCCACAACAATTTACTCGTGCACGTTACTCAACACTGGGTCATGGGTATGACAATTCAACATTTTATCTTAGGCCAATATAAGAAAAGATAAGATTAAAAAAAAATCATGTCCGATACTTGGGACATGCACTTGTCTAAGATACTTCTAAGTTCTGGCAGATTAGGGATTAGCATAGGTCACAGCACAGCACAGCACAGTCATTGTCAAAAATATTTCAACAACTCTCGTAGCTTCTAATGATTTTAACAGACTCAGGAGATGTGAGACAGATAACAACTAGGACTATAGGAAAGGCGAATCGGAAGAGAGGATGTGTAGTAAACCTGGCATATTTGAAACGAATCCTCCTTTGCCTTCAATGAAACCTCTCTCTGAGCCGGGTTCATGATCAACACTCATTTGTAAGGCCCGGCCCCCTCTCGAGAGAACAGCTCGGGAATCTCCTACATTTGCAATCCATAACTTCCTCCCATTGAAGATAATAGCAGTAACAGCAGTTGAACCACCTCTTGAAAGTTGCGAATTCATAGACAATATCGTTTTGTCAGTTTTCACATAGGCATTTGAAATTGCTCTTCTAGGGTCAACCCAAAACTCTTCCTAAAAAGCCAATAGGAGATGAACTATGGTCACAATTTTAAGAACAGCAAAGAGAAATACGCTAACACTTACATGCTACGTAGCCCCGACTCGACACACGCCAAGGTGTCCAAGTGTCGGATACAGCTATTTTCCTCAATTTTTTCAAAAACTTTTTGGTCCGAAATGAAGGGTTGAATTGTCATATCGTGTCGAACCCTTCAAGTCTCAGACGTACGGCCAAAGTGCAAAAATGAAGTGTCATAGTAACATAGGTTATAAGACGAGTGACACTAGCTCATAAACCATACAGTTAGACGAGAAATATACAAGGATTCAAAATCATCTAACATGTGAGGCAGTCTCACGTAGGACTTAGTAGAATAAATAAGACACAAATATGAATAACTCAAACCTCAGTCAGAATATTAGAAAACAGATTGGTTTGTAGATAGGAAGGCACTCCATTCCCCATATGGCCATCAAATATAGCAAACAGTCCAAGCTCATGTTCTTGCATCTGCTCAAACTTAGCGACATGATAATCTTCCATCGGATGATTAGCTTTACCCTTCACTAGACTGTAACCATACGTCATTTGACCTTGTTGGCTTTTACCTTTCCCAGAAGAGCATGATATCTGATCCCCGGAGATCTAGAATACAGACAAAAAAAAAAAATCAAAATTTGCACCATGCAACTTCAACAATGTGCAATTGGGAAGTTGTAATACCTTAAAATATTAAGATTTTCATAGTCCAATGATCCCATATAAACTCTTTCGAATCCGAATCAGTTGCAAAACAAGTATCCTAATTTTTAGAAAATTTGCTCGGTATATAAACCTATGTCACTCCGAAACTTCAGAACATGCCGTGTTGCACATCAGACACCAACATGACACTTCTATACTTCAATTTAGAAAAAAAATTCAAAATTTTGCACAAAAGTGTCTGACACTCCAACCGCGTAGAAGAGTTTGAGTAACACTGATTTAAACTACTTTTAGATTAGATCAGATAATGCTCTGTACATGTAACCCTGCTAAAGTGACTAATGGCGTATAGGACCGTCCTATATCACTAGACGGGTTTAAAAGAGAGTAAACCCAAACCCGACTTGAAAAGAGTAAAAAAAAAGTTACTCGTATCAATTAATATCTGCGCTATTATTGTTATGGGTAAACCCTATTATGTAAGACCGTCTCGTGCAAGAATTTGCCAACTGCAACAGGGTTTTGTGGCTGATAACTGATTTACCAATTACCAAGTTCAAATCTTTTACAGTAAACCAGAGCAAAATCCTAAATAAATGCACCAAAAAACAATCCTATACGATAATTTCAACCATTTGAAACCCATATTTCCAAACACCCAAAATTACAATCAAAATTGAGAAAAGGGGGATGACAAATTCGGTGAAGAAATTGGATGAAGTTACCTCAGAAGCATTGCAGCAACATAACTTGTCCATGACGGCCACAATTTGATGATGATCAACAAAAACAACTCCAATTCCTTGATTATATCAATAAAGCAAAACAACCCATTTATTAATTTGTCACTAATAAGTCAACCAAACACACAAAAAAATTAATTAAAAATGAGAGGAAATTGAATAGGGCACATGAAAAATACTTCACCAAACCCCAGAATTGAAGGATTATAGGCAGTCTGCTTAAATAGTCACTGTCTAGACTCTAGAGAGTGGATGTGTGGATTATTAATAATTAATAATAATAGTATTGTAGTAGTTGGTATGCATAATTCTGAATCATACTAATTCTTCGTGGAGAAAAAATCAAAGAAAAACAAATGAAATAGTAGTAGTAGTAGTAGTATATGTATATGAATGTATTAAAAAATGGTTGGTGTTGGTGTTGGTTTTTGAAGGGAGTATGCAAGGAATGGAGGAGTGGCTTAATTGTTTAAAAAATCGGAGAGATATTGAGGAAATAGAAAGAAAGACAGAGAGAAAGAAAGAAATCAAGGAAGAAAGGAAAGAAATTGACTCATGGAGGTGGGAAAATGAAAAGGTGATATTTGGGATTACTCCTTTACCATCACCCCCAATTACTTCGTATCACCGACATTAATTACGTAAATGATGTCCGTAAATGATGTCTTTATTCTATAAATATTTTTTAAAATAATACTCTACAAAAACAACAATATAGGATTCGAACCCGCGACCTCCGAGACATATCTCATGAGCACAAACCACTGATCCAAGGAATCAATTTGTAACTAATATGCAATAAAAATATATAGTATGTTAATTACACGAAATTGATTTCAGGTCATTAAATCTCATCATCAGTTCACGAGGCATAATTAATCACCTCCTTTACCAAATCAATCTTCCGATCATCCATCTTCTTCCATCGATCTTACAAAATCATTGATGTTGTTCACCATTTCACGAGGAAGGGTTGTAAATGTTCATCCCACCTTCTCGATAATGCATCACCGGTTTTACCAATTTCTTTAATTACTCATCTTCATCGTAACCCTACGCCATTAATCATGATTCATCTCCATTGCTAACCTTACTCAAGGTGTCAGGTTGAAGGATCTAACCGTTAGGGTGATTTACAGATGGAACAGGGCGAACTACACGAACAAGAATACAACTGACGCTGTTGAGTTGTTGCTCATCGATGCTAAGGTTGTTACATCCATTTGATTAATTTCTTTCTGTATTGCTGTTATCTATATATTTTGGTTGAACTTGATCCCAATCCATTTTTCTTTTGTCCGTGATTCCAGAATGATTTGGTACAGGCAACTATTAAAAAACCGTTGTTGAGTAGGTTCAATGACAAATTTGTCACCGGTCAGGTGTACAGTCTACGTAGTTTGACCGTTGCCCCCAATGTAGGCGTAGACAAGGCCACCACTCATACCTGCAGATTAAATGTCGAGTTCTCCACTAAAGTTACTCACTTGCCTAACGATGTCTCAGTACCGTCTAATTGCTACCGGTTTGTTAGCTTTAAGGATATCAACGATGGCAAAATTGCAGTCAATCAGTACATAGGTATCCTTTTGTGAAGTTTTCATTGCATATGTTTTTTTCTTACTAATCTACTTCTCCGTACGTCTGTTTTTTTATGAATTTCTTCCTATGCAGATGTTGTTGGTAAGGTCTACGAGATTGGACCAATTACTGAAACAAAGAACGGTTTTAAGTGTAGAAAAATCAAGTTGGAAGATACAGAGTACGCCTCTCTTTCTTTCTCCTCTTTTGTTCTACCTTCAAATTTGTAATTTTGTCACAACTTTGTTCCCTTTTTTCTGTCTGCTTAGTGGCGACGTTCTTCAATGCACTTTGTGGGCACCGCATGCCGTGGATCTACCTGAGGTACTGGCTATTTTACCCAACCTTCACCAGTCGAAAGTAGTTGTTCTTATATGTGTGGAGCCGAAGCTATTTGACAGTAAGTACCTCACCTTGCCGTCCGTTCTACTGATGTTTTATTCACAATTATTCTTTCGAAGTAAGTAACACTCTGTTCTCACACTACAGATTCTTGGGTTGTGCAAACTACCTTCAATGCAACGACATTTGAAGTTAATCCAAAGTTGCCCGAAGTCGATGCCTTTCAAGAGAGGTTCTACATATTTAAATTTATACTATCATGATTCGATAATTTTTTCTATTCTTTCATACTGTTCTTTTATAACATCGTGTGATATGATCCTGCAGTCTTTCATCTCAAGCTCCTAGCAATTCATTACAAATTATCGATGAAGCTGCGGATGGTGAGAGCTTCCACATTCCGGTAGATGAAGTTCTTTCTGTAAAACAGATTCTTGAAAGCGAAAAGGTTTAGTCATATCTCCTTTACATTAATCTTCTATATATGTACAATTCTACATATTATTGACAACCATTAAAATCGTTGACAGGGTGGGTCGTTCTATACCGTGGCAACCATAATTGACATTGAATCTACAGCGGGGTGGTACTACAACAGCTGCAAGTCTTGCAGATCAAAGGCAGTGAAGAACGATAAAGGGAGGTGGTTTTGTAAGAATCTGAATTGTGATGGAAGCAAAATTGGCTTCACGAAGAACAACCCTAAGTGAGTCTCCCGTAACTACCTATCCAAATTAGTACTTGCAATGCAGAAATCTCTTTTAATAGCAACTGTCGTCATCGTCGTTACAGGTTTCAGGTAAAGTTTGCAGTTGTAGATTTCTTTGGAATTGAATGTCAGTTTGTTGCATTTGATCATCAGGTCGAAAAGTTTCTCGACTACAGTGCCACCAAGTTGATTGCAAAGATGGAGAAGGTATTCGTATAACTGTACAATTCGATTAGATTTCATTGTCAATGTTTGTTTTGTATAACCTAACCTCAGCTCTTTTACTTTCACCAGAATGGAGAAGGTCATTTTATGCCTGCAGAGCTAGCCACTTTCATTGACAATCGCTTTCTCTTCAAGATAAAAATAGACGAGAAGTTCAATGTCGAACACTCGTCTACATCTTACACAGTTTCCTGGATGTCTGACGACGTAGACAAAATACACATGTGGCACATGAAGTACGAAGAGGCAATTAAGGTTGTCTTTTAACTATTTTTGTTCCTGTTTTTTTTCCACATATGTAACTTTGTAAGTCTCAAAATTATATTGATTGCAACTTACTCTTTTGTCTCCAGAAAATAATGGACGAGTATGGTCTATCAAAAACTACTCTAAGCAATCCGAATTTCAAACGTACTGTTCACGGAGAACCTACGCAACCTGCGGATGCCACATCTGTCGGAGTACATGAAGCTTAGGGAACTTCGCATTCCAGTCAGGTATTCCTTATTTTCGTCACACATTTTAATATGTTGCGTGTTTGATTTTTAAGTGGAAGTGTTTTTCACTCCAACCTTATACCGCAAATTATGACTCTACTTTTTCTTTGGACATTAAGGTCGTTGACTCTGAAATCGCGTCCAACTCTTCGAGGCATACACCCCTGAAGATGAATGGAGATTCGCTTGAAGTCGAACCATGTACTCCAGTTGGTGGTGCCTCTGATGCTCAATCTGTTGTCAAGAAAGGGAAATCTGCTTCATCTTAAATCGTCTTCCATTAAAATATTTCCAATGATGTGGCAAATGGCCGTCCGATTATTGTCCACTACTTTTCAGATACATTTTTAATCTACTTAGGGTGTTACATACACCCTTTAAGACTTGCTATTTTGTACCTTGCTTATCTACGCTCATGTAGTGGAATATTTGCATACCATTTTATCTCAACTATCTTATCTGAATTTAGTTATACTGTCTATTTTACCTGTTTTTGTGTTTGTTGTTGCACATGTATAGGCTATAATAAATATTGCAGGGACAATGCAGTTTTGGCCCCACAACTTTTTTCATAAATTGGTGAGACACCTTCCGTCTCCTAAAATACTTCGTAAGATGTCTTCAAACAATGTATTTAAGTACTCCTCCTGCTTCCGTTGTTAGTTTTCTTTTTTGTTCCCTTTTTTGTCTTACTTATATATTTGTCGTGTTTTCAACTGCAGGACATACATATTTCTACTTGGTGACTTAATTGGACTCCCACACTTATCTGTTGGCGGTTATTTAACTGTTGTCTTCGCAAAATATTATAATCAGTTTTATTTTACAACTTTTTACACCACTTCTCTAACGTGTAGTGTAATTGTTTCTTTGTATACTTATTTAGTTTGTTATATTGTACTTATGTATACATCACAATTTCTACGCAACATGAGCTCCATTTAAGTCTACCTTTAATATAATCTACAAATTAACATTCAATTGTAGTGCAGTTATTTTTTGTATACTTTTTAGTTTTACATAGTGTGATTTTTTACACATCAGAATTTTTAACTTATTTTTTATGTAATTCACTTTTGTGTCATTTCTTCATTTTCACAACTTAGCCTATTGTTCACGAATCATAAAATTCATTACGCTGCGTCCTACCATATTTCTGCAGTCATTTACTACGACATTCTTTTTACAACTACTGAAATTCGTTACAACGTGCATTATACATACACGTTCCGGGATGTAATATTACTCTCAGACACCTTCCATCGTGCTTCCCAGATTCAGATGTTAAGCACCACGAATACCATATTGCAGGAACTAATTGTTGTTTATTCTTCATAGTGCAATATAAGCCTGATTTATGTCTACCTCTAATGTAATCTACAAATTATTACTCAGGTGTATCGTCTGTCCGAGGACCATCAACAATAAACAAGCATCGGCTGTACTTCATCTCTGTTTCGTTTTTCAGAAGACGTAAACATCTTTCACATACCAGCCACGCCGTAGCTACAGGTTATCGAATTAGTATAATACATACCAGTGATGTATACCTAGGTTGCACGGACACGGCCCATTAGGGGAGTATCCGTGTCGGACACCGTGTCGGACACGGACACGGCTGGGACACGGCTAAATATGTGTCCGACACGGTTTTTTGCGTGTCTCGGTTTTTTTTAAAAATCCGATACGTATTGGACACGGACCAAGCAATATAAGACACAGTTTCCTCTTATTTGCCCTAAAATTGAAAACATACGTCATAACTCATACCTCCTTCAGACATTCACCCCCAATTCAAACATACCCAGCCTTCACCCCGATGCCGACGCCCGACGACGCCACGCCCACGCCGGCACAGACGCAGCCAACGCATTCTTCGCACAGTCAGGTTCATTTTTTCGCATTCTTCACACAGTCTTTGCATTCTTCATTTTTTCGATTCAATTAGATTTTGTGGTTTGTTATTCTTGTTTATTACTTATTTAGGTTCTATTTCTCGGATTTGATTTCGATTTAATTGGATGTTTAATTGGAGCTATTTGGGTTCTATTTCTAGGGTTTATTATTTCAATTGGATATGTTTATTCTTTAATTGAATTTTTGTGTGTTTTAGTGACTGTTGTTGTAGTGTTGTGACTGCTTTTGAAGTGTTTGTTGAGTGGTTTGTTGTGACTGCTATTGATTGGGGTTTGTTGTGAGTTTGTGGTTGTTGTTGAAGTGTTCAATCGTTGATATTGAGTGATTAAAGCAAAGAACGGTTCTATAGTCTTGTTGTAACTGTTGAATTGTTTGTTTATTTGTGTTGTATAAGTTTTGTTTACTAGTAATCAAAGCATTTTTATTCTTAAGTTTTGTTTAGTTGATAGTGGTTAGTGATTTAGTCAAAATACTTGATTAGGTTAATCATACATTAGTTCTATAGTCTATAGAGCACAAAACTTTCATTGTTGATGAGTTGGTTTTATGTTATGTTCTAGGTGAAACTTTGGTCTTATGTTATGGATTCAAGTGGTGGTAGTACTAGTATTCAAAGTGAAGAGGTTGATGAGAATCCTTTGTGGAAATTTGTGAAGAGTGGAGAGTACATTAAGGGGAGAACCAAGATGTGGGATGTTGGTGGGGATGCTTTTGATAATCTTGATGATATTGGTAATCTTGATGTGGCTAACCTTTCCCTTGATGAGCCCGACATAGAAATAATGCTCTTTCCTAATGATGAAGCCCTTGATATTAATGACTTCGATGATAGTGTTTAGGTTGATGCTTGATGATGAACAATTTTATGTTTATTTGGTTATTATTTGGTAAGAATTTTAATTACTTGGATTTTTATTTGTAAGACTTATGTTTGAACTTGTGTTTACGCGACCTATTTTGTTATTTTACATTTGTGGTCTTATAAGTGACCAGAATGTGAATGTTCGATTGTTCGTTATAAAGAGCCTAAAATTCTCTTTATTTCAATATATATATTGTCTTTTTTTCCCGTGTCCCCGTGTCTCAAAAAAATTCGAGCGCCGTGTCCCGTGTCCGATACGTGTCCGTGTCCGTGTCCGTATTCGTGCAACCTAGATGTATACTTACTAACCATAATTTGTTTCTCATGTATTTTATCACAGGATGGGAAGGGTACGATGACTTAGGGGATCTGGAGTTTAAGTGCCAGAAGTGCTCCGCGTTCATGTGGTACAATGAGAGATCGAGAATGGGCCGTAGACCGCTTATCCCATCTTTCACCATGTGCTGTAGAGATGGTGTGGTTGAATTACCGTATCTCACCGAACCCCCCCAACCAATCAAGGATCTCTTACATGGTATTCATCCCAAAAGTAGACACTTCATTGATAATATCAGGATGTACAATTCAGCTCACTTATTTACTTCAAGTGGTGGCAAAGTAGATGACTCTGTAAACAGTGGTCGTGACCCATACACTTACAGAATTGGTGGGCAGAACTCTCATCTGATTGGCAGTTTGTTGCCTGCGATCAATGAGCCACCCAGATTCTGTCAACTTTACATATACGACACCAATGACGAGATTAGTAACAGAAAGCGTGCTTTAAGGTCTCATATCTTCCTCATAATAATTTCCATATTTCATCAAAGTTTTTTGTCTTTTCTACATTAAAATTTTTGCAATGTTATGCGTACTTATATGCAGGGGGCAGTCATCCACTGTAGATAGGTTTGATGACGGGATAATGGCTGAAATTAAGTCTATGCTTGACGCGTACAACCCCTTAACACAGTCATTTCGTATGGCCAGAGATAGCATACTGAATTCCGATGAGAGGTGTGAGGTTAGGTTGCGGTTGATTTGTGCACGATGTACAGACGGACGTGAATATAATCTTCCTACTGTTTCTGAAGTGGCCGCACTTATTGTCGGTGACATTGAGGATACCATTGAAAGCAGGGACATAATAATCGAAGAAAGGTGCGGTCGCCTTCAACGTATATCTGAACTCCATCCATCGTATTTGCCGCTTCAGTACCCTCTATTTTTTCCACTAGGTGAGGACGGTTATCGTTTGGGTATCAAACACTGTCAGGAATCAGTCGAAGCAAGTCGCAATCCTGCCACGGCACACAACAAGTTAACTTTAAGAGAGTGGTTTGCGTTTCGCTTGCAAGACAGACTACCCGACGTAGAACCCGATACATTACTTCGAGGATGCAGATTACTACAGCAATTAATTGTCGACGGATATACAATGATAGAGGCACAACGGTTGACATATTTGAAATTCAATCAGCCGAAGCTTCGATCTGAAAACGCGAAGCAGTTGCGCGCAACTGCCGCCAGCGGCGAGACTGACTCATCATCTGTAGGCGTCAAGTACATACTCCCTTCAAGCTTTGTCGGTGGTAAGGGATACATGTGTGAGACTTACCAGGATACGATAACAATTTGTCGTTGGTGTGGATACCCTGATCTGTTTGTCACCTTTACCTGCAACCCGAAATGGCCAGAGATAACTAGGTTTGTGAAAAAGAGAGGGCTGAACCCAGAGGATAGGCCCGACATTGTAACCCGTGTATTCAAACAGAAGTTGGACCTCCTTATCAATGATTTTAAGGACAATCATATTTTTGGGAGGACGAGAGCAGGTAACCTCTCTGATTACACATACCTTTTGTTATGCTATTTTTGTTTCAATGCTGTAAATACTCAACTTATCCATCGTCATTTTCCATCTGCCTGCAGTTGTGTACACTGCGGAGTTCCAGAAAAGAGGTCTCCCTCATGCTCACATCCTTCTTTTTTTGGAGAGGGACGACAAATTCCCAGAAGCTGGCGACGTGGACACTATTATATCCGCCGAGATTCCTGACCCGTTGGAAAACCCATCACTATATGAAGCTGTGAAGGACTTGATGATCCACGGTCCGTGCGGGCATGCCAATCTCAAATCTCCTTGCATGGTTGATGATGTTTGCACAAAGAGGTTCCCCAAACCCTTTTGCAAACGGACAACGGTTCACGGTGATGGATACACCATGTACAAGAGGAGGGACAATGGTGTAACTGTCGAGAAGGGCGGCGTTAGTGTCCACAATGGCTTTGTCGTTCCATACAACGCAGAGCTGTTGTCGAGATATCATGCCCACATAAACGTTGAGTGGTGCAATCAAGCACGATCCATTAAATACCTATTCAAGTATGTGAACAAAAAATACGACAGAGTTACTGTCGGAGCCGCAACCAGGAGGAACCCGGACGAAATTGATCACATACAAGAGTACTACGACTGCAGGTATGTGTCGCCTCCCGAAGCAACGTGGCGTATTTTCTCATTCGACATTCATTACAGGACTCCTCCCATAGTTTGCTTGGAGTACCATCTCCCCAATGAGCAGAATGTTGTCTATAATGATGACGACCCGCTTGATGAGATAGCTGCTCGATCTAATGGCGCTCGAACCAAGTTTGTCGCTTGGATGGCATACAACGCAGACCACCCCGAGTCGAGGGATTTGACATACTCTGAGTTTCCTTCCAAATTTGTCTGGCATAAAGATAAGAAATCGTGGGCACCCCGCAAGCAAGGTTTTAGCCTCGGAAGGATGTACCACATGTCCCCAAATGATGGCGAAAGATATTACATGAGAATGCTCCTCAACTTCGTACGCGGTGCAACGTGTTATGAAGATATAAGGACCGTTAGAGGTGTCGTGCACGATACATTCAAAGACGCATGCTACGCATTAGGTTTGCTTGGTGACGACAAGGAGTACATTGATGCAATAGAGGAGGCAAGTTACTGGGGTACAACCAAATACCTCCGCAATATGTTCGCGACATTATTATTCTCGGGAAGCCTGATCAAACCAGAGGAAGTTTGGCGAAAAACGTGGCACCATCTATGTGACGATATCTTAAGTCGTCGACGGAGGGAGCTCCTTAACTTTGGTCACCTATCAGTCCTTCATACTCTTTTCCTTCATTTCATTCGTCCATTTAACATTTCGGTCAGTGTAGACCACCATCTGTCGTCATTATTTACCATTCAAATTTATTAACATTTGCTCATACTGTGCCACAGATTTGCAGCTAACGGATCAGCAGCTGCAGAATTACGCGCTATCTGAAATTGAGTCTATGCTTCAAGCCAATGGAAGCTCCCTCTCTAAGTTTCCTGATATGCCGCAGCCGGATTACGACTTACACACGTTAGACTCCAATAGATTGATTTCTGATGAGTTGAACTGTGATCATGACCAGTTGCGATTGGAGCATGAGTCTTACATGTCCTCCATAACTGTTGAGCAGAAGGCTGTGTACAATGAGATTATGAGAGCCGTTGAATCTGGGACAGGTGGTTTTTTCTTTGTGTATGGTTATGGTGGTACGGGCAAGACTTTTATTTGGAAGTCTTTATGTGCCGCGTTGAGAAGCAAGGGCCAGATAGTACTTCCGGTGGCCTCTAGCGGGATGGCTGCTATACTTTTGCCCAGAGGGCGTACAGCTCATTCTAGGTTTAGCATACCCATTAACGTCGATGAGAACTCTTTGTGCCCAGGTATAAGGCCGGGTTCAGACCTGGCTGAACTGCTAAAAATGACCAAACTAATCATCTGGGACGAGGCTCCTATCGTCAGTCGTCACTGTTTCGAGGCACTTGACAGGAGCCTCAGAGATGTAATGAGATTTGTGAATCCGCAACTTGCGGATAGACCTTTTGGTGGCAAGGTTGTCGTTTTGGGCGGTGATTTTAGGCAGATTCTACCGGTTGTTCCCAAAGGAAGTCGCCAGGATATCGTTCACTCAGCAATCTGTTCGTCTCTTATTTGGAGAGATATTAAGGTGACTACCAAGTTGTTATATGAAACGTGAAATTTGTAGCTTACGTTTTCTCCAAGTATATTCTCCAATCATGTTAACCTTTCTAAGTAAGTTTATATGTGTCACATGTAATCAACGATCACCACTTACATAGCTGTGTATGCTGTCCTTCAATTGTAGGTGCTCAAGCTGACCACCAATATGCGGCTTCAAGTTGGACAGCCTGATTCAACCGTCGAGGAGATCAGGGAGTTCTCCGACTGGATATTGTCTGTTGGTGACGGTGTTGCAGGTGGCATTAATGACGGGATTGCAGAGATTACCATTCCCCGAGAGATGCTCATTGACCCCGGTCCAGACCCAATTGCCTCAATAGTCCACAGTACTTACCCAGACCTAATTAATCGATATTCAGATACGGACTATCTCCAGCAGAGAGCTGTGCTCGCACCGACTCATGATGTCGTTGAGAAGGTTAACGATTACGTACTGTCTATCATTCCTGACGTTAAGGTTGAGTATCTTAGTTCTGATGAAATAAGTAGTCAGGAGACTTGGCAGCACGTACACGATTTGTACTCCACTGAAGTTCTAAACACAATTCGCGCTTCAGGTCTACCAAACCACAGGTTACTTCTCAAGGTGGGTGCAATTGTTATGCTATTACGAAATATCGACCAAGCTAACAGTCTATGTAACGGTACCAGATTAGTTGTTTCGAAACTCGGTGATCGTGTCATTGAGGCAGAAGTTATAACTGGTATCAGAAAGGGGTCTCATGTTTACATTCCGAGGCTAAAGTTATCCCCGTCTGATGAGACGAAGTTCCCACTCAAGTTCGAAAGGCGTCAGTTCCCGCTCGCAGTTTGCTTCGCAATGACGATAAACAAAAGTCAGGGTCAATCCCTTGCAAGTGTTGGATTGTTTCTTCCTAAACCGTTATTTACACACGGGCAACTATACGTTGCTATTTCCAGGGTCACCAGGAAGAAGGGTCTCAAATTATTAATTTTAGACGAAGATTCATTTGATACAGACTCAACAACTAACGTTGTATTCAAGGAGATATTCACCAATCTCGGCTGATAGTTTTTACGTACTACGTAACTATTTCATCTAAATACCCTTATTGATTTCGTTGCTTTGAATCCATAACATGTTCACCGTTTACTGAATCTCATCCTTCTTCTCCTATCGATTGACTTCGCCTTCGACAGTTAGATTGTTTGTGGACTATCGACACTAACCTTTGATATCCTATTGAATACACGTTGTTTGCAGTGAACTATGATGAACTCTACCCCGATCACAGAACATGTTGATTTCAATTCACTTACCATACTGATTCTACAACATTATTAGGAGACGCAATCGTAATAGTCGGTCTAATTACTCATTTCAAAATGAACGACTATAGATTAATCGCCGTACAAATATCGAAGGCACAAAATTAAGTCTAACGTCGGTCTATTTAAACAACTACCCATTTACTTAATCTCAGTTTTTCTTCCTACCGATTGACCTCGCTCTTGACAGTCCGAGTATTTGTTGACTACTTACACTAACATTTGATCATCCAATTAGCACATGGTTTCGGCACTGGATACTGTTAGACACGACCCCAATCACAGAACACAAACATTTCAATTCAATGCCTGATTGAATGTAGAGAATAATCTTAGTTGTGTATACCAATAGTCTGTCTAATTACCCTTTACTAATGAGTGTACCACTGATCGCAGTGTGTCCGGCAACGAACATAAACAAAACTCAGGAACAAAATTCACCCACATTAACTGATTTACGTATCGCTTATATGTCCTACAAATACTACCCGCACTTTACCCTGTTATTTGTACCCGCTTTAGTTATTCCGTTCCAAAAAATAAGGCGATCACTTTACCCTCGGAATGTTCAACGCAGGTCAGCCACAGTTTTCAAATACAGTTCCAGCATCCACATCATATCTCGGTAGTTCTTATGTTATCATAGTTGTACAAATTCCACGATTGTAGACAGCATATCACAAAATTAAGAACAATTTAAAGAAAATAACAGCAATTCGGACCGAGGTCCATTAATCCATTACAAACACTTGAACATTATACTTCAAGTGAATAAGTTTCGAATATTTAAAAAGTTAATTAATTGAGAAAGTCAAGGGGTCACCAAAATAAACTGATTTCATTGAGTCGGGAGGTGTTACCTTTCAGACGTAGAATCCAGGGCTGTGTTCCTTCAGCTGATTAAACACGCACACGTACGTTGACCGACTGTCCGTGTCCGCGTCGCCATAATCAAGTCTCTTCCAATCAGCTGCAAGAGGAATGCAATTTCTGCTCTCCTTCACCAGTTCTTTGTCGGCAGCAGTTGCAACCCATAGGTTAGGCCCTGTCATTCCGTCTGAAGTCTTCTCGAAGTCAGCTCTTCCCCTACCAACTCTCTCGAAGCACTTCTGCAATCTGAAAGCACTCCTATACCTATGCTCCCCACTTCGAAACTCAATCGCAATAGCCCTCTTGAATATTCCTGGCTTCCCTTTCCACACATGGAATACCTTCCTCACAGGGTATCCCAACCTAATCAGTTCATCCCTGATATATGTGAAACTGTGACCGATGACTACCCCTTTCTCTCTGTAACTTCGAATGGCAGATTGTGCATAATGATTGTCGGGGGATAAACAAATCTTTCAGCCATGTATTACAGTTTTTTTTCTCTTTGATTAGGATTTAATTTTGAGTTGAAGAGGGTTTTCGATTTGGGAATGATCAATATTTGAGTTGTAGTTGGGCAGTTTTTTTGAATGCTTGCATGCTAAAGAAGATGCTTCATGCGGTTATTAATTGGTATGTGGATGAGTGTGATGTCACAAGTAGTGATGATGGTAAATGCAGCAGCAGTAAATGCTAAATTTACTTGAGTAAACTGTCAAATTTTTACTTTGCTTGCCAATTGAGTTAAGGTGTCATCATTACCATAATTGAAGGCAATTTTGTTAGTCCATATAACCGCATAAGCTATGTTCTCTCTAATGTTTTTCTGTTCATTAGTGCAATCGTATATAGTACAGTTGTTTGGAGACCGTATTGCGTTATGTTTCTATTAATTTACGTCGTAAGGTTGAATAAAATTACGTTGCGGCTACTAAATGGACCTGATGGTAAATGATATATTCAGTGTCCGTGATATTGTTTAGTGTTACGGTGGCTCATTTAGCCGCTACTCAACTCATCATAACCGTTACCCCCTGACGTTTACTAATTTTCGAAGTACCCGCACTGCCGAACAAAATGACAGTTAGACACGGTTATTCTATTTTCATTTACGTTCTTCTTAGGCTAAATCATTTCTTCATTTACCATCTAAGATGTGTCAACAGTTCTTATTACATAACCGACATTTTGGAGACATACACTGTGCGCTCTTATTACCATTTTTGTAAAAATCTGTATCGTTAGCTTCCAGTTTTCAACCACTAACGTAATTATTACCTTCTCCATCTCACATTTAATTTCCAACTTATTACTTTTCCGACGCAAAATCGTTGACAAACTAATTGTTCCATAGACACCCAAAACAAACCGGCAACTTTAATTGGACGTGTATAATTGAAAAAAATGCAATAGCAATCAATAGACCCAATATGAAGGACACGATTAGCAAACGAAATTAAAACTATAATCGTTACTGAAATTAAAATTAAACGTAATTTGAAACGATCACCACTGCAATTCAAACGTTGAAAGATACATTGCATGCAAGACGATCATTAAGCAACCATCTATGTACACCACAACTAAACTCAGATGCTTATTTCCGTTCCAAGCATTTAATCAACGTAGAAATCCCAGTAGATTTCGTTCAAAGCATCCATAACATGTCCATAGGTACCAAATTCCTCAGCTTCGCCCAAGTACGTTCCAACATAGCGGCACTAGATCGACACCATACGGTAGTCCGTCTCCGTTGATAGATACTTCTCATCCTCCCAAGAAGCAACCCAACAATGAGGACCGGCTAGGTGATCCCATTGGCCGACCATTGCTTCCTTGGTCTTTCCTTCATTTTCAAACTCCCTTTGGAGTTTGTAGGCCATGAAGTAGTTTGGTAGCCTTGCTCCAAACTCTACTACCACCGCCCTCTCGAAATCAAGCGTCGGCGATATGCATGGATCTAACCTAACCACATCGTACCCAAGGTATATTAGTCTCATCTTCAGAATGTGCAAATTCTGGCATATATACCATCCGTCTTGCACATCGTACGGCATGTTGTCGAATATGCACTTAGGTGGCCACATCAACTCTCTATACATTTTTAGTGTTTTGATAGAGTAGGTAGTTAGGAAGCTTAAAAAATGACTAGATTTGCATGCAATTAAGACGTTTTAACCTTATGGTGAAATGAAGCTGCCTATTTAATTTTGATTATATATTGGGATTGTTATGACTGTTCGGCTTCCGTTTAGAGCATATGGCTATGCTAAAGCTTTTTGTCGACCTTAGTACTAACACAGTCTATTCGTGTTAATTACTACAATTTCAAACCTTCGGATATTGTACTAATAAATTAAATTATCGTTAAATTCACGTCACTCAACGCGTACTCGATCATATTTCGAAACTAGCTGGGTCGATTTTAGAGATCATTGACTTAGAAATAGTATTTGGCCCAACCGATTATTGGGTTAGTCATATATATGATAATTGTGAATTAGTCAATCGGACCCTATATTTGGGCCATTTATATTTTGTGTCATTCATAATTTGTGCGGCCCAATTATGTAGTTTGGGTTACAAGCTTTATCGAATTTGTTACTCGACGAAGTTCAGACCAATAACTTATTCGGCCTTACAGTTCGTGATGGACTAATAAATACATAATAAAATATACCAAGTACGATATGAGATGTGGTACTACTTCAAATCAAGTTACAACCCGTTCTGTGAATTTAGTTGGTTTGCTCTTGGTAAATGAAAAGGTGGAGTTTAATTAGAAATGTCATTGTAAATGTGAGTACATATTACGAATTTATATGAAGTATTATTTACGTATTCTTTTTTTTTTTACTAACATAGATTAATTTCGTGGGTATCAACATTTAACGAAGATGCACAACATAGTGTATTGTACTCAAAAATGGGAACTTCTCTGGTGAATGATTTGGGATTGTACAACATAATACGAAAACCAATCTTCTTTTCTACTAAGACATTCTTCTAACATTACACATAGACGTCAATACTAATGACTTATTCAGTTAAATGTAACTGTGCGTTGTTCGTTCACTGTTATTATACATTCTAATTATGTTTTTCTAAATTTTGGCATTCACATGTACTTATGTTCAACTTATTCTTGGCCCAATTGACTTTCTATCATCGGCATTCCAACGACTATACATTGGTAGCTGGCCCATCCCAAATTCCTAGCCCGTGAAGAACATTTATGGAGCCCAAAAAAGTGTAGGCGAACGATGCGTTCGGATGTAAAATGTATTTTTCTAAAAAGTATTTCTAATTAATTACGAGTTACAACAAACAAACCAACTGGACGAACATGAAATTATTTTAATGACAACCAACATAATTGTGTACCTTTGCGATGATTTATTTGTAAATCTAATTACATGTCGTGTTCCACGATAACAACTGGTAACATAGAATGTCGAAGATATTGTGTAACATGCAAACTATATGTTCGTTCATTTTTTCGCTTGCCTAATAACACCTAAAGTAACTAAAGTCTATTAACGGATAACCTACTTTTAGGTGTTAATCCAATCAACTCTATACATAAATATAAACGAACAACCCGTGAAGGTTCTTCACGGGTATTACACTAGTTACATTTACATTTTAAGGATTATTGGTTTGTGAAAACACGATAATAAAACTGTCTTTTTTTATTATTATCGTAATAAAGTAAAATCCAGCTCATATAAAACCGTCTTTTTCGATGGTTAATTTTTTTACCACTTCTTACCATTTCACTTTAAACTAGTTTTTGTTCTCGTGCAATGCACGGTGTCTTTTAGGGGTACTTTAATGAAAATTATTTTTAAATAATTATACAGTATAGTGGGTTTAATAAAATAAGGGTACAGAGTAATAATTTGAATGAGCTAGGAATTTATCTTCAGTTTATTAGTCGAAAATAAAGCATGAATAAAAATCAATATATATGGAGTGCTTCATCTGTTCCATTCAATTGTTTGCCTTTTATATTCATTGTGACGAGTATTTTAATCAAATGCAAACAATTGAATGGAACGAAAGGAGTATATATATATATATATATATATATATATATATATATATATATATATATATATATATATATATATATATATATATATATATATATATATATATATATATATAGAGAGAGAGAGAGAGAGAGAGAGAGAGAGAGAGAGAGAGAGAGAGAGAGAGAGAGAGAGGGTAATACACCCATTGAGGCACAATCTAGACCATTAGATTAAGATGAGACATACATCCAAATAAGTGTTATATATACTAAAAAAACTCATTATATACGTTATTAAACTCACTATATACACACACTTAAGAACTCAATATATACAGTAAAAAAAATGTTATATACACTCAAATAAAAAAATGTTATATACACTCAAATAGTTATTATGTACACCAATTAATCAACAATGGAACATACATCAAAATAACTGTTATATACACTAAAAAAACTCATTATATACGCTATTAAACTCATTGCGTATATACATTTAAAAACTTAATATATACAGTAAAATAATTGTTATATACACCCAAATAATTAATATGTACATTAGTTAATCAACAATGGAACATACATCAAAATAACTGTTATATACACTAAAAAACTCATTATATACGCTATTAAACTCACTACATACATATACACTTAAGAACTAAATATATATACAGTAAAATAGTTATTGTTATATACACTCAAATGGTTACTATGTACACCAATTAATCAACATATATACACTTACCTTAAAACAATTATTCTGTACACTGAAATTGTTTTTGTATACACCAATTTTATTTTAAATTCTGATTTTTTTTTTCGGAATTTTTTTTTTTTCGGAAAAACAAAATTTTGGAAAAAAATATTCCGAAATTTTTTTGTTTCCGGGAAAAAAAAAAAAATCCCGAAAAATATCGATTTTTTTCCCCCGGAAAAAAAATTTGGGGAATTTTTTTTTATGTATGAGTTTTTGTTTTAATCTTAGCCTTTAATTTGATTTTAATCTAATGGTTTAGATTGTGCCTCAATGGGTGCGGCGAGTTGAGCTGCCTCAAAGGATCCTATATATATATAGAACTAGTTGGAAAGCCCGTGCGATGCACGGGCCGATTTGTAATGACACTGGTTATGATTTCGTAGTTCGATGAACACTGAAAGTTTTCGCAACTACCGTCCGAGACAAGACAATGAGTTCTGTCATTTTGAGTAACAACAATTACATAACCATTTGACTGTAGATGAACCATAAGCTAGGGTACTCTAGTCTATCTGATCTAATTAGTACGTCACTATGAAGACTATCTATTGTTTTGTAAGTTCGTGAACACCTCCTTGTAAACAATGTTCCTCGTGTGTCCCTTGAATTGTTGTTCCCTGTCATCGATATAGAACCTTAATCCATCCGGCGACGTCGTCCTCGAAGCAGCCACGTATAGTTGGCCGTGGCTAAAAACTGGCTTCGGGAGATAAACTCCAACATGATTAAGCGACTGACCTTGCCTTTTATTAATCGTCATAGCGTAGCAAGTCCGTAAAGGATACTGACGTCGCTTGAGAACGAAGGGGATCTTAGGGTCTTTTGATGTCATGATTATCCTCGGGATCAAGACCTTGTGGCCGATCCTTGATCCCGTTATTATCTTCCCCTCCACGACGAACTTTGCAAGCTTCGTTACGAGTATAATCCTAAAGAATATGGTATCAGTAGCTAAAGAATATGGTAGAAGTAATCCTAATTATAATTTGAAAATTAGACTATATGGCGGATTGTGATGATGGCTCTTGCATCGTAGATAGGATTGGTGTTGGCTGGTACTATATTTGGCCGACTGTAGATCCTGATAACTTTTTCTTTTTGGGATTAGAAGTAGCTATGGGCTCATTTGTGCTATCATCCGAGGAGGTGCACTCATCATCTTCTCCTTGTGAAGTTGTAATTGTCCTCTTCCTTAAAGTTGGTGAATTTGTGCTAGAGTCTACCTGCGGTCAAAGATTCATATTCACACAAATTACTCCTCAGAAAACTGCGAACCTTCTTCACTGTAATTAATTGAGTGTATGTTGTATGTATATAGTTTACATATGTGGCAATTAATGAACGACAAAGACTATATATACTCATATATCATAATATGCAACGTACCTCCTTGGGCTCGTAATTGAATATATTGACAACAGTAAAGGTTTGCCTGTACTTAACAGTATGGTTATATTCTGTGACCTTCACTTTGAATACGAACTGTTTCTTCTCGAAGGTATTCCGGATCAACTTTGGCACATTATCAGTGACGACGTCGTCAGGTGCATCCTATTATTTAAAAGTACAAATCATTAAGCCCAGTGATATGAACCGCAAAACGATCACCATAAGAAAAAAACAGTTTATTTGTTACCTCTTTTGTGTGAGTGTCATACAACGTGCTTGCATCTTGTTCGAGTAACCTTTTTGCCTCGTCATTAAAGACTACAAATATAGTCGATCCCGTAACATCCTTAACTGATAATTCCACTCGATACCTACAAACGGTGAAAACGGTTAACATGGGGTAAATTAGAACTATTAATGTCAAAGTCTCGATTAAAAATTGAAGCAACCGTAACAAACAATAACAAATTGCCTTACATAAGTTTGGCATTGTCGAGAACCTTCTCACAATGAGGGCAGTAGAACTCAACCAATGTTAGTCTTAGCTTCTTATTACAACCCGGACATGATGGGTAGTGCCATGGTAAGTCGGTCAAAACCTCGTTCACCTCCACTATGAGGTAGCATGTAAAATCCTACATAAATAATGCATAAGTGATCATAGATATAATTGATTGACTCATGATAATCAATCGCATTGTCACAAAGTAAGACGAATGAGATAATAACATGAGAAAGAAATTCACCTTTTGATAAGGCGATTTGCAAATAGTCAATAAAGATGAGACGTCCTTCTTATTTGCAAGTAGATCTTCGTGATCTAAGATTCCCCGTTTTTGGATCTTGAATTTACCAACGACCACATCTTCTCCTTTATCACTGGTTTAAAAGTGTAATATATTAATAACCCAATTGCATGTAGGCAGATGTAGGTGAACAATGAGAGCTAACATAATGCTTAATTAGTGAATATACATAATAAATTAATACCTCCAAATTGTCTTGAATTCTTCCACTTCGGGAATTTCAGGATTGATATATATCTTGGTTGCGGGTGAAGTATCAACCCGGAGAGTAGCTGTGAGAGTGAAGGTTAAAAACACTTGTGAGTTGAATGTAATATGATATGTATTATCATAGTGAGTGAAAGGTAATTTTACAAACATTATAATATTCATAGTGCATGTAATACATGCTAAATAATGCATGTTATAAATCATTATTATAACATAATGTTTTTTAATTTTTTATAGACAATAAATAGTCCGCATGATAATTTATATTCTTATCACCTATAATCGATGATAATATAGAAATTATTTATTATAAAATATGTGATAAGAATTGTCTTACTTGGATTTACACCCTTGACCCTAGTAGAAGATACAACGATAACAAATAGTTTGCATCCGGTATCCTCAAGCTTCTTTTTCAGATCATAATATGTTTTGATACAATCATTCCAAAGTTGCACTTTCAAATATTGGTTACTGTTTCACAAATATACAAATATAAATAAGGGGAAAATATCACATTGACAAATATGAGTAGTAGGGGTAGGGACATACTGTTTGTCTTGAAGCTCGAGAACTAATGCTTTCTCATCCCCACGTTCATTCACAAGAACACCAATAACGTCTATAGAATCAAGGTTGATGTCAGACATGCCAGACGAAACACTTATTTCTTAAACGTGTTATATAAGTTAACAAATAAGTTACATAAAAAATCAAGAGAATTGAAAGTAAAATTAGGAATGGATGATTGAAAGTAGAGAGCTAGCGTACGTATTGATCGGTTACCTTTAAAAATCAACAACAAATAAATAAATCAAGATTAGAGAAGAGAGATTAGAGATAAATAATGAAGAGTAGTGTGATCATGTATATTGTAAAACAATGAATAAGTGTACGTTATTCATGTGGAATAGTGGGCATCAATGACTTTTAAATCATACGTGTCCATACCTGATAGAACTGCATCATTTAGACGGCGGTATTCCAATTGGTGGAAGTGCACGAAGTCAAATTTGTGCATCACAATGTTTGGGCGGTCCTTCTTTATTGGTTTCACATTAGTTCCATAAATAAAATTTAACAAATTATTGCTATCGCTTACAACGCGATAATTATGTTTGTTCGGCTCTACTTTAAAGCCCTCGATGAAAAGTATAGAGCCTTCTACAATCTTTGATCTGTAGATTCTCCATAATGCGCTCGCTATGGTAGCATGTACATAATCCCCCTGAATTGAAAGTGTACATATTGTTAATTACTCAAGAGTATATATAAAATTGAGTATATTAAATATGAGGAGAGACAAGGTAAAAGTACCTCTTCATCGATGAGAACCATGTCCACGCATATGAGACTGTTATTATTTCGGAAGTTAAGAACTTCCTAGAGTCTTGACACACGGACCTTGATTTTCCAGTCCGTTTTGGATGAATCTAATTCCTTCAGTAATGAATACGACCTGTGAAAAAAAATAAAGAAGAAATAATTATACTCCTATTAAGAAATAGGATACGCTTACCAACTAATTCTAAAACATGCACGCATGGAAACATTAGAATCTATTAAACTACTAATTGAAAACAAAGTTCAATGACATTAAAAAATACTACTACTATTTAAGATAAATATATGAGATTATTACGGTAGTGATGGTGCCATTATTGATTGTTAGCACTTTGATGGAGGAGTATATTCAATTGAACCATCTCATTATCCTTAAATCAATAGGTCATACTTTCCTTTTCTTAAATCAATAAAATATTTTCCTTTTGTGTATGTTAGCAATTAGATTGGAAAAAATATATTCTTTTATTGCTTATGTTAGCCAGTAGTTCAGAATTTCCTTTAATTAAATAAAAAAAATATACTAAAAACTTTTTATTAGATTGAAAAAAAAATATGAATCAATGTATGTAAAGGAAAGTGTAAATTGTGTACGTCTTACACCAAAATTGTTTTAAAAATTATTGTGTAAATTTTAGGACTATTACCTAAAATTTAGGACAAACAATAGAATATATGACATCCCCACCAAAATTGTTTTAAAAATTATATTAATAATATCATTTAATTTTTTTTATTAATGACATTTTCTTAAATTGAACTTTGATGCGACAGACCAATCACATCGCTCGAAAATTTTCATTAACGATATTTTCCTAAATTGATGCTACAATTAATTCACCTTACTTTATTTTAACGGAATAAAATATATTAAAAATTTTATTCAGGGGTGCATTAAAACTTTTGATTCACTTTCCTTTTGATAGAAACTTTACTTGGGTCGTATCAAACAATTGCTGCTTATATATATATACGATCTCTAATTTTACCCCCTCACCTGTAAAAGTTCACATGAAAAAGTTCCTGCTTTATATATATATATTGATTAACATCATTTGAATACTATGAATTCGGTGAGATATATATAAAAGCAAGCAAGAAACTACGTTAGGTTGCTTTAGGATTTTTTTGTCCAATTTAAACCCATTTAAAATAAAAAAATAATGCATCCAACAACTCATATAATTAAGGAGTTACTGGGAGAAAGAGGCACGCAATCGAGAAAGCATAGACAACAAAATTACTCGTATTTTCTTCGGAGCGTAAATAATACTCGTATTAAGTAAGAAACATATATGATGAACATCAATGGACAAAAGAATCACACACTAAACACCAAATACACGCAATTACATTATGATAAAAGGGGTTGGAAGTCAAACTTTCAAACTTTTATTGAAGATAAGATTGAATTGCGCAATAATTTTCCTCGTGCCCTTCCCGAAATTTGTACTTATAACAATGAAGGTTATATACAAAGTAAGCATATTTTATATGCTCCGTAATACTCTTGAAATGGTAATTTAGAGAGTCGTTGAATGAAGTTATTGGATTTTAGAGGGCTATGATCCGTTTAACTCTCATAACTTCGTGGGACTGAGAAGTAGAAAGGTCAGGTAATATAGAATTATGAAAAATTAGCTAGGCACATGCTTTGTCTAAGGCTAAGGCTGTCACGTGAGGTTGTTTAGAAATCACAAAAAATAAACTTGTTTTGGATTGTCTTTTAATAATATATATATAGATATAGATATAGTGGTGTCTGGCAGCTTTCCTGCATTTTCTCTTTTCTTTGGTTTAAATAGCCTCATCCAAATCTTTCTTTCTTGCCTACTTTTTTCTGTTTTAGAGTAGGTGGTGTTTTTAATCCTGTTTCTATCGGTGGTTGACGACGGTTCCCGATGTCTTTATCTAGGAACTTGCTCTTCTTTAAGTCTCTTATTATGTTTGGTTAAGGTGGTGTTGCAGGGTTATTTTTGTTTTCTATCGTGGTGGTTTCAGTTGATGAGATGGAAGTTCATTTGTTGTTGTTGGAATTGAATTGGGACGGGTTGTGTTCGAACGCCTGGAAGTGGTAATGAGTGGGTTGGTTGTAGTGGTCCGTCTTCATCTGACAACATGATAGACCTTTTTTGAAATTGTACGAGTTTAAATGACCTGCTCGCCCCTGCAATTAGTGGTAAGCTTAGGGCGGTATTAGGTAGTAGTAATAACAATAAGGGCTCGCTTGGGATGGGGTTAATTATTCCGGGGGTAATAGAGCAAAAATGAACTAGAAAATGATGGAAAATAGTGATGATATTAAGCGGAAATGGAGAAAATTAAGGAAGTATAGCTTATTTAGGGGAGAATTATTACTCCCCTCTCCCCCAAGTAATGCATTACCCCCAATGGGAGTAATTATTCCCCCCTCGTATCCCTTTTACACTATAAAATATTACAATCAAGCAACAAGTTCATCCATTTCTAGTTCATTTTTGAACTATTATCCCCGGAATAATTAAACTCATCCCAAGCGAGCCCAAAGTTTGAATTTCTCTTCCTTATGACGACAAAGGGTAGTATTAAGAAGGCTGATGTATTGGACAAATCTTTAGGATATGACAATCATGTAGGGGTTTGTGCGAAAGGTAATAGTGGTGATTTATGGCCGGGATGGAAGAGTACCACCCATTTTGTTCCTGTTTTATCTTGTCCTAAACTCCTAACTTTATAATAGTCAAGGTCGTTACTTTGGGTTGCTCGATTTGCTTTTTGTGTTGCGTGTACGGGCACTAGAGCTGACAAAAGCTAACCCGACCCGACTTGCCCGATCCCCGACCCGTTAGAACCCGAAAATGTAGTCACCCGAAACCGATCCGATCCAACCCGCTTGTGACCTGAGACCCGATACAACCCGATAACCAGTGAGCAGAACCCGTCCGGTTTGAACCCGAACTGATAAAATTGACGACCAGAAGACTAGTAATCTCTTAGATTGATCCAAATAAAAGTGATTTTAATGTTTAACTTCATACGTTAGACTAAAGCCGGCAAACCGGACGTGTCGAGCCGTGCTTCGTGTCGGCCCAGTCGTGCTTCGTGTCGTCCATTCGTGCCTGGAAGGTCCACCGTGTCGTGTCGGGCCGTGCCTGACTCTGAGAACATGCGCCGAGACACGGTTCCTAGCCCGGACCCGGTTTCAAGATTTTTCATCTTTTTTGGATTTTGAGTCGTGTCGGCTCAACCGTGCCTCGTGCCGGGTCGTGCCTAGGCACATGCTTGTCTTCAAATTGGCGCCGCGGCCCGACTTGGGACCGGTCGTGCCGTGCACGTGCTTACCTCTTTTGATCGCCTCTTTTGATCACCCGTTTATCATCAATTGATTGCTTTTAGTACTTTTTAATATTCTTTCGTAATTAACTGAGTGTTGGTTTAGTTGTTTTGCCAATTAGAGTAGAACATGTGGCCTTATTAGAATATAACATTATGCAAATGATGGATGGATGGATGAAGGTTTATTTGAGTTTTAATAGAACATATATAATATAGATACTTTGCATCAAATATAAATTTTGGAATGAACATTTTTTTTGGGAAATTCCCATTTGTACCCTCTAAGTTTTCACTTTTCCCAATTGTACCCCTGCGTATACGCAATTCCCAACTGTACCCTTGAACTTTGTTAATTACTCTCAACCGGTAACTAAACTAGAATTAGCCGTTAAGTATGGCTGTTAAGTGCCAACTTGCTGTCCTAATCTAATGACATGGCGAGTGAGATGTCGGTCTAGTAGCCTTTTGGCCTTCGTTAATTCCTAATTACCCCTTCATTCTCATTTCAAACTACAAACCCTTCCTCTTCCTTCATTTCTTCCCCTGTTCGAATTCACTGATCATCGCCATATCATCGGCCATTCTTCCTCTATGTACCATCATCATCATCATATTCTCCGTTGCTTTTCTCACTTATTATTGCATGTTTTTTTGATTTTGACGAGGCGAAAACTCGAAATTAGAACTTAGAGGGGTACAACTGGGAAAAGTGAAAAATTAGAGGGTACAAATGGGAATTTTTTATTTTTATTTTTATCTTAGCTTAAAATGATTGTTTTTGATTAAGTCTTGTAATTACCATGTTATAATGAGAATTTTGTATATGATTATCAATATAGACTTTTGTTGACTATAAATAACGCTAACGACAACGACAACAACATTATTATAATTAGAGTAAATTAGAAATTACCCCTTTCAAAGATGTGTTTATTAAAATTTACTCCCTTATGATTTTTTTTTTTTAATATTTTACAATACCCAAAAAGATGCAAAACTTCAAAATTTACCTGCAAATTATTATTCCGATGGATTTATGATTTTACTGACCGAAATGCCATTCATTAATAGTACGCCCCTCCCCCACCCCACCTCACCTCACCTCATCCTTATTTCGACGTAATTTTTAAGGGTGTAAAATATTTAAAAAAAAATCATAAGGGAGTAAATTTTAATATACGCATTTTTTAAGGGAGTAATTTCTAATTTACTCTTATAATTATAATTTAAATAAAATGATAAATCTTTAATAAAATGTATAAATCAAAATTTTAATTTCATCTAATATTTGCATTTAATAATACACATTCAATGAATCAATTACTTAGCCTTCATATTTTAAAAGAAAAAAAGTTTACCAATAAGAAGAAAGTGACATCCACAGTTTCATCAAATACTCTCAAATTGAAATGGTGAAATGAGTTGCTTATGTTTGACATTTAATAGTATATATATATATGGCTCGTTTGGTTCACCATGGTAAGATGAAGTTACTGGAAACTTAAATTCACGTGAATTTGTATTTCATAAGAATTAGAAAAATATTGTTTGGTTGCCAGGTGGGAAATAACTTCATGCGAGAAGTTCTACACACCAAGGGACTTGGTTCCCCATTAGAGAGAAAGTGCAATTCATGTGATTTTGCACTTCCGGGTAATTATATGAGTAACCAAATGAGTCCATAGATATAGATATGTCACCGTATTTGTAATACAATGGCTTGATAATTTTCCTAGAATATTACCGAGAATATCATGATACTCATAATATTCTCTAATACTATATTTTACTAATATTATTATCTCTATAATACTCCATATATGTATGTATACTCTCCTAGTAGTAGTATGGTAATATCTCTAATATCGTTGTTGATTTTTGGGATTTGCTGTATTTTTTTTTCTTGTAACCTGCCATATTTTGGACTATGGGTAGACCAAGTACCGCCCCAGACACGATGGTCGAGTCCGAGTCTAAGAATTTTGGACCCATGGGGGTCTGGGTCGGGCATAGATCTAGGGTAGGTATGACAGATCTGGACCTGGGTTCTAGTGGATCCAATCCAGACCCGCCCGACCGCGCCATTGCCATTCCTACTCGTGGGTGAGGTTTGCATGTTATGTTATTGTTTTCTTGCATTCCTGGCCTCTTGGGCCATACCGTTTTGTGGCTTATTAATACTTCTTTGTGTTAATTGAAGCCCAATTGTTGTGTTGAGGGTTGATCTAAATGTTTGGGGGCATTCAATAACCGAGCTTGACTGACTATAAATGTAAAACATGTGTCTGTATCCAATACTAAATGAACTCATCCACTCTCATCTTACCTTCTGTCACTGAACCACTTATGACTTACCCAACCATTATGGAACTGCAACTGCATGCCCTCCTTTTTACCCCTCTCCCTGTATTTGTTCCGTAGTACTTTCTTTTTGCAACAAGTAATGCGTCTGAGTGAGAAATGTTACCCTCGATTTCCTCCATTTGTATACATTCGTTTCTTTGACACTTTTTTATACGTGAGAGAATTTTTAATATAATAATAAGTGAGAAAATCTTAGGGGTTTGGAGGGGGTAATATGTAAGATAATTTATAGTTCTGTAAGATCTTCTTGAAATTGTTTAATCAAATTCATCATTGATATTAAATTTTTATACTTTTAGTACCGCGTGCATAAAATAAACGTATATAAATGGATGAAACAAAGAGATTATAGAATACAATCATACAAAGGTGAAAATGGGTATAATTAAGAAACAAAAGGTGAAGGGCCGATCCTTACTACATACTCCGTACTCTGTTTCTTTTGCTCTTCCTTTTCCTCATACCCATAACTAATTGTTCCTTTTTCGTGATTCATTAGTTATTACGTGAGTAAGATAGTTTCACACATTCCCGTTGTATAAAAACTTTTCCATTCATCAATAATACTAAATAAATAATCTTTTTACAGAAAGAAATCGACCGACGACCGACCTACTATATTACTTGTGGTCTTGTATGTTTATTTAGTTTTGGTTGTAGCGAGATGGAAGTACGCATGCATGATAAGGAATAGATAGCTAAGGGAAACACTAGGAAGTAGAATAAATTATACTCCCTCCTCACCACAATGTTCTTCCCACTATGACCTGACAATGAAAGGTGGTAAATTGTTTGGTAGGTTTCAAGATATCAAATCACAAAAAGTAACCAATAAGAAGAGAGTATAATGGATAAATAAGAAAAATTTTGAAGTGGAAAAATCTTAGTGGAGTTTCCTTTTAAGGAAAGTGGGAAGATCTTAGTGGGGGGAGGGGGTAACTAAATTATACGGAGTATTTATTGTATTTACTGTGTGGTTCCTAGGCATGTAAGTTGGAATAGCTTCTATTAGAGTGATGTATCACATGTCTCTTTAAGGAAGATAGTTATTGCTGATAATCACCCATTCACCCTAAAGAATGTGATGGGTGTACCCTATACAACATGCATATAGATTGCTCATTATTTGTCCGTTTTATTGAATTGTTATCTATTTGTAACTATTCTTATGTGTCCATGTGAGAGATCTTATGATAAAATTATCGTGAGACGGTCTTACATGAGAGTTACTGTTCTCTTTTTGGTGTATTATTATTCAATAATTATCTATTTTCATTTTTGATAAGTTTTTGTTATAATTATGTAAAGGAAGTGAATTTTGTGTGATCCAAATTCACTCATTGTTATTTCTGAATTTCATTTCAAAAGTATTCATACTACTCTAGATAACAATCAAATAAGACGGAGGATGTAATGGCCAACTTTGAATTGTAGGGAGTAGTGTATATATATTTTAATGGAGCCATCTGCATTAAACCATGCATGCTCCCACTTAAATTGCCATTCATATTCTTTAATCAGCCCAGGGACTCATTTTAGCTGCTCATTAAATTCTCGATTTTGATGAAAGAAAAATATCTGTGATATATGTAACAATCGTCGTAATTTTCATCTCCATCTTGCATCATTCAAAAATAACCTCTTTATATTGCTACGATAAATATAAACATTTACTCCTTATTTATTCTGATTTTGTCTTATTCATATACTCAGTACTACAGTATAATTTTTACCTCACAATTAACGGAAGTCATTGAAATACCGGATTATGTTGTCGTATGGATAATTAAAATAAACTAGTATTTTGATATATTAATGGAGTACATGTTTGTCAAAGCCTGGCCTATCAATTCTATGCATGTTAGCTTGTAGGTAAACTCTGTTAGAGTTAATGCTTCAAAAGAAGCTCATTAAGTGTCATTAACTATCCCACATGGATCATTTATGACTACTAAAACATGTTCATATATGACCCTCTTTAATGCTCTACTAGATGTGTACAAGAGAGGACTATGTACACCACATACGCGCGCGCGCGCCGAGCCGAGTCGCCTGGGCTCGGGCTGGGGCTTGGGGCTGAGGCTGGGGGCTTTGGTAGAGCGCCTGCGGCGCACCGCTTGCGGGTAATTTTTAGTAGTCGGATTATTGTTTTTTCCAGAAGCATCCTTTTCAAACTCAGTCAGTCTTCTGTCATTTTCGAGACTGATTGTTGTGCCTTTTCGAGACTGATTACTGTACTGATTGTGCAAGTTTCCAGTGTGCATTTACTGTGGCACACTGAAATCTTACACTTGTCACACTATATATACTGCTCTCCCTTTTCACTTCAGTCACACAATCAACTCACACATTCTTTCTCATACTTCATACTTCTTATACATTTCTCTGTTTCGGTTAAGTTGTTGGCAAACGTTCTTGGCTGTATTCAACCGTGCTTCACCTACACTGAAGTTACGGAATAGTTGTGGAATCCTGGGGTTGGGTGCCATTGAGGCCGTGTGTAGTAGACGGGGCATAAATCAACTTTAGGACAGTGACGTTCTAGTCGCGACACAGCTTCTGTTCTTCGTTTCAGATAAGATCTAACCCTTCTCTTTCCCTGCTTCTACTACTACCGTGATAACAAACTCAAGTAGTATATGATGCTGCATATTTAATTGGTAAGGTGACTATTAGCCTAGTACTCTAGTAGAACGGTAAAGGGTGCTCAATCCGTTTTAAAAATTAAGGTTGAATTGTTTAAGTAAATAAAAATCTTCAATATATATATATATATATATATATATATATTGATTATACAACATTAACGAAGATATTATATAGAAAAATATACAGGAAATTCGATAACCAAATTTGATATAGAGGTCATCACATATCCAATTTTGTTAGCGCCACCTATCTACCGGCCTTCAAATTTGATGGAGGGCTACATACGTTACTGGGTTGTGCAATGGTTTGGGTGATGTGAAACAGTAGGTTGAATGTTTGAAGGCCTTTAGTAGTACGGACGACTACGGAATACTCATATAATGTATGTTGTCAATATTTCAGGCCTCGCTCTCTTTGTATTTTTTGCGATATACTCCCTCTTATTTACTGGAATCCTACTATTTAATTAAAATATACCTCACATATATTCAATATTTGGTAGGTTTCTAGTGAATGGGAGGTAGTATATAATAATGCGTCTGACAACTTTGAAAATTTAATACTACTGTCAAGCTAAGCTAAGGGCTCTCCATCACTTATGTGTACGTGTACGGTATGTATACAGTATTACCCCTTCATTTACTTTGAATCTTTGATTAGCGGCTAGTAATTAAGCTAATCACTTGCTGTTAACCTCTTAATAAAAAGTTTAGCCTATCATGCTAGCTCATGCATATCTATTCTTAAACCATGCATGAATCGCGAGACTGCATCGAAATTATACTAGCTAGTACTCCATGTCAACACCTTAATTAGCTTGTTAATGATTAGAGAGAGACGGGTTATATATAACGAAACTAATTAATACAGAGTATTACTCATTAATGTTATAGTGTATCGAATACACACATCCAATCAATGAATATTTAGGAACTGGTTTTGCATGAGAAAAGTAATAATCAATAACTACCAAATAATAAGTAATTCTCACTTAGGGCAATAACAATGGTTAAAGTTTCATATTAAACTTTTTCACGGACACATCAACCCAAATTATCAAGGTTTTTTTGTCAAAAGGCACCTAACATTTAGGCATTCTGTAAAAAAGGCACCTATAGTTTTATTTTTTGTCCAAAAGCACCTTAAATTTACATTTTTTTGTTGAAAGGCTCCAAATCTCAATTCCCGTCAAAAAACCGTTAATATTGACGATCCTCCTCTTTTAATCATCTTCCTTCATCTCTTAATCAACCATTCTCTCTTAATCAACCCTTCTTTCTTAATCAAATTCAATCTTTCCTTAATCAAACCCAATCAACCATTTTCCTTAATTCAACATTCATTTTTTAATCAAACCCTCGTTCCTAGCTACTCTTCATTTGTATACATCTCAATCAATCTCCATTATTTAAGTCATAACCACCAAGTTTTTGCTCAATCGATTAGTTTTCGATCATAACTTTTCATTTAAGTAATCATTAAGTTATCAATAACAAATTAATTTTTTTAATTCAATTTTTATTTTTATGTTATTTACCCTTAATTTCGGGTATAATTTTGGAGTATGTGTATTAGAGGTTATTAGACGAATATGATTTATGAGTAATCATTTGTTATTTTTTTTTGTCAATTCATTTTTGGTTTTAATAACCATTTGTATTTCATTCTTTATGTGTATATTACTTAAATATGTCATTTTAATTGAGAATATGCAAAAGTGAAGAAAAAAAAATGTGTGGTTCAATTAAGGGGAAAATAAAAGGGGTTTTGGATGGAATTAAGTTTTTTGGGAAGGAAAAATGAAATATTTTGGCCTTGTGATAAATAAAGGGGATGAGAAAGTGAGATAATAAAGGTAATGTAAAGAAAGAGGGTAAGAAGATGTTAATTGAGTTTGATTAAGGGATGAATGTTGATTAAGAGTTGAGAAAAAAAAGATTAAAGGATGAGAACCGTCAATATTGACGGTTTTTTGACGGAATTTGGTGTTTGGTGCCTTTTAACAAAGAAATCTAAATTTAAGGTGCTTTTGGGCAAAAAAAAAAAAAAAAACTATAGGTGCCTTTTTTGCAAAATGCCTAAATGTTAGGTGCCTTTTGACAAAAAAACTCAATTATCAATTATGAAACTTTTTAAATCTCAAAAGTTCCTTATTTTCTTTGTGGTCCCGCTTTTTCTCTCTTTTCCCTACATGAAACCGGTTTCTTACTTTAGAAACCGATTTCATATAAGGAGCTCCTTATTGTGTGGAACAATGGGTATAGAGCTAAAGGGTATATGTAAAACTTCTTATCCTACACCATTGCTATTGCCTTTAATTAACATGCGATAAAAATTCAAGTCGATCTCTTCTTTTTCCATCTTCACTCGACCATCATACGTCTTCTCATATCTCTTTCCATCTTATTCTTTTTGAATTATTTTTTTATCACGTCTTTTATCATTTCCATCTTTTTCATGTGTGCGTTAATGTTCGAAATGATGACGATACATGTCTTTGTTCTCATGATCGGTAAGTATTAAAGTGAGATACATGTATATGTCATCTTATATTGGAATACTAGTTCTTGCCATTAGGGATGTCATTGGGGGCAAATTAAATGTAATTACGATTGATGGATACTACGATATATTTTGATAAGAGTCCAACACCCTAAACCAAAATGCATACTTTGCACTTTCCGGACACCCACAAGTTGTGAGATTTTTGGTATCCGAACTCACCTCTCCATCCACCAA
Organism: Agrostemma githago; assembly: GCA_958450325.1. Lineage (NCBI taxonomy): Eukaryota > Viridiplantae > Streptophyta > Magnoliopsida > Caryophyllales > Caryophyllaceae > Agrostemma > Agrostemma githago. The sequence goes on along the minus strand of OY288257.1, from coordinate 60,488,619 downwards.
ATCATATCCAACACGCCCCCTAGTTTAGGTGGGTTTGAAGTCGTGTCCATTTACCCGCTTCATTAACATCCCTATATATTTATCACTCTTTCATTAATTCATCATCTTTTCACTATAAAATCCGATCCTCTCTTTATTTGATTTAATTTGGTTTCCAGTACCTCCGAATCCTGCCCTCAAATCTTTTTCGAACGGAAGATTTGGAGAAAAAGCAAAGGGAGAAAAAGGAAAATAAAAGAAAAGACTTTGTTTAAATTACTATATGGTTACTAGCTAGTCTTAATACAACGGAGTTGGAAAGAAAAGGAAAAGTAAAATAAAAATGAATTTGTAACTTAATTTCTCTTCTTTAAGACAAATTAAACCCTTATGGAATGATTTTGAAGGAATATGACATTTCTCCTTTTCGCTCTACATACCTAGCTTCCCAACACTAGACTTGTTAGATGAATCATATATTTGTATCTTATTATTTTTTCCTCGTTCAAATGTTCATTGAACTTGAAGAGTGGTTAATATATAAAGTTTTCCCTACCAACTATATATATTGGTCAGTTGGTCACAGTGACTCTGATACCAGGTCATGTCACTCAAAATTTCAAGGTGGTGATTGAAGTCCAACTAGTATATCTATACTCCGTATTGTTTTAAGGCTACTAATATATACGTGTGTAAGCATAGTTTTTTTTAAAATCTCAATTCAAGACGTGATCTCGTATTTTAGTAAGCTTTAAAGAGGATTGAGAATAAGGGTTAGTAGCTCAACTACAATCAAAGAGCCGCTCCTTTACTTCAACCACAAGATTGTGATTCATTTCTCATCCAGGACTAAGTCGACATTTTACAAAAAAAGTCATAGTTGCAATGAGTGATGGTCTAGACGACTATAGAGTATGTATAGTACCATGAAGCAGGAATATAGGAAGTCCTTTGGTTGATGAGTGGTCATGGATTCGCCCATCTTTAATATTTGGAGCTATATTATCTATCTTTTCGTATTGCTTTCCTTCAGAGGAACATGCAACAAAGCATTAACTCTCATTCATTCAATTTCAGGCAAGTTTTGGTGAATACACACATCTAATGCCATGAATGTTAGCTAGGTGGAAGTTGAGCCCCCTCTTTATTATTATTATTATTATTATTATTATTATTATTATTATTATTATTATTATTATTATTATTATTATTATTAATAGGTGTTAGATTATTACCCTCCCTCTTCCCTTTCCCTTTCCCTTTTATACACAATGAACCACAGCGGTTGAATGATGACAAACTACCAAAATACAAACCCTAATTAATACAATGCAATTACTTCATCGATTTTTCTAACGTGTGTCTAGTGGAAACACATGTTAATAATCTAATTAAAGAAAGATGAATATGAATATTATTATCGAAAATGAAAATATTAAGTTCTATTTACCGTACTTAGACAATATTGTATTCATTTCCATCTTACTTTAACTAGTTTGTTAACGTATTAGAAAAACCGTTAATTCATTAATACTCCGTATTACGTACTTTGGTAGCCCATATTATCTTGTGTATGTTACCCATTCTTATCAATCAATTACTCAACGAATACCACTTTAGGAAGCAATAAAAACTAACATTATTAACCAAACTAATACTAATACCATTCAACTAAACCTCTAAATATTGCTTGCGTGCTTTTTAAATGCTTTCATTAATTACTTCCCCATAATCCATATTTACACATCTTAATTTCCCAACTCATAACCATTAACCAACTCCAACCTCCCATGATGGACGTACTCATCCCTAGCTACCTAGTAATAATGATATCCTTTTTTTCTTCTTCTTCGTACCATATTGATATTATCATATTATTACCTAAATAACTATTGACATATATGGTTCATTTAGTGCTGAATTTCATTAAAATACTGCTCATATGTGTGATCATTATTGTTGATCAGCAGGAGAGGCTAAGTGTGGGGTTGAAGAGGTCGGGAGGGGTATGGTAAGGAGGGTGGACAAACTTGCAATTAGGGCATGTTGGTGAAGACTTTTGTAGCATGACTAGCATGTGGCACCGCATACAGGCGGCCGCCATCATCTCTGTTGCTGCTGCTGCTGCTGCTGACTCCTCATCGTCCTCCACTTTCAAGTTCTCGAAGAAGTTCTTTTCAATTATTGTATTGTTCAGGCTACTCTTGAAAAGATGATGAGTGGGAGTAGTTGGAGGTGAGGTGGTGGTGGTGGTGGTGGTGGTGGTGCTGGGGCTGGTGCGGGATTTCTTCTTCGTTGTAGTAGTAACATGTTTTGTTTCTTCTGATGAGGAATAATTATTATGGTTGCGTGACCCACAAGGTAGGTTAAGCTCAAGGTCCAAGCTCATGTGACAATCCCGAGGACTTGTTGGCTCTTCTGAACTCTCTTCTCTTGGATCTCTCGCTGTTCTTTTTTGTGTTCTAGTGTTGTAGAAGTGTATTTCTCCTGACTGCGTGCAAAAAGTAGAATGTTTGAGAAACTACAAATACTACAATTTATACAAAATACAAAATACAAAAAAAAAAAAATTATATATTTTTTATTTTAGTAACAAAACTTTTAAAACAAAGTATATATGTGTATTTATTATATCAATACCTGAATATTGAGGCAGCGTTGCCACTCAGATGGCAACGGTGTCTCGAGATGGAGCTCAATATCAGAGAAATATTTAGTAGTTGTGAGGGGAATGGGGGCGGCCTTGTGACGGGTTGTCCATTGTTTGAAAGGGAGGATGTCCTTAGGAGGAGGCTGAGAATCGTGATCCCATTTTCTTTTCTTATTAGAGTTAGTAGTAGTGTCAGCAGATTGAAGATGAGTTGGGTTGGTTTGGGTTAGCTCAGGGAAAGGTGTTTGAAATGAGACCATGATGTTATATTCCTACTTTACTACTGATCTTTTCTCACTCAAGCTAAGTTTGTATAGTATATAATGTTATAGTACCCTATATTTGATGGGAGTTATATGAGTTTGGTGAGTGATCAAGTGGGGAAGTAAATATTTTGATGTGTTTATATAGGGAGAAAAGGGAGAGAGAGAGAGAGGGATGATAATGATGGTGGTGTTGCAAGGGGGCAAATAACTGCAAGCAAGAATTTAATAGGCCAAAATTAAAGGCCAATTGAGAATGGCCCACATATAATCTCACTACCCCCTTAACCAATATTTCTAATTTCTAATGGAGTACTCGTATTATTTGGATGTTTTTAATGACGGGGGGAGCCACACCCACACCATCCTTACTTTAGGTGCATATTATATATAGTCTCTAAATCATCTTTCTATTGAGAATTTGGGATACAATGCATTGCATAACTCGAGTTTAGAAGGTACGAATTTCGTACAACTTACACAAAATTGTTTTTAGTTTAGTTTGAAGTACTTTCATTAAGGTGAGATGGGAGTTTCACTCTAATTTTAACTAGGTTACTAGACTCCACTCATGGATTATACTCGAACATGCATGTTGGATTCGGTACTAATTATAAGTTATACCCCGTATGTATGTATTCAGGATACAAAATTTTGGATTATCTGGTGAAGAACAAGGGATTTTCTCTAATCTTTTCATCTAGACATGCTATATATTCATTCATCATTTGGTACAGTCTAATTATCCTAATTGGATTTGATAACACACGGTAGCAAGCTAGCTAGCTAAATTTCGTTTAATTTCACAAATTTGGATTGAAGGGATGACTTGGTCCAAATCGAACCCATAATAATCACGACGATCCATTCAGCTCTGGGTATATAGGCTTAGTAATCAAGTATGTATGTACGGAGTATGTAGTAGGAGATGAGGTTCCATATTAAATGCATTATTGAGAGAGGGAGGTGCACGCTCCTTTAATACTAATAACTAGGATGGCGTAGTCCTAACCAACTTGTTTCTGTTGTGGACTTGTAGTATGCAGTAGTCATCAACATTTATCATTTATGCTAGCAAGCTAGCTTCCCTTTATATACTACTAGTATTATTAACTCTGATCTTTTAAGTGTTACATACGTTGAATTCGTTGGTTGGTTTATTTATGCTTTGAGTCATGTCAAACAACGTGTACTGTTTGTTTGTTTTGAATCTTGTAGCTCACATTATCTTGTTAATCTGGTATATTTATTACGGTCATCACAAATGGCTCTCGTCTTCAACGTACGTACTGTTAGAGTTAGACCTGTGAATCATTTATGTACTTCATGCACTCGTGTCATAAGCTAGCTTCTCATGCAAAAATTAATACTCCACGCTGGCTGCTTAATTATTCAATTCCTTCCTTCTATTCATCATCGGTCGGGGTAGTAAAACTAAAACTCACTTTAGGTGTTACAACTCACGTAACTGGAAATAAGTAGTATGAGGTTTGAGTTTGATTCTTACCAGTCATATAATTCATCAGTCGGAATTTAATACTTTTTCCAAGTTTTTATCTTCTTTCCACTTACCATTTTCATCCAAGTTTCTATCTTCTTCCCATTTCATTTCTTTCCTTATTTGGTCATACTTTTTCAATATTTTAATCCATTTATATATTAACTTCATTATTTTTCATTATTTTTCATTACTTTTTCATTTCCAACCCATACTTCCTTATTAGTTTTTCATTATTTTAACCCAACCAAAAAACTTTGTAACATTTTGGAATGGGAAGAACATTAAAACTTGGAGGAAGTATTATTTCCTCTATACCTAAAAATCTGTCCCATTTATTTATTATATCTGAGAAATATTTTAATGAAATGGGACAATTTTTAGTGGGACGAGAGTAGTATGATATAGTCAGCGATGCCTGAAATATTGATAAATAATTGGAGTATACTCCTAAGATTTTTAATTTATACGAGTACTATTGTATGTTGTCATTCATATAAGTACTCCGTATGATTTTTAACATGTATGTATGTGTCCAATGGATATACGGAGTAGGAGTATATGTTAACAAACTAATTAATTAAGAAAACATTTACTTGAATATCATGAAAATTTGAAATATAGTTTCAAATTTGCCTTACTTAGAAAATTATTTTTATAAATGGTGCTCTAATTAGCCTCTTATTTGACACGTGTTAGAAAAATCCTTATAAGTAACATGGTGAAGAGAACGTATTAAAAATAATGGATGGGAAGTCAATTTTTTTCCTAAAATGATTGACCGGATGATGAGTTTTAAAAAGTATTCACAATGCAACAAAGGAGTTGAGAAATAAGCATTTATTAAAACTTCGTAATAATGAAATTCAAACTCGGGACAAAATGCAAGGTGATACACAATGACCGGTAGACCAAATTTGTTCACATGTCTTTAAGAGTTCACACCTTTTTTTTAATTCAATTCAATTAAGTTGATTGAACTTAATTAATCAATCCAATCCAACTTCAATTTAGTCAATGATATGTCACTTCATTTTAATTGACTTAAATTAAATCCACGCACGCTACTTTACCTTGAAGTGTATATATATATTGGGAAAAATTACACATTACAACCTTATAAAAATTATTTTTTTCAATTACAGACTTATAAAAAAAATTCAACAATTACTACATAATAAATCACTTTCTATTTACTTTTGCTACTATAAATGAACTCCGACAGATTAGTAAGCTAATTTTCGTCCAAAATTACATTTCTTCTAATTACGTGACCATTTTGCCCCTGCATCTTTTAATGAGTTTATTTATACCCTCCCCTTTTCCCAAAGCTTTATCACTCTTATTGTTTTTCAATTTCTATCTTGTTGTTCTTCAATTTATTCACTACCCTTCTCTACTGTGTCTACCACTTCGTTATTTTTGCTTAAGGAAGAACACCATAGTTCTTCATTGTCTCTACATTGTCTTACCTTTATTGTTAACAAAATTCCCACCAAACATCATCCGCAAGTTAACAACAAATGACTGTATATCCATATCTACAACAATAATAGCAATGGCAAAAGCAACCTCAACTAACATTTAATCTAATTAAAACAAATTGCAGAAACCCTAAAAAATGAAATTATTTAATCAATAACTACATTTGGCTTAATTACACTAAATTGCAGAAACCCTAAAGTGCAGTTACACTAAACAATAAACTTAATTAGATCAGGTAAGAAAAACATAATTTAAATGCAAATCTGGGTTTCATTGTAGGAATCGATTGAGAACCCGAAATTAACGATTGAATCGATTGAAAAGTTACTTGTAGATTTAATTTGTTGTTTTCTTCAATTGCAAATCTGGGTTTCAATTTTGTACAGATTATTGTTGGATTTATCAAATTAATTAGGGTTAGAGAATGATATGGAGAGGGAGATGTACAGAGTGGGTAGAAGAGTTGAAGAGGGTTTACACGGGGTCGATGAAGTGAAACAATTTTTTATCTGAGGGGTATTTTGGTCTGTTCACAACTTTCGAAACATAATCAACTTACTAATCCATCGGAGTTCATTCAAGGTAGCAAAAACAAATGAAAAGTGATTTATTAGGTAGTAATTGTTGAATTTTTTTTTATAAGTTTGTAATTGAAAAAAAGTGATTTTTATAAGGCTGTAATGTGTAATTTTTCCTATATATTGTACTATGTATAAATTTTTTTTTTCCTTCATTAAAATATTCCTCACAAAATAAATATGCTATAACGTGAGACGATATTTCAAAACTACTGATACTTAGTTCTGTTATATGGATCGGAGAAAACTTGTCCCACAATGTGTTGGAAAGAATTTCTCCACTATTTAACCTATGAAATATTTGAGACCACTAAATAGTCGTTTTTTTCTTGGGGTTGTAAAGAAGAACTTTATTTATAAAGTTTATCTACTAAATCATAAAGTTTGTTCTTAATTTTAAGAACTAAATTTTAAAATAAGAACTTGGTTTGTAATAGAGCTGATCATGGGTGTGGACATGACATAGGTCCACCCCGACGCGGCCACGCGCGGGTTTGGGGAGGCGAATGAATCTCCATATGAGATGGTCAAATTGAAATTTAAATCGAAGTAGGAGTCGCCACCGAATTTTGTGGTTATTCGGAACCGTTCGAGCCCACTCTATGTCGTAGTGGGCCGTATACAAAATACGGCCCATTTCCGATGTCAGAGTTTATTGGGCTCGTCCCTTTGCATATCGATACCGATGCCGACTGGGCGGTTAATCGTATATTGAATGACTCTCGTTGCCAATGGTTTCGGACATCCGGAAACCATGGTTCTGAGTAAGGGGTGAGGGTACGTGTTGGGAAGTTCACTAAGAACACCCAACCCCGCCCGCACTTAGCGGCCTTTACTAGGATATCGTTCGTTTTTGGTGTACACGGGTTAGTTCGACGGTTGAATGATATGCAAACATTATTTTCCTAAGCATGTGAGAAAAATAAATAAATGGGTTGCTAAGTCGTTTAATGCATATTAAACTAATAACGTCAAAGTTATTTTAGCATGTGAGTTCGTTTTAGTCTAATAAAACGATAAAAACAAATAAAAAGCTACAAACACGAGAAAACGAGTTAGTAACGATGAATAAATCGAATAAAGATGTAAATAAATAATATGCATGATTTTAGAAAAGATTTGATGACACGTGATTGATTAACACGTGTTGACCGAGGTCGAAAAAAAGTATTTATTAAAATATGTCGCGAAAGTCGCATTTTAATGTAATGTTCGAAAGGAATTAAAAATAGAAAAGCGAAGAAACGAGAAAAAGGAGGCCGGGCGAACCAGGCCGCCGCGCGGGTCGCCTGGCAGGCGCGCGACCCGCGTGGTGGTCTGCCGGGTTTTTTTTTTATTTTGTTCGAAAACCGTTAATTCCTATAAATCGCGTACAAATATGGATTAATTTATACTCGACTTATATTTTCGATATTCGTCGTATTCGATATTCGATTATGAAATCGATATCGAAGACTTTTAAAAAAAGTTTTGAAAGAAAGTTCGTTTTGAACGAAAAAAATAAAAAAAAAAAGAATTTTGAACGAAAAAGATGTTAATTCTCTCCGCGTTAAAAATCGTCGAATTTTGTTTAAAAAGATGTAACGATTTTATTTAGCATCGACGAGAATAAATTAATTTAGTTCTTGTAGATACGATATTCGATTAGAGAATCGGTATCGTATTTTAAGAACGTTATTTGAAAATAGTTTTACTATCGAAAATAAATAAAAATATGATGCGATGAACGACCCATATTAATAATTAGACGATCGACGAAAGAAATAAATAAAACGACGGACAAAAGAAGAAAAAACGTGAGATTAGGGAGAGAAAGGAGAAAAGACGGGTTTGATTTACACCCTCAACCTACATGCTTTGTTTACTCGGAATAAGGCTCGTCGGACGGTGGCTTGGGCACGTGAGCGTCGAGATGATGTGGGTGAGTTAAGGTGTCGGTTTTTGGGACGTTTTTGTGTGTGTATGTGGGGCGTGGATCGGCCGGATTGGACGGGATGGATTCGTCGGTTTTTTGGTTGCTATTTCGGTATTCCTTCGGACGTGGATTTCAAGACTTATTTTTTAGATACGAGTTCTGAAAAATTATTGTGTGTCGGGATTATTGTGTTGATATTTCATGTTTTTTGAATTGTCGGACGTAAGGTCCTATTTATAGGAATTGCGGTGGTCTTGCTTGTGTGACAAGAAACACCGGTTTGGATAGGAAAACGAGAGTTCGTGAGGAAATAAAACTTCTCGTTTCTTGGTGAGTAAGGCAAGGATACTCGGCTGGTGGGAGTATTTCGGCTGTTTCAGCCGAGTTCTGGGAGCTTGATCGATCTCTGATTCGGTTTCCGGATAGAATTCCTACTTAAGATCGAATCCTATCCCTAAACGGATTTGTTTAATATTATTTGAAGCTGATTTTTTTGGTGTTTGAGTCCAAATCAGCCGTGCAGTGTCACGGCCAGCTCGTGTGACTCGGGAAAAAAATATCTTTGACCGGGTTTGACTCGGTCGCTAAAAGACGGTTTTACCCCTGGTGCCGGAATCGACCCAAATTAGTCTTATTTGACTCGAAACGACCTACTGGGCCTGGATTTGAGGTCCGTTCTGTGAGATTTGTACTCCTTAATAAGCCTAAACCAAATGTCCATGATTTCGAGCCCATATCCGAGTCCATTAAAGCATGTTTGCGTCCTATCATCATCGGGTGTTTGGCGGGACCTACTATAGACACCTGGCGGTCAAAATGTGGGTGTCTACAGAGCCCCCACTCTGACTGAGGCTTGGACAAGGCGAAAGTCAGAGTAGCTACCAGGCCAATCGAGGATTAAGACCTGGCAGACTTCCGATCGGGTCGTTTAGAGTCCATTAGACTTGCGTGAAGGGCTCGCCAACCATAAGATAGAAATCATACCTGGATAGATGTTGATAATGGCGCGGGGACTTTCTACTAAAAAAGTCTTGGATTTGTCTGGTTGTAGACAATTTCCATTTTGAAATTGCGCGGGAGCTCCTATTAGAAGCTGCGGGTGTACCGCTTACTGATACATCCGATTCCTTAGCGAAAATGTTGCTTGAATTTTCACTGAGAACTTTGAGAATTCTCCGGGAGTCTTGGGATACCTGTCTGTTTTGCATGCAACATACAGATAAAACACTGACTCGTGCTGGGGGAAGAAAGATGATTTTTGGTTGATTTTTTTTGGAAAGAAAAAAAAAAACGAAATTTTTTTCGAAAATGGCGGAAATTTTTTTTTTGAAAAATTTGGAAGAAAAGGAATGCTTGGGATGACTTGATTCCTGATCAGATTCTGACACGGATTCCTAAAAATCCTGGTTAGGCCTGTATGCCTAGGTGAAATAGAGAATACTGCAAAAATCCCTATTCCAGGGGTGACTAGGAGAGGAGGTTTCCCTATTATAAATAGAGAGTTCTTGCCCTTAATCTTCTCATATTCCAACCTGAAATATTTCCTTCTCATCTTAAAAAAATCCCTTTAGACTTTTTAGATAAAAATAAAAACTTTCTGCTATGGGAATCGAACATCTGACCGCGATGCTTCACGCGTGGGCTCAAGATTTTCGAGATGGAGATAAGGTCCAGTTAACTCAGATGAGAATTGTAGCTTTGTTCCCGCTCCAGCGACTTAAGGTGGATACCCATTTTCTAGATGCTTGTTTGACCTTCTGGGATTCTACCCATCATGTTTTTGCCTTTCCCCGGGGAGAAATATGTCCTTTGCCTGAAGAGATTGCTGCTGTAGGGGGTTGGTGCCCTAATGCTCATCCTGCTATTCCTCCTTTTTACCCTGATCCAAGGAGGAGGCTGAGAGACTTTCTTGGGTTGTCACATGCTGAGACTTCCCGTATGGTGAAGGGAGGTTCCGTTTCCCTGTTCGACCTAGCTGATAAATTTATGGATCCAAATGGTCCCAGAATTTCTCCTATCCATAGGCGTAGGGCCTTTGCCTTCTGTATGCTGCATCGATACGCTTTCGAAGGTCGGATGGATGCTGACTCATGTTTGGGCGAGATCAGGCTAATTAGCATAGTGGATCAAATGGAGGCGGGTTATAGCCCAGCCTGGTTGATAACTGGGGAGATCATCATGGGCCTTGACACAAGGAGACTTGATCCAGATCGGCATTTAACGGGCGGCATTCGTCTTCTGCAGGTATTTGACCGTTTTTTTTTTTCGAAAATTTTTCCGAATTTTTTTTTGAATTTCCGAAATTTTTATTTTTCGATTTTTTTTTGAAAAAAAAAGTTTCCGAATTTTTTTTGATTTTTCGAAAGTTTTTGACTTTTCGAATTTTTTTGCAGATTTGGTTATCCGAGCGCCTGTCCATTATAGAGCCCCCGACGAGCATATCCAGGTATCGAAGCTGTCAGATAGGCTCGCGGTCTCGACGAATCAGCTCCAATCATCATATAAATCGGAAGTACTGGGATGAGGAGCTAAAATTCCATGGCGGGCCCTTGATTAGGTGGAACGTGATCTGGTGGTTCCTTTCGAAGATGACGGGCCTAGCTAAAAGAGATAAAGCCCGTTATCTGGTGATTTTGTCCTTGGACTGGACCGTCCATATTTACCCAGATCGTCTTCTAAGGCAGTTTGGTTCATTTCAGCAGATTCCCGAAACTGAAGCGATTATCCGCGTTTCGGTCCAACTGACGGACGCTATGTGTGACACGTGGTTACAACGCTGGTTTACCCGGGCCATGTGGACCATACCTCGCCCCTGTCAGACCGCTTGGGTTTCTGAATCATATATTAAATGGGCTTCTGAAGAATCTAAAGAGGCCCGTGAAGCTTTAAAGACCAATGAGGCTTTTGACTTAACCCGTAGAGAATCGATGAAGGACAATAGATGGTTCTTTGAAGAGGAAACTCCAACTACCTTTGTCGGGCCGGAGTCAGGTTCTAAATCAAAGACTAAGACTCGAGCTAAAGAGACTGGTGCTAGTGACTTAGAGAGAAGGCTCGGACCTAAGCTAGCGGTCCGAGATAGGCTTGGGCCGTGGGAAAGGATACCCGAGAGAGCACGGGTCCGGCTAGGACCGACTGAGGTGACCGGGGAATCAAGTTCGAAGAAACGAGCCCGGGTTAAGGAGATTCCCTTGGTAATTCGGGAGCGTTCCCCTCCACGCCGACGTCGGTGGGCCGAAAAAGAGACTAAGGAAAAGGAGAAGAAGAAAATGCCTTAGATTTTTTATTATTTAATATTAGTACTATTTATGTGTTGTTTTTTTTTTTTTTTTGGATTTTTTTGAGATAAATAAAGAAAGTTTATTAGAAACCGTTCCTGTTTTTTTTCGATTGCAGTGGTTGTACCCCTTTTGAGGGGCTGCCTACGTATCCACAAATAGCGGAATCAAACGAAACGTAGTTCAGACTTTAAATTGCAATTTCGAAATACATCAAGACTATTGGTTCATGATGTTTATAACAGTAAAATAAGTAATTCTAGCTTTTGACTTGTCTTTAAAAAAAGTTTATTTTGAAAAGACGTTTTTTTTTTAATAAACTTTTGCGAATGACATTGAGAGAAACGGGTTTAAGGGTAATAACGTTTTAGCTGGTCCAGGTTAGTTGGGTTGACAAACTCATTCCCGTCTAGATCCGTTAGCATCACCGCTCCACCCGATAGAATCTTCTTTACCAAATAAGGTCCGGCCCAGTTAGGTTTGAACTTTCCCCTTGGGTCTACTGGTAACAAAGCTCGTATGGATTTGAGAACCAGATCTCCCTCTTTGATGTTCCTGGGCCTTACCCTTTTGTTGAAAGCCCGTTGGATTCTTTTCTGGTAGATCTGTATGTTATTGAGAGCCCGAGATCGTCGTTCGTCTAGAAGTACTAACGAGTCATATCGTGCTCGAACCCAATCGGCTTCCGGTACTTGACTTTCGAGTAGGATTCTGAGTGACGGTACCTCCAGCTCGACAGGTTGGACCGCTTCCATCCCGTATGTAAGGTAATACGGTGTTGCCCCGGTCGCAGTACGAATCGAGGTTCGATATCCCCAAAGGGCAAATGGTATCTTATCGGGCCAGTCCCGATAATTGTCAGCCATCTTTTTGAGTATGGTGACAATGGTTTTGTTAGCTGCTTCTACTGCTCCATTGGTTTGGGGTCGGTAGGGTGAAGACGTATGTCTTTGGATCTTGTATTTGGCTAACAAGGCTGCCGTCTCGGCCTGAAAGTGGGTCCCGTGGTCACTGATGAATTCATGAGGGATCCCATATCGGCATATTATCTTGTTTTGGATAAACTTGGCAACGTGGCTGGCGTTAAGAATACGGTAGGATTCCGCTTCGACCCATTTGGTGAAATAGTCGATTGCTACCAAAATGAAACAGTGTCCTCCGGTTCCCGAGGGGTTTATCTTTCCGATTATGTCGATTCCCCATGTTGAAAATGGCCAGGGTGATGTCATGGTATACAGCAGGGATGGTGGCATGTGCTGTACATTAGCGAAAATCTGACAATTATGACAATGTCTGACATATAGCTGGCAATCGGTTTCCATGCTGTTCCAGTAATATCCAAGTCTCATGATCTTCCGGACTAGCATCTGGGCGTTCATGTGAGGACCACACTCGCCGTCATGTACTTCGGCCATGATCTTTTCAGCATTACCCTTGTCGACACATAAAAGGAGAGCCCCCTGTGGTGTCTTCTTGTAAAGTTGTCCGTCGTTGGTACGGACGAACTGGGTCGCTAACCTACGTAAGGCCTTTTTGGCTCGATTGTCGGTCCCAGGTGGATACTCCCCGATTGTCAAATATGTCTGGATTGCTTTATACCATGGTTCGGGATCGGGTATCTCGATATCCTCGATGTCATGGATATATGCTGGCGCGGATCGTCTTTCGACGCAAATCGGCATGCTGGTCATGTGATCGGGAATATTTAGTAAAGATGCCAGTTTTGAAAGTGCGTCTGCGAACTGATTTTCTTCCCGAGGTAGGTATATGTATTCTACCTTTTGGAATTGTTTCTCGAGATCCCTTACTCGTGCCTGGTAGGCCACGAGATTGGCATTTCGGGTTTTCCATTTTTGGAGTGCTTGGTTAATGACCAGTGATGAGTCGCCGTGTACTCGGAGGTTTGTGACCCCTAAATCGGCGGCGGCTTGTAGCCCGTGGATACATGCTTCATACTCAGCGGCGTTATTAGTGACGTCAAAGTCCAATTTGATATATACGGGAGTATGTTCCCCTCTTGGCGAGATTAGGAGGATTCCGACCCCAAATCCTCGGAAGTTGGATGCTCCGTCGAAGTATAAATCCCATGTCTCGGTGTCAGTATGGAAAATATCTTCATCCGGGAAGGACCAAGTGTCGGTGTGTCCTTCTTCGGCTACGGGACTGTCAGCGAGAAATTCGGCTACTACTCGGCCCTTGATGGCTTTCAGTGGTACGAACTTTAGATCGAATTCTGCTAACATCAGGGTCCATCTTGATATTCTGCCGTTGAGAATGGGCTTTTCGAAAAGATATTTGATCGGATCCATCCTTGACAGTACCTGTACTTCATAGCTGAGCATGTAATGACGGAGCTTTTTAGTGGCCCAGACCAGTGCCAAACACGTCTTTTCGAGCATGGTGTACTTACACTCGTACTCTAAAAACTTTTTGCTGATGTAGTATATTGCCCGTTCTTCGGAGTTGACCGTTTGAGCTAACATAGCCCCCATGGCTGTCTCTGTCGTGGTTAGGTACAACGACAAAGGTAAACCGTGCTGAGGTGACATCAGGACCGGCGGTGAAGACAAGATTTCCTTGATTCTGTCGAAGGCTGCTTGACACTTGTCGTCCCATAGTAACCGTTCCCCTATTTTTAGCTTCTTGAAGATCGGTTCACACACCATGGTTAGTTTTGAAATGAACCGGCTGATGTATTGGACTTTTCCGAGAAAACCTCTTATCTCCTTTTCGGTCTTAGGAGGCTGCATCTCGGTGATGGCCTTGATCTTAGCTGGATCGACTTCGATACCGCGTTGGCTGACGATGTGACCCAGTAATTTGCCAGAGGTTACCCCGAAACTGCATTTCTGAGGGTTTAGTCTCATGTTGTATTTGCGTAATCGGGTGAAAAATCTTCTCAGGGCGGTGATGTGACCGTCCCTGTGCTTGGATTTGACGATCATATCGTCTACGTAAACTTCCACTTCTTTATGCATCATGTCATGTAATAAAGTCGTGGCGGTTCGTTGATAGGTGGCCCCGGCATTAATGAGACCAAATGGCATGACGGTATAGCAATAAGTACCCCAAGGTGTAATGAAGGTGGTCTTATCCATATCTTCCTCTGCCATTTTTATTTGATTGTACCCGGCATACCCGTCCATGAATGATAGAAGGGCGTGATCAGCTGTGTTATCCACCAGTATATCGATGTGTGGTAACGGGAAGTCGTCTTTCGGGCTTGCCTTGTTAAGATCCCGAAAGTCCACGCAGACACGCACTTTTCCGTCTTTTTTAGGGACCGGTACAATGTTTGCAACCCAATCTGGATACTCAGAGACTCGTATGAACCCAGCCTTGAATTGTTTGTCAACTTCCTCCTTGACTTTGAGGGACCATTCGGGCCTCATGCGTCGGAGTTTCTGCTTAACCGGTTTGAACCCTTCCTTGATCGGTATATGGTGCTCGGCTATTTCGCGGTCTATCCCCGGCATGTCCTTGTAGGACCATGCGAAGATGTCTTTGAATTCTTGAAGGAGATCGATGAATTGTTGTTTCTCCCTGGGATCTAGAGATAACCCTATCTTAAGCATCTGAGGTTCTAAGGTTGTTCCCACGTTGATAGATTCGGTTTCTTCGATTACCGGATTGCGGGATTCCCTCTGCTCTAGTTGCTCGATTAGATATGGAGGTAAGGACACCTGTTCGTCGGGTTTCTCAATGTCATTGCATAAAATATTTTGAAAATTTTGGAATTTTTGAAAATGAGACAAGTCGTAAGCAGAACGGTTGTTATTATTCATAAATTGGGAGAAAAGCTCGAAAAGAGCTGCCATCTGATCGCTAGTCAGTGGCGGGATAGCCAGGGTGCCCGGGACAGACCCCGAAGCACCAGGAACAGCTAAAGGGAGAGGGGGAGTTACAGGACTGATCCTAGCACCAGACTCACTAGACTCAATCTCAGACTCAGACTCGGACTCTGACTCAGACTCAGACTCAGATTCTGGCATTTCTCCTTCTCCTGTGATAAGCTTAAAAGTCCTTCCTTGACTGTCAGTCCACTTGACAGTCTTTCTCCAGGCTCTCTTACCTGTCCCGGATCTAACATCCGAGATCAGTTTGGATGGATCGAATGTGCGGCTGCGGAGAATGAGGCTGACTAGCTCCTCCTTTGGTGTCGGGGTTGCGAGCTCCTCCCCGAAAAGTAAACCCAGCGCGGGCTCAACATTCTTAGCATCAGAGGCGAAGATGTCGTCGGGTATGTAGTTGCAAACCTGGGCCAAGTGGGTCCCAGGGCGTGTGGTTGGGGGCCGATATAGGCCCGTTTGGACAGACTTGAACACCGGCGTGACGAAGATGACTTTACCGGTTTCGGTTTGGCCCCTGTTTTCTGGGGTCAGGGTGTAGCCCAGACCGGTTTGAATTCTCCCGTTGTCAAGGACTTCAAGGATTTTTCCTGCAGGGAGATCGGGCCTTGATGTGACCCCTGGTAGGAAGCCCAGATTTTGTAACATCCGGTTCATGCTAACAGTAAAGTAGGGTCAGAAAAGGTATTCTTCTTCGATGGCCCCTATGAAGTCGAACCCCCAAAGATCGGTGCGGCCCGATGTGTTGCAATTGGCCACAGTCATAGGCGTGGCTTCTAGAGTGATGACGGTATCATGCAAAGGTAGTTTGATCTTCCGATGCAGAGTAGAGGACACAGCCCTGGTCGAGTGGATCCAGGGTCTTCCTAGAAGAAGGTTGAAGGAAGAGGTCACGTCGATCACTTGAAACTCCAGTTCCTTCTCTATCGGGCCCGTTATGATAGTGAGTTTTACGGCCCCGGCTACGGACTTTGGACTCCCGTCGAAAGCCTGGATAGTTTGGGTTGTAGGAATGTAGTCGGCCTCGGTGATACCAAGGGCTTTGGCGGTCCTTAAGGGAAGGACGTTGACTGCGGACCCATCGTCAATGAGGGTCATGGGCAGATATTTTCCACGACAGATTACCGTGATGTAGAGAGCCATGTTGTGGGCTGGCCCAAATGATGGCAGATCAGCATTGGAGAAGGTGATGAGCGGGCCTTCTTCTTTTGCTTTCCCCTTTAGGTGGGGCAGAACCGTGGCTACCATTTCAGCTGGAGTAGCCATAGAGTCGATCTTGACTTGATCGAGGGCCTTAGTGAGTGCCTCTCGATGTTCCTGAGAGCTAACTAGGAGTTGCCATATAGAGAGGTCAACTCGAGTCTTGCTTAGCTGCTTTACCAGAGCCTTTTCAGCAGTTGGCGGCTCTTCCGGGACAATCTCCGCTTTGGGCGATGGTTCGGTGGTGATGAGGGCTTGACTGCTGGTTAAGGCTTTGGACTTAACCTTCTGAATCTCCTCGGGCGTGATCGGGACTGCTTCTCCCTTAGTGAGATAGACGTCGTCTTCATCGTCACACCAGATCCCGTTGATTTGTGAGGTAAACGGGGAAATGAGGTGTGAGCAGTCCATAATTTCTCCGGGGAAGATAGCGTGGGTGGCCAACGGGTTGTCCTTGTTGTTGGGCTTACCTCCGGGCAAAGGGATTTTCCCGCTTTCGATGAGATCCTGGATAAGATGCTTCAGTTTCCAGCATTTCTCGGTATCGTGTCCCTTACCCTGATGGTATTTGCAGTAGGCTTGGGCGTCGTAGAATTTAGAGCGACGCTCAACTGGAGGATCAGGTGTTGGGCCTATCGGGGCGATGAGGCGTTTTGATGAAAGCCTTTGTAAGGCATTCGCATAGGTAGTACCTATGTCGGTGAATACTCGGGGTGGCGTATTCTTCTTGGACGGGTTATCGAGTAGATTTACCTCGTCAAAAATGCTACGAGTGGCAGCGGCGGATGCGGGCTTGCTTGTTGATGAGCTGGCCCCTTGGTATCCTTTGGTGGAGGCCTTAGTGAGGCTTTCCATCCTTAAATCATCCTCGATTCTCGTTCCCATTTCAGTTAGGACCGCGAAGCTCGGTATGATAGCGTACCGGAGATGGATCCGGTAGGCGGGCAGGAGATTCTTGACAAAGGCTTCAACTAGGACTTTTTCACTGGGCTTATCGACCAGTTTGACACTTTCAGCCCTCCAGCGTTGAAGGTACTTCGTAAACCCTTCCTTAGGCTCCTGGGCCATTACTTCCAGGGTTCGCATGGTTTGGATCTCCGTATTGTTGGCGTAGTTCCGGGCGAATTCCGTTGCTACGTCGTCCCAAGACTTGTACTTCTTGGAATCGAGCCTATAGAACCAGGCTCTCGGGTGCTTCTCTAGCGAGGAGGCAAACAGATGCTTGAACATGTCTGACTTGACTCCTTTTAGGGCCATAAACTCCTTGAAGACCCGGATATGTAATACCGGGTCTTCTGTTCCGTCAAACATCGGGAGGCCCGTTAAATTGAGATTGGCGGGCAATTGGTCGGTCAAGGGAGAGTAACTTCGAGCATTCTCCGTATGGATCGAGTTATGGGTCGACAAATGGACCTGCTCTTGCAATTTGATGACTGCGCTAGTCAATTCGGCTAATGGCCCATGAGCTTCATCTCCGTCCTTGGGCTTGTCCTGTTCGATGGCGCTAACCCGGGTAACAATGGCGATCTGATCACCCCTAATTCGGTCGAGTTGCTCTTGAATCTTGGCCAAGGCGGTGTTCAGCTGATCGATTGAGTCCTTAGTCATGGTTCGAGTGTGAGGCGGCCTGTCTGTAAGAACATCGTGTAATCAGAATCGGACCCAGATCGAAAGGTGCATCCCGAGAAAAACTACTAGACTTGGAAACGGACTAAAAACCGACTCCTAGACGGGTGACTCATGGACGGTGGGCTTTTTTCAGGGTTTCGGCATAGTGGGCCTAGTCCCGTTCGAAAAAAGGCCTACGTGTAAGCTAATCCCCAGACTTTGGACTCGATTGTGTAAGTGGGCTTCCCTTTGAAGGAGTTTGTCCTACGTAGGTGGGCCGTGCCTCGACTAATAAGGCGGACTTGGGATGGGGTGGAAACCCGTGATGTAAGATCGACGGAGTTTCGACGCTATAGACTCTTGCTACTTATGACAAGACCCGACACTGCTAAATACGGGAAGTCCTAAGAAGAAGAAGGTTTGAAAAGAGGATTTGAATTTTGAAAACCGAGCAAAGTCGGGTTGGACGGCCCAATCTTTTTGAAAATCGGAAAAAGGTTAATTGGGCCGAGGCTTTGAGTTTTTGAAAAGTTTTGGACAGCGTACCGGCTAGAAATAGGCTATTTTGAGTCAAAATCATAAGTCCTAAATTCGGCAGCTTTCCGGGTTTGAAAAATGGATGGTTTTCGAAAAAGATGCAATTTTTTTTTTGAAAACACGGTTTTTTTAAAAAGATGAGACACGGACCAAGTAGCATGTAGTCACGGAGACAGTATAACGACACCATGTATGCTCCTAGTCTAAGTCTCGGTCGGTCTAATAGGGTCTATACCAACAACGATGGCTTTCTCGTACTGAGGACGGACTCCCTAAGCCGAGTGGGTCTTAGGACATGCCGCAAAACCTAAACGAGTTCCACCATCGATGTCTTTAGTGGGTCCAAGTGGGAACGCACCGTGGTATAGTGGGACGTCGGTCACAAGTAACCGGCCCGGGAAAGATTGGGTTATGCATGGCCCATTGAACTAAAACGTGTACATTACTATTCGAACGATTTCTTTTCGAGTCTCACCCTAGGGATGCCGATGGTAAGTGACTCATCAGTTGATCCCCAGCGGAGTCGCCAAATTGTGGACATGACATAGGTCCACCCCGACGCGGCCACGCGCGGGTTTGGGGAGGCGAATGAATCTCCATATGAGATGGTCAAATTGAAATTTAAATCGAAGTAGGAGTCGCCACCGAATTTTGTGGTTATTCGGAACCGTTCGAGCCCACTCTATGTCGTAGTGGGCCGTATACAAAATACGGCCCATTTCCGATGTCAGAGTTTATTGGGCTCGTCCCTTTGCATATCGATACCGATGCCGACTGGGCGGTTAATCGTATATTGAATGACTCTCGTTGCCAATGGTTTCGGACATCCGGAAACCATGGTTCTGAGTAAGGGGTGAGGGTACGTGTTGGGAAGTTCACTAAGAACACCCAACCCCGCCCGCACTTAGCGGCCTTTACTAGGATATCGTTCGTTTTTGGTGTACACGGGTTAGTTCGACGGTTGAATGATATGCAAACATTATTTTCCTAAGCATGTGAGAAAAATAAATAAATGGGTTGCTAAGTCGTTTAATGCATATTAAACTAATAACGTCAAAGTTATTTTAGCATGTGAGTTCGTTTTAGTCTAATAAAACGATAAAAACAAATAAAAAGCTACAAACACGAGAAAACGAGTTAGTAACGATGAATAAATCGAATAAAGATGTAAATAAATAATATGCATGATTTTAGAAAAGATTTGATGACACGTGATTGATTAACACGTGTTGACCGAGGTCGAAAAAAAGTATTTATTAAAATATGTCGCGAAAGTCGCATTTTAATGTAATGTTCGAAAGGAATTAAAAATAGAAAAGCGAAGAAACGAGAAAAAGGAGGCCGGGCGAACCAGGCCGCCGCGCGGGTCGCCTGGCAGGCGCGCGACCCGCGTGGTGGTCTGCCGGGTTTTTTTTTTATTTTGTTCGAAAACCGTTAATTCCTATAAATCGCGTACAAATATGGATTAATTTATACTCGACTTATATTTTCGATATTCGTCGTATTCGATATTCGATTATGAAATCGATATCGAAGACTTTTAAAAAAAGTTTTGAAAGAAAGTTCGTTTTGAACGAAAAAAATAAAAAAAAAAGAATTTTGAACGAAAAAGATGTTAATTCTCTCCGCGTTAAAAAGCGTCGAATTTTGTTTAAAAAGATGTAACGATTTTATTTAGCATCGACGAGAATAAATTAATTTAGTTCTTGTAGATACGATATTCGATTAGAGAATCGGTATCGTATTTTAAGAACGTTATTTGAAAATAGTTTTACTATCGAAAATAAATAAAAATATGATGCGATGAACGACCCATATTAATAATTAGACGATCGACGAAAGAAATAAATAAAACGACGGACAAAAGAAGAAAAAACGTGAGATTAGGGAGAGAAAGGAGAAAAGACGGGTTTGATTTACACCCTCAACCTACATGCTTTGTTTACTCGGAATAAGGCTCGTCGGACGGTGGCTTGGGCACGTGAGCGTCGAGATGATGTGGGTGAGTTAAGGTGTCGGTTTTTGGGACGTTTTTGTGTGTGTATGTGGGGCGTGGATCGGCCGGATTGGACGGGATGGATTCGTCGGTTTTTTGGTTGCTATTTCGGTATTCCTTCGGACGTGGATTTCGAGACTTATTTTTTAGATACGAGTTCTGAAAAATTATTGTGTGTCGGGATTATTGTGTTGATATTTCATGTTTTTTGAATTGTCGGACGTAAGGTCCTATTTATAGGAATTGCGGTGGTCTTGCTTGTGTGACAAGAAACACCGGTTTGGATAGGAAAACGAGAGTTCGTGAGGAAATAAAACTTCTCGTTTCTTGGTGAGTAAGGCAAGGATACTCGGCTGGTGGGAGTATTTCGGCTGTTTCAGCCGAGTTCTGGGAGCTTGATCGATCTCTGATTCGGTTTCCGGATAGAATTCCTACTTAAGATCGAATCCTATCCCTAAACGGATTTGTTTAATATTATTTGAAGCTGATTTTTTTGGTGTTTGAGTCCAAATCAGCCGTGCAGTGTCACGGCCAGCTCGTGTGACTCGGGAAAAAATATCTTTGACCGGGTTTGACTCGGTCGCTAAAAGACGGTTTTACCCCTGGTGCCGGAATCGACCCAAATTAGTCTTATTTGACTCGAAACGACCTACTGGGCCTGGATTTGAGGTCCGTTCTGTGAGATTTGTACTCCTTAATAAGCCTAAACCAAATGTCCATGATTTCGAGCCCATATCCGAGTCCATTAAAGCATGTTTGCGTCCTATCATCATCGGGTGTTTGGCGGGACCTACTATAGACACCTGGCGGTCAAAATGTGGGTTTCTACAATGGGCCGTACCGTCCGAATAGTCCGACCCGTCCGGCCCGATATTTTAGCGGGTTTGGACAGCGAAGCTCAGCCCGAATAAATAAATGGGCCGGACAAGCCCGACCAGATCTAATAAATGGGCCGGGCATGGACACTAATATTTTGAAACGGGCCAACCCGCCCGGCCCGCTAAAATTATTATATACATCCTACCGCTTAAAAATTAATGGGAAAAGTCCCATGGTACCCCCGAACTATGTCACATTACACATGGTACACCCGCTTTTAAGTTTGTTCCCATGGTAACCTTGAGTTTTGTAGTTTAGTTCCCAATTTGCCCACATCCCATTTTTTGTCATCACGCCATTGAATTATGTTTAAGAGCTGCATCATTAAGTGCTACAGTAATTAATTTTGGGAGGGAAAATTAATTACATCCCTCAATGACTACTTTTCAGAATCCTTAGCATAAAGAGAGGCATTCCCATGGTAACCTTAAAGTTTGATGGTTGTTTCCATGGTACCCCTAAGGTTAAATTTTTATTCACATGGTACCCCTGAAAGCACAGGGGCGATTCTTTGAAGCAAAGTAACGGCTAGATTATTGAACTAGCCTTACACAAATGCTTATAAATGCACATCCCTTTCTATTTTGATAGAATATGAACAAAAAAATCCACACAAATCAAACTTCCAACAATGTCGGTTTCACATTCAAGTTCAACTCGACATTCAAGTTCAACTCTAAGCTAGAGGAGTTCAAGTGGAAAACAAAACATGCGTAAGATGCAATAGAAGAGCAAATATTCGAGCATCTGGATCAACTGCGGCAAATCCATTTAAGCTATACTATAAATGTGATGAATGTGGATGGTTTCAATGGTGCAAAGGAAGAACGAAAGAAGTTACAAATATCAACACAATGGATGTAGTTGATCAAGTGTCCATTCAACAAGATTTGAAGAAAAAGATGAAGAAACAAATGGAAATAATTTGTGACATCAATAGAAAGATTGATTCTATATCGAAGTTGCTAAATCTAAGCATCATAATTGGTTCGGTCATGTACTTTAGTCTACTTTATGTTGTTATGAACAAAATGTATGGAAAACAAGTCTAATGCAATGAAATAAGATTACTACTAATATATTCCCACCATCACATTGATATGTTCGTTAAACAAACGAACTAAAAAGGGAACAACATCGACGGAATAATTGTTTGTGTGATATGCAAATCACCAAAAGAGAGTTTACGTACCAAATTACCCAAAATATAGGAGCAACACTTGTGCAAAATATACGTACCACATACGAGATTATTCATATTCTAAGACCAATGCAAGTATGGTGGATTGGTGATATAATAAGAGACCTGTGCAAAATATATACCCCTAGCTAAACCATACTCAAATGATAAACAGGTCTTCTCCTTCCTTTCCTTAGCTTGACTCTGAAATTGAAAGAAGATACGAAACTAACGATATTCTGCCCATATAACATTCAACCGTAAATAACATGACAAATTTAACATTCAAAATTAGAAGGTACTTACTGTAGACACCCGCATTTTGACTGCCACGTGTCTATGGTAGTCTCCGAAAAACATCCGATGATGATCGGACGCAAACGTGACTTGGTATACTCGGATTTGGGCTCGGAATTCATAATATCCGACATGGACTTTTAGTGGAGTAAAAATCTCACAAAACAGACCTCAAATTCAGGCCCAGTGGGTCATTCCGAGTCAAAAGAGACTAATTTGGGCCAAAATCGACACCAAAAATAATTCCCGTCTTTTGGCGACCGGGTCAAAACCCGGTCAAAGACGAAACCGTCTCATAAATCAGCTAGGTTCAGTTGGCGCATAAATCAAAATTCAAAAAAGCAATCAAAACAAACAAGTCAAACATTTCCCCTTTTATCTCGATTTGTTTGATCCACTCGATCGAGTGGATTGACCCACTCGATCGAGTGGAGCGCCTTAAACTGGATAAGGCCCATTTGCATAGGCACTCGATCGAGTGCACTAGGGCCACTCGATCGAGTGCCCTTATGTCGTGGGGTAATGCCTATAAATACCCCACGACATCCCCTCATTTCAAAACTTTTTCCTTAAGGCATTTAACCTACATTTACCCTACTTTCTCCCTGCATACCTACACTACAAACCCTAAGCAAAAACACCTCAAAATCGAGCCATTTATACCTTGGAAACCGACACAACACACATACACATCTATACACACCATAACTCGCGTACATCCTCGATACTCCCAAGCTTTGTTGCTATTCACGAGTCCATTTCCGAGGTCTATACTAGCATGTATGTTGAGGGTGTCCTAAATTCCCTTTCGATCTTTATTTACTCCGTCATTTTGTTCATTTTTATTGTATTATAGTCATGATCGTCACAACACTAACACTAACATTTTTGCATTTTTATATCTTTGTTTTATATCATTTTATCGTCATTAATGTTAATAATACCGTGTATACGTAAACTAGTATCAAAATCGGTTCTAAAACGTTGGACTACGATGATCACCTTTTGGTCCGTCTAATCCCTTTACGAGCAACGACGGAGGTGGAGCCCTTTCGAGGAGCCCCGCCCCAATGTACTCAAGGGCGTGACGCGACCGTGATCGGTCGTAGTTGAACGGATTTAATTCCCTTTCCATAATTGGTACGGAACCCGTTGACACGAAAACCGACATCACGTAACCCGAAAGGGTTAGTTTCGATGTCGTGACGTAGAGGGACACATTTCGTTGCTAATTCAAAATTTCCTAATCTAACGATAAAACGTTTTCATAAAATCACGATGACGGTATTATATTCGTTCATACACGTTTATAGTACCGGAGGCCGAATTAAATACAAATCGTGCGATATTTGTATTTGATTCGGCCGATCATCGATTTCAAATCATAAAACAAAGCGAGTTACCACTCGTACAGGGGGCACTCGACCGAGTGCCATAGGCCACTCGATCGAGTAGCACCCCAAAAAGTGGTCAGTAGCCACGTTAAACGTGCACTCGACCGAGTCACACCACCACTCGGTCGAGTGGGTCCTGTAACCCACAAAACCGAGGGGTTTGACCCATAATTCAAACCCCGACCCTTTTATCGACTTTAGTCATCACGTGCAAAGACTATCACGTGACTATCCTATTTTCAAAACTATACACATCACGACACGTAGAACGACTTTGACCACTTTGACGTGATAAGTCGGGACAAGACTACGGGATGTGAGATTAGGCTAGCAATATGCCACAGTCTCATGTTCCCGTCCTTCGTTTAATATGCGACATAATGCGTATTTAATCGAGGTTAGTCCGTCTACATATTTTCGCGGTCTAGTTTACATACGGGTCCGTCCCTTTAATTATATTGCGTTATTTTTATTTCATTTCTTTACGTAATGTTGTATTGTGAATTCCGGGTTGTATTTCCGCCCGTGTAATTTGTACGTTATTTCTATTTATTTTCGAGCTCTGTTTATTTACTTGCTTTTACGCTTTATAAATGAACCTCGCATGCTAAATCATTTCGACGAATAATAAGATGCATTAAATGACGTAGTTAACGCAAAATTCACATGCTTAGACAAAACGCTGTTTGCATATCATTTAATCAATTTACTAGCGCGCGTACACGAACACGAACGGTGTCTTAGTAGAGGCCGCCATGTGCGGGCGGGGTTGGGTGTCCTTAGTGGGCTTCCCAACACGTACCCTCACCCCTTACTCAGAACCTTTGGTTTCCGGATGTCCGAAACCCTTGGCGCACGAGAGTCATTCTTTACACGATTACCGGTATAGATGGTATCGGTATCGCAATGCAAAGGGACGA
The DNA here is from genome assembly GCA_958450325.1 of Agrostemma githago. Lineage (NCBI taxonomy): Eukaryota > Viridiplantae > Streptophyta > Magnoliopsida > Caryophyllales > Caryophyllaceae > Agrostemma > Agrostemma githago. The sequence continues at coordinate 60,463,114 of OY288257.1, read as the reverse complement.
GCCCCATGAACTCTGAAATCGGAGTGGGCTTACTTTGTGTAAAGCCCATGACGACATAGAGTGGGCTCGTATGGTTCCGAATAACCACAAAATTCGGTGGCGACTCCATTTTGACTTAAATTTCGAACCCGAGAACAATCTTACCACGAGATTCATTCGCCTACCCAAACCCGCGCTTCGCCGCGTCGGGGTGGACCTACGTCATGTCCACACTTACCTAAGTGTTGGTTGTTGAGGCTCCATCAGCCCTTGTGTTGCTCGTTGATGATCCATCAGTTCTTGCCTTCTTATTCTGACCACCACCTCGAGAAGCTTGCCTTTCCCTTGCAGTTGGCCCACCTTTGCAGCTCCTTGAATTATGTCCAACCGTCTTGCATATCGAGCATGTCACGAAAGTTGTTCTCTTTCCCTTCTTAGGCTCATTCGCTTTCCTTTTTCTTTGTCGAGCCGGTCTCCCTATGCTTCTCTCTGGTATAGGTGGTAAGACTTTCCGTCATATTGAAATTCAATCCATATTTTAGCTGACATTCTGGATGTACACAAACATCAACAATAAATGAGAATTCAGTGAACACAACGATAATAAGAACATAACACATTGAAATATAACACAATTAAAATGTATAACACAACAGAAATATTCAATAGTCATGATGCATATAGGAAAATTGACAATTAAACAAAGGACGGAGTATTTAAATGCAAACCAAGAAAATTTCAGAAACATTCGTGATTGAACATAAACCCTAATTTTGTATAGAACAGAGTATCATATCCAGTTTCGCAAAAAGTGTTTGTTTTGCTTCTTCCATCAATGAATCGTCCATTTGATCTCAACTCTACTCTATACCTCAACTTCTCACAAAGTATAATATCCAGTTTAACCCCCCATTTTAATGAACAATATTAGATTAACATTCAATCTAGTTTCACCAGAACATAGCATTAGATTGAGAATTGAAATTTTTTACTCATACAAAACCTAATTGAAACATATAATCTGAAACCCTAATTTAATCATAATTCGAAATCAAAATTTATAGACTAAACCTAAAAGCTGTATGGATATAAAGTATAGTACAATCACCTAATAGCATAGAAGAAGATGTACGAAGCTTTAATCACAGAAATGCGAAAAAAATAGTTAGTAGTATTTACCTTGCTTATTGGAAGAAACGATTTTAATCACTTGGGATAGAACTTGCGTATTGGATTAGGTTGATGTTGAAGGATGATCGAGCTAGGTTATGGGGATGAAGTTTGATTTTGCCATTTTTTTTTGTAAACTGAAGAAGATGAAAGATGGAGGTGAAAAGGTTGAGAATAAGTGATTAAATGAATGAATGAATGAGTAAAGTGTGTGTCAGTGATTAATGCTTGAGTGTGTCAGTGATTAGCTGTTAATCACACGGCGTTATGACGGAAATTGGTGTAAGGACAAATTGGGAAGCAAACTATAATACTTAAGGGTTCCATGGGAACAAACTTAAAATCGAGTGTAACATGTGTAATGTGACATAGTTCGGGGGTAGGGGTGTGCAAAATACGGGTCGGACCAGAAAAATGGACCGGACCGGACCGGAATCTACGGGCCCGGATCCGGAATAAAAAATTCTGGTCCGGTCTCCGGGCCATCATTTTGGGCGATTCCGGGTTCCGGTCCGGTCCGGTCCTGACCCGGTATTTTCCAGTCCGGACCGGTTTGGACCGGAAAACCCGGAATTATGCTTATTTCTTAAAAATTCCGGGTTTTCCGGTCCAAACCGGGCCAACCGGTCCAACCGGGTCGGAATTTTGGGCCGGAATTCCCCAAAAAATTGAAAATTCCGGGCCAATCGGGCCAACCGGTCCGGTCCGGGTCGGACCCGGTATTTTTCAGGACCGGACCAGGGTCAATATTTTGGTTTCCGGTCCGGGTCCAGGGTCATGAAATTTGTCGATTCCGGATCCGGGTCCAACCGGGTCCGGTCCGGGTCGGACCGGTTGCACAGCCCTATTCGGGGGTACCATGGGAAATTTCCGAAAATTAATTAATTATATAGGAAATGAAAAATGTATATATTCATTATTTCATTATACAAAGGAAATAATTACTGCATGTTCTAATCAAGACACATACCCTTGATAATAGTATGATATAGGGAAAAATACCTTTCAACTCTCAAGAAAATTTGGGCAACTTTCGGTATTCTCAATTTCTCATAATCTAATAGTGTTTATCTTATCACCATTTTTTGTTCACTTATCACATACTCCGTACCTTTTTTTTGTTGTATTTTTTTATGTAAGGAGCAAGTCAACTATGTTGTACTCTTTTTAAATATTTATGTAATTACCGCCTATCTTTATTTGTTTGATAGTTTTTTTATTCACTTAATAAATGGCCCGATAGCCCGCGGGCCGCCCGGTTTTGTATAAACGGGCAGGTAAGGGCAAGTAATCTGGGCCCGTTAGTTAGGCCCGACCCGCCCGCTTTGGTGTTAAAGGGCAACTTTTTATCTTTTAGCCTGGCCCGTGTCCGGCCCGAGCCCGCATTTGAGCAGGTCTAGTTTGTAAGTATATAAAAATGTGATCACCAATTAGAAATTGATCATGATATAGAATAATATGAGATGTCCGTAACTTTCTCAATTTCCAAAACAAAAAAAAAGTTCTCTAATATAGATAAAAGTCCTTAATTATTGGGATTATAAAAATACGACATAACCTAATAAGAGCTTTATACAAAATTCCTCTATTGTAATCGGAGTATTTGTGTAACATGAGAGTAATAGATGGATCAGAGTAAACCAGTAGTGTATAAAGTTACGTATGATATTTGGTTCTACGAGTACTAACTACTACGCATACAACGTTACTAGAGAGGTACACTTTGCGGCTGTTCACGTCATGCTATTAATGTACTCCTTTTAATTTATTGGGTGCATGAAACCATGCATCATGCATGGCATATGAATATGAATATGAATATGAATATGAATATGTGATCATAGTTACATAGTATCACTCATACACAGTTATAGTCACAGACTCATCCGAAATAGATTCGGATGAACGGTGTTTAATAGTAGAGACAGCAAGAGTAAATCACAAAATCCTACGGAGTATATAGATAGATAGATAAAGACGAATTCTTTACTATTTTATAGACACACACTTTGATGTGATTTAGTCTTATAATCTTATCTACCCATCCAGGCCCGTCTCAAGGGGGCGCTGCAGGCGCAAATGAACCGGGGCTCAATTTTGTTGGGGCCTCAAATCTAAACTGGATAGTTTTGACTAATATATACTAAACGCTGTATTTATTATGCATAGAATTACAGTTGTGGGAATGGTAGGCTTTTTGACTTCCTACCATCACTTCATGGGTTCGATTCCTTATGCACGCACATTATCATCTTTTTTTTTTCCCTTCCCCATTTATAACTCAAATTCATCCCGCATTAAATATCTTTCAACTTCGTTCTTTTTTCAAATTCCCTTCAATTTTGTTTTAACTTATAGAAATTTTGTATTATTTCTTTCTCAGGATTAAAAAAATTATATCGTAATGAAATTTTTGAACCTTTCTTTAATTTTTTACTTTGTACACTCCCATTTTCTAGAGAGTTTAGCTCTTGTCAATTTTTTTTGTTTTTATTTAAATTTTTTTAATGTATTGATAATTTAATAGATAAAGAGTTCTTTATCATCTTTTTCATAATATACATCGTTATTAAAATAATACGGAGTACTTCATTAATGATCGTAAATTAATTATTTGAATTTTGTCTTGAATTTACGAGCTCATTTTAAATTGATAATTAAGCAGTATTGAGTACCTTTTAAATCAAAGCAACTAATCTTATTTTTTCTATTTTTATCGCAATTTTCAGTTTGCGGACAATTTGACTTTATTCGAAATTGGCAAAAAATATATACTTCAAAAATTACAGACTGGTTTACGTAATAAAATTTTGATATACGACCGCTAATAAAAAAAGGGTCTCATATTTTAGTTTCGCTCCAGGTCTCCCTTGACTTTGAGACGGCCCTGTACCCATCCATGTGTGCGCTATTTAAATTAAATTGTTATAGATGTGTGGCGAATATATCCGTCAAAAAGATTAATTGTAGTAAGTGGGAGTAAATAGCTAGAGGTTGTGATGACGTTAGAAGCTAGCTACATGGTCATGTAGAGTATTTAATAGACGCTCTCTCTCAATTGTACAGTTGAAGTTTTGAATGCCGCTTCATCACGTACTCTCCCTAACAATACCAGGTACATACGTGCAGTGCAATCTAACCTACTGCTACTCATTTAAGTCTCCCTCCCAAATATCACTCCTTCATACGAGTAATATATATATATATATATATATATGAACTATACTAAAATTTGGCTTCACCATACTCACGCAACCACTACTACATACTACTCTCTATTTTAATCATTTAAATTTCTACGGCCTCGTAAATCTACATCGATATATACCAATAATTTGGTCGAACATGAAATTATCAACTCGAATTAGATTACAAATATTGAATAAGATCATCGGTTGACAAAACTGTAACCTAAACTAGCTTCGAAATCTTTAATGGGACACGTCGTCGTCTAATTAGCCTAGATACTATACCCTAATAAAACCAAAGTTTAAATCAATTTGACGGGACATGTGCTTATGCCTTATCAACTACCCTAACATAACTCAAAACTAACTTAATTGATGGCAACCTCACCTATTTCTTTATACCTGCTTACCTTTAACTCGATTAGGTTTAGTTAATCCTTATTCAATTATTTATAATGTAAATTTAATCTCATTAATTAATTTTAGTTCATCTTGGTTAATTCATTACACGTAAACTAAATTAATTAAGACTTGTTTCATATAATCAACTCTTGCATTGCAACTCGGGATTTGATTGCCCTAGCTATAAACTTGCATTAAATCCACGACATTTTGATGTATATAATGGATGATAAAGTAGGTCCGATGGGGCCAGGGCAGAACTCAACAAATTTGTACACAGGATATAGAGAGCCATAATTAAACAAATTAATTAAGATGGAGTAGTCCAAGTAGCTAGGTGATTTTAAAGCCCTCAACAACCTCGTCAGCTAGCTAGCTATCACCCCCCATTATTATTATTATTATTGCAACCGCATCCACATTCATCCCCATCACCTGTGAATCAAATACTAGTAACTTTAATGCCCGCAACATGAGTTCTACCCTTCTAGTGCTTCAAACTTTGTCAATGTTCTAGGTTCGACTCCATCTAACTGCAATACTATATCTTGTGGGAGTTGTATGACATGTTCTTGGCCTTATAAAAAAATAGTTAACCTAAGCTAATATGTGTGATTTGAGAGTTATTAGTCTGTTATGTATTACCTGGAGGTTTACCTCTCACTTCCTAATTGTTAGAGTGCAAACTCGTGTCCCACATCGGTGGTGTAAAGATAAAGGATTATCTTTGTAAGTATATCTGTATATCTACCAACAATAATAGTATGAGGTCTTTCAGGAAGGATAATCCCAAGAGTATGTCCGTGAGGGCTTGACCTAAAGCGGTTCGAACTCGTGAGGGCTTGACTTACTATTAAATGCTGTATTTATGGGATAGCATTGAAACGCCTCGCTTACTACAACAACAGCAACAGCAACAGCAACAGCAACATACTCATTCTTCATTCATTTCCTTCTCTGTGTAATCTGTATCACGATCAAATCTGTTATTTTTTCATCACACCGTTTTAACCATATGACAGATATTTTCGTAACGAATAAAAAAATTTAATTTACAATCACTTAAGCGTGCTAGACACAGTACGGTTTATAGTAGGGAGACGTGTACGAATAGATTTTTGTAAGGTGATTTAGTGATAGACCGATAGTTACGTTATTATACACGGTTACACTGCGGAGTATTCTCGTATATATATAATATAATTCGTCCCATTTTACAATTTAGACCAATATATAGATCTATACAAGATAGATAGATAGATAGATACAACCATCTTAAATACTCCGTAACTCATAATTTATGCACGTTGCCTTCGTTTAATATAACAGATTCACCCTACTCTGATCTTATATGTTCGTAAGAGTATGAGTTTGCATTTAATACTCCGTACAACTTACTGCTCTATAGGCATTAATCTACTTTTTGTCTCAAAGTAAATTCGATATAACTCCAGTCCAGCCGTATTTATATAACAGGGTATAATCGATATAACTCCAGCCGTATTTATATAACAGGGTATAATAAAATCTTATAGGACAATTTAACTCGCATAACCAAGAAACTATTAAAACCTATCAGATATGTCGAAAGTTAATACCTCGTCGTCCCTAAAAGATTGTCTCGAGACTTGACAATCTTAGTGGGATTAGGAGCAAGAGAAGGAATGGGAAGGCAGACGAGACAAGTGGGCAGCCGAGGGAAAACGGTAGGGACTGACACGGGACGGGGGTCCGTCTGAAAGTGGGCGGGCCTTGCTTCAGCTTTGAATAATTTCCAATTGCTAATTGGTTTGGGCCTAGTTAGTTGCTTTAGTGACCTGATGTGCAATTCTCTTGTTTTCCATTGTATCAATTGCTCTTAATGTACTCGTAACCGCCCAAGAAATACAAGTTTCGTTTTTATAAAAATATATATATATATATATATATATATATATATATATATATATATATATATATATATATATAGAAAAGGGATCAAGGGGGTTTGGTGAAAAGTGGGAACTTGGGAAGTTGTATTGTTGGATGGATGGCTTAGATGAATGATGTAAAAAAAAAAAAAAAAAAAAAAGTAAATGTCAGTAACTGACACAGCAGCAGTGGAGAGAGAAAAGCAAAAAGCAACCCTTCCCTCAATCAAATTCTCACTTCTTACCACTAGTCTTGATCACTCCTTACCACTTGATACTCCCTCATCTTCATCTTCCTCTTCATCTATCAAACAAAAAAAAAGCATCACCATCTTCAAGATCCATTCATTCGTATAACTCCGACCATACTCCGTCAACTACTCCGACCATATTCCGTCAACTACTCCGACCATACTGCGTTTTTAACCCAACATACTCCGTCAGTAACTTCGATCATCATACGAAGGTATGTTCATCTTCATCATCTTCATCTTCATCTTCATTTTCGTGCTTCTTTTTCATCTTCATCTTCATCTTCATGTTTCTTTTTATTTTTCATGTCTTTTTTTTTTGTATTTATAAAATTATTCATCTTTATTATCCACAAAAAAAGAAGAACAACTTCATCTTTAAGATGAAGTTTGAAGATGAAGTTGTTCTTTTTTTTATACACGTCAACATGTGTGACCACTCGTTAGGTTGTAGAATCACGCAGTTGTAGAATACCTTGAGATTAAGATATCATGCGTTTAATCATCTTCATGCTCACACACATTAGGTTGTCCAGTCACCACTATAACCTGCGTGGTCACACATGTTGACGTGTACAATCACATGCTATGAGTTGCATAGTCACAAATATTGAGGTGTACAATCGCGTGATATAAGTTGCACAGTCACACATGTTGATGTGTACAATCACACGCTATAAGGCGTACAGTCACACACTTTATGCTGTTGTAGACACCCACATTTGACCGCCAGGTGTCTATAGCAGTTTCCGACAAATACCCGATGATGATCGGACGCAAACGTGCTTTAAATACTCAGAAACGGGCTCAAAATCATTGGCATTTGGCTTGGGCTCATTATGGAGTACATATCTCACAAAATCAACCTCAAAATCAGGCCCAGTGGGTCGTTTCGAGTCAAATAAGACTAATTTGGGTCGATTACGACACCAGGGGTAAAACCGTCTTTTAACGACCGAGTCAAAACCCGTCAAAAATATTCCCGAGGTGCGTGAGTCAGCCGTGACACCTCACACGGCTGATTCGAACTCTAATCCTACGAAAAATCAGCTACATAAAATATTAAACAAATCCGTTTAAGGATGGAATTCGATCTCAAGTAGGAATCCTATCCGAAAACCGATTCAAACACCCGACCGAGTGCAAACACTCGGCCGAATAGCACAAACCAGCCGTGTTTCCCTTGCTTCCTCGACAAGTAAGCGGAATTCTCATGCCTTTCAGCTTCTTATATTTCCTATCTTAAACGGTAGTTCAAACTCTCCTAGCCAAGGTCGGGAACTCCCTATAAATAGCCCCCTGCATGCAACACTTTCAAGGACACAATACGAATCAATTACACACATCTACATTCATTATCATACATCAATTACACACTTAGCATCGAGAAAACCGATATTATTCCCGAAGGAAAACCGGCCCCTTATACCCGACCTCCTTCACCGAGACCACGCCCGAACCGAGACACCACAACTCACCGACATCCACTCGACGCTCTTGTGCCCAAGCCACGTCCCGACGAGCCCCGATCCGAGTAAACAGAAGCATCAAATTCATATCTTTTTCATCATTTGTTTTATTATACTAAAACGAATCTCACATGTTAAATTCAACTTTGACGTTAAATTTTTCATGCATTAAACCGACTTAGCAACCCATTTTATTCCTCGCATGTTTGGGAAAACAATGTTTGCATATCATTCATCGTATTACTAACGCGCGTATTAAAAAATCATTCGATATCCTAGTAGAGGCCGCTAATGTGCGGGCGGGGTTGGGTGTTCTTAGTGAACTTCCCAACACGTACCCTCACCCCTTACTCAGAATCGTGGTTTCCGGATGTCCGAATCCATTGACAACGAGAGTCATTCAATATACGATTAACCGATCAAGTCGGCATCGATATCGAACTGCAAAGGGACGAGCCCAATAAACTCTGACATCGGAAATGGGCCGTATTTTGTATACGGCCCACTACGACATAGAGTGGGCTTGAACGGTTCCGAATAACCATAAAATTCGGTGGCGACTCCAACTTCGATTTAAATTTCAATTTGACCATCTCATATGGAGATTCATTCGCCTCCCCAAACCCGCGCGTGGCCGCGTCGGGGTGGACCTATGTCATGTCCACAATTTGGCGACTCCGCTGGGGATTAGCTGATACGTTACTGACCTTCAGCATCCTCAGGGTGAGACTCGAATAGAAATCGTTTGACTAGTACAATACGCGTTTTAGTTTTACGGTTCATGCATAACCCCATATTTTCCCGGGCCGGTACTGGTGACCGACGTCCCACTATACTATCGATGTAGTCCAAATTGGATATGTCGAAGGTGTCCATTAGCCGATTCGTATGGGTTTTACGGCATGTTCTAAGCTCAACTCGACTTAGGAAGTCCGCCCCGATTCTCGATAGGCTGTGTACACTTGTATAGACCCTTTCAGACTGACCGAGACTTAGAATTAGAGCATACATGGCGTCGTTATACCGTTTCCATGACTACGTGCTACCTGATTTACAAGTCGTTTTTCAAAAACCGTCTTTTTCAAAATAGCATCCTTTTCAAAATATCCAATTTCAAAACCCGGGACATATACCGAATTTAGGATCCACGATTTTACTCAAAATAGCCTATTTTTAGCCGGTATTACGCCCATTTCAAAACTCGAAAATATTTTCGAAACTTTTTTCAAAACCGTCCCCGGTCCGCCTTTCCATTTTCTTTCTCGAAAAAGGGCCGGCTCTCCCCGATTTTACTCGGGCTTTCAAAAAATCAATTTCAAAACCTTCCTTTTTTTTAGGACTTCCCGTATTTAGCAGTGTCGGGTCGTGTCATAAATCGTCAAGGTCTTCTAGCGTCGAAACTCCGTCGATCTTATATCACGGGTTTCCTCCCTATTCCAGTCCGCCTTATTAGACTAAGGCAAGGCCCACCTACGTAGGACATACTCCTACAAGGGTCGGCCCGTCTACACAATCGAGTCTAGAAGTCTGGGGAATGTCTCACGTGAACCTCCTTTCAAACAGGGCCCAGCCCACACAGCTGGATCCTAAAGGAGGCCCACCTGTCACGAGTCATCCGTCTAGATGTCTTTTCCGAGTCGTTTCCTCTCTAGTTTCCCTTTTCCTTGCTCGGGATTACTTTAGTTCTATGATTTTGGCTAGTCGCTGATTACGTGGTGTTCTTACAGACAGGCCACCTCACACCCGAACCATGACTAAGGACTCAATTGATCAACTGAACGCCTCGTTGGCCAAGATCCAAGAATAACTCGACCAAATCAGGGGTGACCAGATCGCCGTTGTTACCCGGGTTAGCGCCATAGAGCAGGATAGGCCGAGTGATGAAGACGAAAGTAAGGGTCCATTAGCCGAATTGACTAGCGCGGTCCTCAAGCTACAAGAGCAGGTCCACTTGTCGACCCATAACTCGATCCATACAGAGAATGCTCGAACCTATTCTCCCCTGACCGACCAACTGCCTGCCAATCTCAACTTGACAGGCCTCCCGATGTTCGACGGAACCGAAGACCCGGTATTACATATCCGGGCCTTCAAAGAGTTTATGGCCCTAAAAGAAGTCAAGTCAAACATGTTCAAGCATCTGTTTGCTTCCTCGCTAGAGAAGCACCCGAAAGCATGTTTTTATAAGCTCGACTCCAAAAAGTACAAGTCTTGGGACGACGTAGCAACGGAATTCGCTCGGAACTACGCTGACAATGCGGAAATCCAGACAACCACGCGTACTCTCGAGGTCATGGCCCAAGAGCCAAAGGAGGGTTTTACCAAATACCTCCAAAGGTGGAGGGCCGAAAGTGTCAAGCTGGTCGACAAGCCCAGCGAAAAGGTACTAGTGGAGGTCTTCGTGAAAAATCTCCTCCCATCTTACCGGATCCATCTCCGGTACGCTATCATACCCAATTTCGCCACCTTAACCGAGATGGGTACAAGAATCGAAGACGATTTAAGGATAGAGAGCCTTACTAAGGCCTCTACAAAAGGTTATCAAGGAGCCAGTTCATCTTCTGGCAAGCCCGCAACTACAAATGCGGCCCGAAGCATCTTCGACGAGGTCAATCTGCTAGATACCTCGACCAAAAAGAGTACTCCGGCCCGAGTATTTACGGACATAGGGACTACTTATGCCGACGCCTTACAAAGGCTATCTTCTAAAGGCCTGATCCAACCTATAGGCCCAATGCCAGAGGTCCCTGTCGAGAAGCGGTCCAAAAGCTACAACGCTCAGGCCTATTGCCGCTATCACCAGGGCAACGGGCATGACACCGAAAAATGCTGGAAGTTAAAGCATCTCATTCAAGACCTGATCGAGAGTGGGAAGATACCATTACCCAGCGATAAGCCCAGTAACAAAAACAACCCTCTTGCTACTCACGCCATTTTTACGGGAGAAATAGTCGACTGTACTCATCTCATTTCCCCTTTCATTCCCCAAATCAACGGGATATGGAATGACAATGAGGACGATGTTTACCTGGCTAAGGGGGAGACTGTCCTCATCACTGCCGAAGAAATCAGAAAGGCCAAAACTAAGGCCTTGGCCGGTACGCATGTCATCACGGCCGGACCTTCGACCCCGGGATCCGTCACTGAACCATCCAAGACGGAATCCGCACCTGAAGAACCAAACACCGACACGGCCCTAGTCAAGCAACTAAAGAGGGTCCGAACTGACCTTACCATATGGCAGCTTCTGGTTAGTTCTCAAGAACATCGAGCAGCACTTACTAAGGCTCTCGATGAAATCAAGGTAGACTCGTCGGTTACCCCCACTGAAATGGTAGCCACCATCCTGCCTCACCTCAAGGGCAAGCCCAAAGGAGAAGACCCACTTATCACCTTCTCTGAATCTGATCTGCCACCATTTGGGGCCACCCACAACCTGGCCCTATATATCACGATGATTTGTCGAGGCAAGTATCTACCCATGACCCTAATCGATGACGGGTCAGCTGTGAACGTCCTTCCCTTAAGGACTGCAAAGGCTCTTGGCATTACCGAGACTGACTACCTTCCTACCGCGCAAACTATCCAGGCTTTCGATGGGAGCCCAAAATCAGTTGTCGGGGCCGTTAAGCTAACCATCATAACTGGCCCAATTGAAAAAGAGCTCGAATTCCAAGTGATCGATGTCACTTCATCTTTCATTCTGCTACTTGTAAGGCATTGGATTCATGCGGTTAAAGCCGTATCCTCCACTCTTCACAGAAAGGTCAAGCTACCTTTACAAGACGGGGTCATCACCCTCGAAGCTACCCCAATAGCCGTGTCAAGCTGCAACACGGCTGGTTCAATCGACCCGCGAGGATTCAATTTCGTGGGAATGATCGATGAAGAGTATCTCTTTAGGCCTTACTTCACAACCAGCATCGACAAAATGCTGCAAAACTTGGGTTACTTACCGGGGGCTACTTCAAGGTCTGGTCTCCCTGCTGGCAAGATCATCGATGTCTTAAGCGATGAAGATTCGAAATTCGGTTTGGGGTACGCCTTAACCCCGGAAAATGTGGTCCGGGCCGGCATCCAAAAGGCCTGCAATATTCTCAAGGGTACCTACTTGGACCCTTACAGCCCAAGACTGAGCGATCACTTTGTTACTCCGGTATTCGGAGCTGTCCAGACGGATCTCTATCAACCCACTTTAACCTATCCTGAGGTCAATTTCATCCCAGATGATATCTTTGCTCTCATCCAGGCCGAAACAAAGGAGGATTCGAATCAAGCCGAGCCCATGCTGGGGCTTTTGTTCGGGGACAGCAAGATAATCCCGACCCCTAAGGAGGAATTAGTCAACCTGGTCCTCCATAGCAGCAAGTTCGATCCAACCAAACTGATCTCTGAAGTAGGTGCTAACACTGGAAAGAGGCCTTGGAGAAAGACGATCAAGTGGACCGACAGCGAGGGTCGAGTCTACAAACTCATTACCGGCGAGGGGGACATGCAAGACGACGAGTCTGAATCTGAGTCCGAGTCAGAGTCAGAGTCGGAGTCTGAGTCTAGGTCTAGAAGGTCCAGTACTAGGGTCGAGTCTGTAACCCCTTTTCCTTCCGTCATTCCAATGGGAGCCTCGGAGTCTGTCCCGAGAGCACTCCCCATACCGCCTCTGACCAGCGATCAGATGGCAGCTCTCTTTGAGCTATTTTCAAAGCTCTCTATCAATAATAACGATAACCGTTCTGCTTACGACTTGTCTTATTTTCAAAACATTTTCAAAAACTTTATTTGCAATGACATTGAGAAATCCGACGAACAGGTACCACTACCTCAGCATCTAGTCGAGAAACTCGAACAAAGGGAGTCCCGAGATCCGGTGATCGAAGAAACCGATTCCATCAATGTAGGAACCCCTTTAGAGCCTCAGATGCTTAAGTTAGGTTTATCCCTAGACCCCGAGGAGAAACAACAATTCACAGATCTCCTCCATGAATTCAAAGACGTCTTCGCATGGTCCTACAAGGACATGCCGGGAATAGACCGGGAGATAGCCGAACACCGTATATCCATCAAAGACGCACTACAACAAATTGCCACTTGCGCCACGAATTATGCCACGGTAATTTGTTATTCATGGCTAATTTTTACCTAGGCACGGGAAAATTTTGATTCACTACCTGAGAAAAAAAATATGTCACGGGACAATTTTTCCCGTGGCTAAAATTCACTTGCGCCACGAATTTTATTAAAGTCGTGGCCAGTAATCACTCTTGCCACAAAAGTTGCCACACCCGTGGCAAAAATATATTTAGCCACGAATTTGTTCTGTGGCAAATATTTTTTAGCCACGATGTAATTAACTTCCGTGGCAAAATTATTTTTTAGCCATTGATGTAATAAACGCATGTGGCTAATGTGGTTCTTCAAACTTTAATAAATTGCTTTCAAGTTAAGCCAAATGTCAAATTTTGGTCTTAAAAAATTCCTTAAAATTTAAAGTTATAGAAAAATATGAAATTAAATAAAAAATTTAAATTTGAAAATATTTTATCAATCAAAAAAAATTGTTATTCTTTTATTTACTTTTAAAAAAAATTGTAAACAAAATACAAGTAAAGAAAACTTTGGTTGTCTAATTTGTTGATTTTCAACTAATCATAATTTTTGAAGTCATTAATTTATCTTAATTTGACAATATGTTTAACTAAAATTATATAATCTAAAGTATGACTTTTGAAAGACTGGATGACATTTGAATATTGTAATATATATGCTAATATGCTGCGTACATAACATATCAAGTAAAAAGAAGTATGTGATTTATCATCCATCGTTGACATGTCTAATATTATTTGAGATCTTTCAGTTTTACCGCTTAATTAATTAATTAATTTTTTCACATGTATTAAACCTCTTTTTAAGAAAAAAAACTTTAAAAGAAAGGGAGCGAGCATGACTCATAACCGCAACTTTCGAGCGTTGTATTATTTTTTTTTTCAAATTATTGATTTATTTTCTTACAATATTTTCAATGTGAAAAAAATTATTTTTTAACTCATATTTAAGAATTCTAATCGATCAATATTTTTTTTATGGAATTAACTTTGACTGTGAAAATAATGATTAGTTTTGTAAATCTATTGTTTTCAAGTTATTTGGTTTGGAAGGAAGATTAATGTTTTGAAAAGTCGTACCTAAAGGTATAATTGAGAAAAACAAATAACTTACACATACATGTAAGAAAATCTAATAATTAAAGACCACTAGTGAGAAAATAAAAAATAAATTTATCGTCAACTGTCTAATTCAATAATTATTCTATAATATTATTTGGAAGATATTTTAAAAAATTAATATAAAACAAATTAATTTAATGAAAAATAAAATTCTGGTAAACCTTAGAGTAGACAAGAGGAAACTCGATGAGGATAAAAACTAATAAAAAAAAATAACCACCGATAGTTCAAAGCAAATAAAATATCTAATTAAGCCAATAACAAAAAGAAAAAACATATCGAAAGAACAGACAATAAAAGAACGTGAAAAATAGAAATTAAAATACAAATATAGATAAATAAATGAAATCATGAGTCCGAAAGTCAATTTCGAAACTTAATTTTTTTTTACCGGAACAATTTTTTTAATCATTAAATAGTAAATCATTGGGGAAAAACCAATTAATTACTCATAAGTAAATGTAGTTTGTGAAAAAAAAACATTTTAAAGGAATTCGAACAATGATTATGTCAACAAAGTTAAAATTCATTTCTGGTAGTTGGGCATAAGAACTCCACAGTTAAGCGTGCTTGAGTGAGAGTAGTGTTAAGATGGGTGACCTCCTGGGAAGGCTCTTCGATGCGTGCAACTGGTGAAATTAAATGATATTGAAATGACTCGGCTATAAAGCTAATTAAATGATATTGAAATGACTCGGCTATAAAGCTAGTAACCGTTTCAGATGTGATTACTCTAGAGGTAGAGAATTCTTACGGTTATTAATTAATTAATTAATTATATATTTTCACCGAAATAAATGTTTCGTCACAAGAGTAATTAGCCACGGGAGACTCCGTGGCAATAAAATCAATACTTGCCACAGTTTTTTTTTTTCCGTGGCTATTTGTTCGCCACGGCCACTTGCGCCACGTATGAGTTTTCCGTGGCAAAGTACTTTAGCCACGAAAATTTTGCTTTTTGCCACGAATTTAGCCGTGGCCCAAGTGCTCATTTGTAGTAGTGACGGGTGTAAGCCGGTAAAGCAAAAACTCCGAAGAATGAGGCCCGAACGGTCTCTCAAAGTCAAAGAAGAAGTTGACAAACAATTCAAAGCGGGCTTTATCCAAGTGTCTGAATATCCAGACTGGGTCGCAAATATCGTACCGGTACCCAAGAAAGACGGAAAGGTACGAGTTTGTGTAGATTTTCGGGACCTTAATAAGGCCAGCCCGAAAGACGATTTCCCGTTGCCACACATCGACATACTGGTGGACAACACGGCCGACCATCCCCTTCTATCCTTTATGGACGGGTATGCCGGATACAATCAGATCAAAATGGCAAAAGAAGACATGAGTAAGACCACCTTCACTACACCTTGGGGGACTTACTGTTACACGGTTATGCCATTTGGGCTTATCAACGCCGGTGCCACTTATCAACGGACCGCCACTACCTTACTGCATGACATGATGCATAAGGAAGTAGAAGTCTACGTGGACGATATGATCGTTAAGTCCAAAGAACGAAACGGGCATATTCCAGCCCTTAGGAAGTTCTTCACCCGACTGCGCAAGTACAACATGAGGTTAAACCCTCAAAAATGCAGTTTCGGGGTAACATCGGGCAAATTACTGGGCCATATCGTCAGCCAGCGCGGCATCGAGGTTGACCCAGCCAAAATCAAGGCCATTACCGAGATGCGGCCGCCTAAAACCGAAAAGAATATTAGGGGGTTTCTCGGGAAAGTCCAATATATCAGCAGGTTCATTTCGAAGCTAACCATGGTATGTGAACCCATTTTCAAAAAACTGAAGATAGGAGAACGGGTACTATGGGACGACAAATGTCAAGCAGCTTTCGATAAGATCAAAGATATTCTGTCATCTCCGCCGGTATTAATGCCTCCTCAGTACGGTCTGCCTCTGTCATTATACTTGACAACGACCGAGACAGCCATGGGGGCTATGCTAGCCCAGACAGTCGACTCAGAAGAACGAGCCATTTACTACATCAGTAAAAAGTTCCTAGAGCACGAATGCAAATACATGATGCTCGAAAAGACGTGTCTAGCTCTAGTTTGGGCCACTAAAAAGCTCTGACACTATATGCTTAGCCACGAAGTGCACGTACTATCGAGAATGGATCCAATCAAGTATCTGTTCGAAAAGCCCATTCTCAATGGTAGAATATCTAGATGGACTTTAATGCTAGCTGAGTTCGACCTCAAGTTCGTACCATTAAAAGCCATCAAGGGCCGGGTAGTAGCCGACTTCCTCGCCGATAGTCCGGTATCTGAAGAGGGACATACCGATACTTGGGCCTTCCCTGACGAAGATATATTCCATACCGACACGGAGACATGGCATCTATATTTTGATGGGGCATCCAACTTTCGAGGATTTGGTGTCGGGATTTTACTAATCTCACCACAAGGGGAGCACACCCCGTTATCCATCAAGTTAGATTTCAATGTGACTAATAACGCAGCCGAATACGAAGCATGCATTCATGGGTTGCAAGCCGCCGCTGATTTAGGAATAACAAACCTCCGGGTCCACGGTGACTCCTCATTAGTCATTAATCAAGCACTCCAGAAATGGAAAACTCGGAACGCAAATCTCGTAGCTTACCAAGCACGAGTAAGGGTTCTCGAAAAGCAGTTTCAAAAGGTGGAGTACATTTATCTACCTCGAGAAGAAAACCAGTTTGCAGATGCGCTATCCAAATTAGCATTTTTACTAGATATCCCGGAACACCTGACCAGCATGCCGATTTGCGTCGAAAGACGGTCTGAGCCGGCATATATCAACGCTATCCAAGACATCGAACTAACCGACCCAGAACCTTGGTACCAGGCTGTTCTTACTTACTTGACGTCGGGAGAATATCCTCCGGGATCTGAAAACCGGGCCAAGAAAGCCCTACGAAGATGGGCCACTCAGTTCATCCGCACGGACGATGGACAATTGTACAAAAAGACGGCACATGGGGCTTTACTCCTATGCATCGATAAAACACAGGCCGAAAAGGTCATGGCCGAGGTGCACGATGGTGAGAACGGCCCGCATATGAATGCCCATATGCTAGCTCGAAAAATCGCCAGACTCGGGTACTATTGGAATAGCATGGAAACCGACTGTCAGTTATATGTCAAGCACTGTCACAACTGTCAGATTTTCGGCAACGTCCAGCATATGCCGTCATCCCTGTTATATACTATGACATCACCATGGCCATTTTCAACATGGGAAATTGATATAATCGGGAAAGTGAACCCTTCCGGGACGGAAGGTCACTGCTTTATTCTAGTGGCTATTGACTATTTTACTAAATGGGTCGAAGCCGAGTCATATCATGTCTTGAACGCCAAGCACGTTGCAAAATTTATCCAAGATAAAATTATATGCCGATACGGGATCCCGCACGAATTCATTAGTGATCACGGGACCCATTTCCAAGCTGAAACCGCTACTTTGCTAGCAAAATATAAGATTCAAAGGCATACATCTTTGCCTTACCGTCCCCAAACCAATGGAGCGGTAGAGGCAGCAAATAAAACAATTGTCACCATACTTAAAAAGATGGCTGATAATTACCGGGATTGGCCCGATAAAATCCCTTTCGCCTTATGGGGATACCGGACCACTACTACAAAACATCAAATAGACAACTCCTAATAGACATCATATTTTGTTAACAACTGATGTGTAATGATACGTGTCGTTACCGCACTCAAATTAATAATTTGTAACCTTACTCTTATCACACTTACGATCTTAAAAATTACGTAGTATAGTACAAGTAAGGGTCGATCCCACGGAGAGACGATTTATTCATTAGCTAGTCCACTACATATTTACTATTATGAATAACATATTAACAATATTAACAAGAATATATACGGAATGGAGGGTTCAATTAATTGTCTCGAATAATCTAAACTAATGAACTACTCCATAATAAACTATAACTAATATTCTAATATATACAAGTGAAACAAGCATAATAATTCGGCTCATATATTTCTTATACTTGGTTACCCGTTCAGTTACTAAATCGACTCGTCGTACCCACATTATTTTATTACTAGATTAATTGTAGAGAATTTAGCCACTAAATCTCCCTATCTTTCCTTAGATATAATCGATGTCGAGCCGCTCGATCACCAATTCTAACTAATTAATTATTACGTAAGTTTCGACGCTCCGTAAGTTAACTAGTCGCATTAAGGACGAGAAAGACATCATTAATCCTAGCCAATTAAAATTAACTAGATCAAATTATACTCCTAGATTAACCTAGTGACAATTCGCAGTCCTAAATTAATATAGTTGCTACTCGGTTGTATAATTTAACGCCGCGCCAAATAATACAACTAGCTATTGAACAATAAGAACGAGTATAAAATTGAATACTAACAAAATAATATTGGTAAAACTAATTGATTTCATAACTGAACGATTAACGTCATATAAGATCCAAGACAAAATTAATAACTGAAATTAACAAGTATTAAGGAGTAGAGAATTTAATATCTAGGCCCAAAAAGACTCCTCCTTGATTTGGTTTCGACACCTCCACAAGTAGTGCTTCTGTCTTCCCTCGAGTTGAAGCCGCTTCACCCGACGGACTGCTCCGAGCTCCAAAAAAACCGTTAACTTCAATTACTAAAAGGGTTTGTTATTTTTGTGTTTGCTTGCTTGGTTGATTCATGATGGGAGATCGGGTATTTATAGTTGCATTGGATTAAAATTTAGGAAAGATTTGAGGTATAATTTCTGGGTAGAAATATGGAACTGATGAGAGTAAGAAATATGAGGAATATCTTGTTTCCATAATCTTCTCTCTATTGATGGTTCGTATCTTTCAACTTCCAGCCACTTCTTGTGCTTTTTGTTCTTCATTAGATTTCCTTCCAAAACTTCTCACTGCCCTTCATATCTTTCTTTATTTGCTTTAGATTTTCCAATATTACGTCCTATAAATCTCAGTCTGACTCCCATGTTATTTGGTTATTACCTGTTAATCAAAAAGTACATGAATTAATCCTTTTGATATGAAAAGTGACAAATAAGGTAATCAAATCCCGAAATTAGTAAAAGTGGGATAAATAATATAAATAATGTAATAGACGACCATAAAATAATATAATAACGGGGTACAAAATATGAATAATTCGGGAGTTATCAAATTCCCCCACACTTAGCTTGTTGTCGTCCTCGACAATGATAAAACCTTAGATACAATTAGATAGATCAACCTCGACGATTTCGGACAAACCAAAACAAGATTACCGACGACAAACTAAATTATTTTAAGTTAGATAAATTAGTTCACTAAATTAGAGAAGTCAATAAAAATATTTGAGTTAGATTAAGAAGATATATACTAAACTTTTCCTCCACATGGAACTATTCAACTAATTAATTTAACAATATTTAATATTTTAGACCGCTTCTAAATATAAATTATAAATGAACTCATTATTTTTCACACTCATTGAACTACCTAAAAAAAAGTTGTATAAAAATTGACTCAAAAAGACGAGTTTCGGCAATTTAAGGTCTTGGGGGAAGGGGATTTACTTTCCGTACATTCCTATTACCAGTTCAGTACGAGGATCGTTCTCCCGAGCTCATAGGCAAACTAAACACCTCGTCTCACTTTTTTTCTGTAATTATTATTATTTTTTCATTTTTCTCTCTTTTTTTTTTCTTTTTGTATATTTTTTTGTTTTTTTTTTCGATTATTTTTTATTTTTTATTTTCCCTTTTTTTGCCCGATCAAGTGACCCATGTAACGAGTTTTCAATCAATGACTCCCGCCCTTCCGGACAAGGCATTAGGCATTCTCCCAATCCCATTAGGACTAGGTTCCCCTCGGATTTACTAACTCGAGTCACAAGAACGACTCACTCACTCTTGAGGTGTCTAATCTTCCTTAGCCCTAATTAGGAGTCACCTAGGAAAGCAAATTAATTTAACAAGACCGGCTTACTTTTCGTACCTCTAGAGTCAATAAAAAAAATAGTAACGGTAGTACAAATAAGTGCTATTCTTTATAATTCACTTATAACTCAAATTTAAAAGAAACTTAAAATATCATCTACTATTAAATTAATTAATCCAAGTTCGATCGGGAGGAAAAATAACTGCATATATAACTTCAAAACTTTTTTTAATATTAGTAACAAAAGTTAGTAAATTTTGAAAAATTGTTAGATTAGAGCTTGTCGTCGACTCTCTTGTTTTAGTTAGCCTAAAAACACCTAGGTTGTAACCTTAAAGCACACTTATTATAATTTTTAAAATAGACTCATTTTATTAAAATTTTAATTAACTCCCCCCCGCACTTAAGATCGACATTGTCCTCAATGTAAAACAAATGGACTCAAAAAATAAAGGAGAGAGATAAGAACACTTAGCGGATTTAATATGTGAGTAGGCACGGTGCCTCGACGTAAACCCATTCGCATCATGTGGCAATCCCTCTTTATATGCTTAAGCCAATTGTGCAGCACCGACCCGTTTGTATGTCCATTGTATTAGCTCCAGTCCCATAACAACCTCTACAGCCTCCAAAAGTGCACAATAACAGTATTCCTGCAAAATAGAAGCACTAGACCCAAACACGTGTAACACGAAATACCCAAAAAATTCTCAGCAATGACACGTCTTATGAAGTTATTTTATCTAATACTAATATTTTTGTGCAACCGACACTATTAACATCCCCTTACAAAGGTTGCGAAACTCAGGGAGGCACTTAAGCCGACTCAACTAAATAAATACATAAAAATAATACAATACAATTAAGCTTGGGTTGCCTCCCAAGAAGCGCCTAATTTAACGTCTTTGGCTCGACGTAGTTAAGATATTCTTAAGAGTCTAACAATTCTGCAACCGCCATCTTAAACATACCTTCTAATCCAACCATCCGCCTTGTTTCATCCAATAATATTTCAATCACATCTAATCCTAATATTTCTATGCAATACTCCTCCAAATTATAAAAATTATAATCCAAAATGTAAGGGTACCGAATAATTTCATAAAGATTAATTTTTAATTCCTTTCCGGCACATCTCAATACTACTTTTCCCCTAGCAACATCAATAAGTGCTCTAGACTTTCTCAAGAATGGCCTTCCTAAAAGAATAGGAAACGAAGAATTAGACTTAGTTACATAAAAGTCGCTCACGAACTCAAAATTGCCAACTCTTACTATAATATTTTCCAAAACTCCAACCGGATGCATTAGACTACCATCTCCTAACTCAAGAGTGGATGTGGTGCTTGTTAACGGACCAAATTCATAAGATTCATAAACATGCAGTGGCATTGTATTCACATCGGCACCCAAATCCAATAAGCAATAATCATAATGGAATGCACCTATACCGCAAGGAATACTAAAAGAGCACAAGGGGATATCACCAAATTCCCCCACACTTACTTTGTTGGCATTCACAAAGCTCTCAAAAAGCTCAGCATATCTCGGAACTAATTTAATTCCTCTGATCAAGGGAATCCTATTCTCGTTAGCTACGCTATTAGTTAGGTGGTCATTACCCTTCTCAAGTGGATTAAACTTCATATCATCTCCCTCTCTTATTCTAATAGCTAAACATCTATCCTTCGGATTGGGGATTATTTGTGCCGAAAGCTCACCTGAGAGAGTGGTTTCAATATTACTTAAGGTCGTACATATTTGCCCCAATTGTAAATCTAATTGTTGAAGATGAGCATCTGTTTTCTGTTGGTACGACGCACCTTGGTTTTGAACTTGACCCACCGTATTAGCTAGTTGCTTTACCATGTCTTCTAATGACACGGAATAGGGTTGAGGTGCATGAGGTCTAAAATTATTTTGATTAGAAGGTCTAGGTCCTGAACCGTATCTAAGATTATGGTGATCTTTCCATCCCTCATTATAGGTGTTTGAGTAAGGGTCATATTTCCGATTTTGGTTGCCATTAAAATCACCCATAGCATTTACATGTTCAGACATACCAAGCTGACCCACATCATTAACTCGCAAATTATCAGAACTTATAGCAAAAACGGTCTTTTTCGAGTGATCAGTAACAAGTTTCGAGACAAGAGTAGTCAAAGTCGCAATTTGTTGGCCATTTTCTTGAATTTGATCCTTTAAATCAGTCATATCAGCACTACTAATCCCATTTATTACCCCTACATCCTTCCGAGAACTAAATTGTTGAGTATTTAAGGCCATGTTATTTAGTAGTTTCCTAGCCTCGGCTGGTGTTTTATCAGCCAACATTCCCCCACTAGCAGCATCAATGTATTGTCTATCCTTAGATAAAAGACCCTCGTAAAAATAAAACAATAATAGTTGCTCAGTTATTTGGTGTTGAGGACACGATGCACACAGCCTATTAAATCTTTCCCAATATTCGCATAAGGATTCATCATACCCCTGTTTAATACCACTTATTTCTTTCCTAATAGAAGCGACTCTACTAGCGGGTTGAAATTTTTCGAGAAAAGCAATTTTTAATGTATCCCAGCTAGTAATAGAACTCGGGGGTAAGTAAAATAACCATTGTTTAGCAGCCCCCTCTAACGAAAATGGAAAAGCCCGCAATTTAATATCCTCTGGTTTAACCCCCTCACATTCCATAGAAGAGCATGTTAAATCAAAAGCAACTAGATGCATATTAGGCAATTCATCTGATTTACCATAAAATTTGGGGAGTAAACTAAGAAAACCAGAATTTAACTTTAAAGGTTTTTCAAGAGTAGGAAATACTATACTCAATGGGGTGGCCGTCACATCCGGTGTAGCTAATTGCTTTAACGTCTTCTCAGCCATCTCTACTTCTTCCTCAATAAAAAATTTGTCGAGCTCTAATGGTTCCTCTGCCTTTCTTCTCAGAAATTCTTTCCTTAACCTCCTCGCGGTTTTCTCGATTTCGGGATTGAAATTTATAGCTCCTCTGGATCGACGAGTGTTATGATGATGCATACACCTAATGGACAGAGAAAAAGAAAAAAATAAAGAATTAGGAGGGGAGAACATCAGTATTGAAAATAAACAAAAATAAAAAACTAAAGAATTGAAAAAAAAAAAAATGACGTGTAATGTCCCACGTGGATACACAAAATTTCCAAAGTTAAATTTTGTATGCAAAATAAGTTGGTATGCAAAAATGCTCCTGTATACACAATTTGGTAAATTTAATTGATAGGTGTATGCACAAAATAAGACTTGACACGTGCATACCAAAATTAGAATATTGATACTAATTTACCATATTTAGCTATCTACAACTAGTAATCGACATCGAAGGATAAAACTCCAAACTACATAGTAATGTAACATAAAGCCAAAATATACAATATTAGACAACATAAAGACAGTCAAGTATACCATAAAAGTATGTGCAAACTTAAATAATGTATACAGTAATGCAAGTTGGTATGTATCTTCACATGCAAGATTTGATAAATTAAATCATGATAGTATATATTCATGCACTACTAATCATATCCTGATATTATATGGGGATGGCGAATTAAAACATGAAATTATATACAATATAATCTGGATCGCAAATACAGTACACACGTACAAGCTAGAATGAATAATTATACATCTCCCCGGCAACGGCGCCAAAATTTGATACGTGTCGTTACCGCACTCAAATTAATAATTTGTAACCTTACTCTTATCACACTTACGATCTTAAAAATTACGTAGTATAGTACAAGTAAGGGTCGATCCCACGGAGAGACGATTTATTCATTAGCTAGTCCACTACATATTTACTATTATGAATAACATATTAACAATATTAACAAGAATATATACGGAATGGAGGGTTCAATTAATTGTCTCGAATAATCTAAACTAATGAACTACTCCATAATAAACTATAACTAATATCATAATATATACAAGTGAAACAAGCATAATAATTCGGCTCATATATTTCTTATACTTGGTTACCCGTTCAGTTACTAAATCGACTCGTCGTACCCACATTATTTTATTACTAGATTAATTGTAGAGAATTTAGCCGCTAAATCTCCCTATCTTTCCTTAGATATAATCGATGTCGAGCCGCTCGATCACCAATTCTAACTAATTAATTATTACGTAAGTTTCGACGCTCCGTAAGTTAACTAGTCGCATTAAGGACGAGAAAGACATCATTAATCCTAGCCAATTAAAATTAACTAGATCAAATTATACTCCTAGATTAACCTAGTGACAATTCGCAGTCCTAAATTAATATAGTTGCTACTCGGTTGTATAATTTAACGCCGCGCCAAATAATACAACTAGCTATTGAACAATAAGAACGAGTATAAAATTGAATACTAACAAAATAATATTGGTAAAACTAATTGATTTCATAACTGAACGATTAACGTCATATAAGATCCAAGACAAAATTAATAACTGAAATTAACAAGTATTAAGGAGTAGAGAATTTAATATCTAGGCCCAAAAAGACTCCTCCTTGATTTGGTTTCGACACCTCCACAAGTAGTGCTTCTGTCTTCCCTCGAGTTGAAGCCGCTTCACCCGACGGACTGCTCCGAGCTCCAAAAAAAACCGTTAACTTCAATTACTAAAAGGGTTTGGTATTTTTGTGTTTGCTTGCTTGGTTGATTCATGATGGGAGATCGGGTATTTATAGTTGCATTGGATTAAAATTTAGGAAAGATTTGAGGTATAATTTCTGGGTAGAAATATGGAACTGATGAGAGTAAGAAATATGAGGAATATCTTGTTTCCATAATCTCCTCTCTATTGATGGTTCGTATCTTTCAACTTCCAGCCACTTCTTGTGCTTTTTGTTCTTCATTAGATTTCCTTCCAAAACTTCTCACTGCCCTTCATATCTTTCTTTATTTGCTTTAGATTTTCCAATATTACGTCCTATAAATCTCAGTCTGACTCCCATGTTATTTGGTTATTACCTGTTAATCAAAAAGTACATGAATTAATCCTTTTGATATGAAAAGTGACAAATAAGGTAATCAAATCCCGAAATTAGTAAAAGTGGGATAAATAATATAAATAATGTAATAGACGACCATAAAATAATATAATAACGGGGTACAAAATATGAATAATTCGGGAGTTATCATGTAATATTTATACATCTGTTTTGTTTGAGAAACAGTTGTCTTTATAGGATAATAGACAAATGAATTTTATTAAAACAGTTGTCTATATATTATACAACTGTTTTTTTTAAACTCAGTTGTCTATTCTATTTTTCAGGACCACTAAAATTGGTGGTTACCCAGTAACCCATATCAACTTTTCTTTTAGTATCTAATCTCATAACCCAATAGGCAATAACCCATAGTATGTGGAACAACACCAGCAGCTTCAACCCTAAAATACTATCTAAACCCTAAAATTTCCTATCCTTCATTCCCGACCATACCAGCACCTTCATTCCATCTTCTTTAAATCCATTCCTCCCATTCCGACTTTACAAACGAAACAAGTCGATTCGTGTAGAATCCCCGTAAAATCCCCCTTTTATTTTGCTTCGCCTCGAAATCCCAGTCTCTCAAAATCTCGAACCCTCGATTTCCTTTCAAATTCGTCAAATCAATCAAAGCAAATGGCTGTGATTTTCAAGGATCTTCACACTGAATCTGGTCTCAAGTCTCTTGAAGACCACCTTTCTGGAAAATCCGACGTTTCTGGGCAGTTTTTTCTTTCTGTAATCGCGTTGATTTGTTGAATTTGTGATTGCTTTGATTTTTCGAATTGATCTTTGGATTTGCGTAGTATTATTGTTCGATTTTACTTAAGTTTTGATGATTTGTGTTGAATTCGTTTCTTATGATTTTGATAGCATCAGATTTATCGAATTGACTGTTGAATTTGAGTAGTTTTTCCTTTCTGTAATCGCACTATTTTGTTCGAATTTGAAGTAATTGACCTTTGTTTCGTTGAATTTGTTTGTCAATTATAGCGATGTCTGAATCCGTGTTTTATTGATGTTTGATTTTACTGAAGTTTGGATGATTTGTGCTGAACTATGATTACATCACAGTAATTTTACCAAAGTTTCGATGATTTGCGTTGAATTGCATCAGATTGATTATAATTGAATCTATGATTACAGAAGCTTCGTGTTTATGATTATAATTGAATTGCATCAGATTGCAGTAGCTGCTATGTTTCAAGATTTATCAAAAATCGATGTTTGAATCTATGTTTGGGATTACTTATTACTACTAAGTTCGAATAGTTTGGGATTTTTATATCATATACTCCGTATAGTTTATCTAGCAATTTTCCATTTCTAAGGCAGCCAAAGATTTCACTACTCTGTGACTTTGGCATATATTGGGAAGAAAGAAAAATGGGCCACTCAACTGTGGCTTTTTTCGCTGTTGTGTTGCCATTTTTCTGTGTTAATAGACTCCCATGAGAGCTGAGATGTTTGTAAAGGTTTACTTGATTGCTGGTTGATAATGTTAACAGGCCATAGTTGCCGGGACCTTGGTCAATTTGGCCAGAATTTTGAGTCTTCACTCAATCCGAGTAAGTGATCATTTTGAGAATCCTACCGTTTCTCATTGCCACTTAACAGAAGTGTCGAACTCAAATAATCGAATCTACTTGCCCAATTCAGGTGTCTGCTATTACTGCTTTTACAGTCTGTACACTTTGTAACAGAGTAAATAGACAAATGATAAGTACAAGAGCTATTAAGAATGACAAATAGTCAAATGTTATTTCAAAATTTTTGGTACAGCAGGATGTGAAAGTCACTACTACAGCTACTCTACCATGTTTGAAATGTTGTTATTACTTGGTGGTTATTGGTTTCATTATTACGCTAGGACCATGATTTCTGCATTACAATACTACTCCTACTTTCCAGTGATGTAATGTTGATGTCGGCATCACAAGACTACGTACTCTCTCCAATATTACATGTCCCTCTTTTTAGCCACAATATTTATTCCCACCACTAAGAAAAACTAAGGAAGCAACCCTTACAAATTAAACATCACTGTTCTCCCTTTCTTCCTTCCTTCTTGTATTAGTCTAAGGGATTAGAAACTTCCTGCCACCACTTTTGTCTTTTGGTTTTACTTTGACATCTTTCTCATTGACTTTGATGGTTAACTAACATTGACTGCAAAAAAAAAGGACGATACCAAGAAAGTGATTGTTTTGAGAATTTATCGTGTCTCACGTGTACCTGCGTCGTTTCTTATCGACTGTGCAGGAGTTAGATAGAATATGCAACAACAACAACTGGAGTATACCGACATACATTGTGTCGACTGTGGAAGGTTTGCATATCGGCTATCTCTATATTCGCCTAAGCAAACTGGTAACGATTGAAGTCGTGTCCACTTTAGTCCGCTCACATGATTAAGACGGGTATAATATCATGTCTTAAACTTATGACGGGTCAAGTATAGACGTACTATATGTGAAGTAAAGGGAGCGAGACGAGTTTGAAAATTCTGATCAGTTCGTGTTCTCTGTTACTGTTTGTTTGTACGGGCGAGTTTCAGTCTACTGCCATCATCAAAGGGTTAGATTTGTTTACTTATTACTAAAAGTAAATTTTGTGTAGACCGTCTCCTCATGATAAATTGTGTGAGTTAGCTAATTAAACAATTAAAAACTAACTGACGTAACTATGTTATATGTGAGAGATTGAGGTTTCACGTAGAGGGTAATATTAATGTAATTATTATGTGAGACCGTCTCGTTTAAGAATTGATGCTGAATCAATTTGGATTGAATAGATATGCATTTTTGAATATATTTAGAGTCAATTCAAGAGTGTTTTTTTAATCCTACTAAATCTATAATGGGTGTATGTGGGTTAATTTGTATGTTTTCGAGAATTATTTTAATCAAAATTAAAAACATTGCTTATCTGGTAAATAAACACCAAATTCGTATGGAGAGCTATTTAAGCGTTTTTATATAGAGTGTATGATATGCCCACGATAAACTTCTTTTTTCATTTGTACGACTTACACTTTGTTATACTGGTTGCAATATAGTCGGCGCCTCATGCTCGGAAAACAAGGTGCAGTTATTACGTGATGAGATATATGATTGAAATTATCACTCGTTCTGATTTGAAGAGAACCGTCAATGAGGTAAGACTTGAGTTTTCACACTTTCTCTTGTTTCAGTCATTTGTTTTATGCACATAATTGAAACAAAATAATTAGTTCATTTATATTATTGATTTTGTAGCATTTCAACGATATGATGCCATATTCTCAAGAAGATATCGACGAGGTTCGTGGATTATGGGTGGATTATTTTCTTAATAATTAGTCGTATATGATGTATCAGATTGCCTCATGTGGACACGGTGTTAGTTGGATTATGGTTTTAGGTGCTTTTGGACATTGGATAATGATTTTATGTGTACCTTTTGGATTTTGGATGTGGATAATGATTTTATGTATCATTTAGATTTTGGTTGTTGGATTATATATAAATGTAACTTCTTTTGTTCAATTATTCGCATGGTTTTCATTTTTTATGGTTTGTTAATATGTATGTATTTCAGAATTATTAAAAAACATAAACTGTATATGTATATAAGCGTAGTTTATAAGCCTGATAGGCAACCGTTGTCTATATACGTAATAGACAACTGTTGTTTTAGAAAAACAGTTGTCTATATAAATAATAGACAACCGTTGTTTAAGAGAAACATTTGTCTATATAAATAATAGACAACTGTTTATTTAAAAAACAGTTGTTTATTAACCAATAGACAACTGTTCTAAAACAGATGTCTATGCTCAGAGTAATATACAACTCCAAACTACTCAACTGTTGTAAGTCAGTTGTCTATTGCAAAAAAAAAAGTTATCTATTTGATGTTTTGTAGTAGTGGACCTCAATCCGCACTGCAACCGGGGGAACTCCATACTATCTGACGTATGGGATGGAGGCGGTCCAACCGGTCGAGCTTGAGATACCATCTCTAAGGATTCTACTCGAAAGTCAAGTACCTGAAGCAGATTGGGTTCAAACCCGATACGATTCGTTGATTCTTTTAGACGAACGACGATCCCGAGCCCTCAACAATATCCAGATATATAAAAAAAGGATAAAACGGGCTTTCAACAAAAGGGTTAGGCCCAGAAATATCAAAGAGGGCGATCTAGTCTTAAAATCTGTCCGGGCTTTGCTACCAGTCGACCCAAGAGGAAAATTCAAACCTAATTGGGCCGGACCGTATTTAGTGAAGAAGGTTTTATCAGGAGGAGTAGTAATGCTGACAGACTTGGATGGGAACGAATTTGTCAACCCAACCAACTTGGACCAGTTGAAACGTTATTACCCCTAAAAACCTTATCTCAATGTCATTTGCTAAAAGTTTATAAAAGTTTATCTTTTTTTACAAAACTTTCAAAAATTAAGCAAGTCGATGAGTTAGGATTACTGATCCTACTGTCGCACATCTCGAACTAATAGTCTTGATGTATTTCGAAAATTGCAAAAATCTATGTCTGAACTACGGTCGGTTTGATTCCACTAATCATGGATACGTAGGCAACCCCTCAAAAGGGTACAACCACTGTAATAACGAAAAGACATGAACGGTTTTCACTAATATGTCTTTTATTATTTCAAAAAAAAATGCCTCACGCAAAAATAAACAACAAAAGTCACACAAAAATAGTAGTAATACTTAAATAATAAAATTTAGGAGACTACTCGTACATTTTTCCCTTCCCCTTATCTTTCGGGTCACGCGGATCCCGAGGCCGACGAGGTGGGGGCGAACGTTCCCTAATCACAAGTGGAACTTCCTTTACTCGAACCCGCTTCTTCGACTTCGGTTTCTCCTGCACCGGTTCGATCCGCCTATAAAATATTCCTTTACCCCAATTCATCAACTATTCAAATCAATCTTGCACGGTTGCATAATTGGCAATTGCAGTTAACGTAAGTTTTTTTTTTTTTTTTTTACTGTTTCTCCATTTTCTTTTTCTTTTTTATAATTCTATAATTCTAATTTTAAATTTAAATAATTCATGGTCAATTTTTGTGAACAATTTATTTTTTCACTTAATATTTCCAAACTCAAATTATTGAAATCCTACGTCTTCGATGTCACAACTCACAAGCGAGGTTGAATGATTTGATTTCAATAGCAATTGAGAATGACATTTGGAATAAATGGACTATAAAAATACGATCGATGATTTTAACTCTCAAAATGCAAGGACGTCTTTATTTAAAAATCGATGAGCAATTATTATTGAGAATAATGTATTAACTTGTTTATCTTTATAATTCATCAAAAAATACTACTCGTACTTCTTATGTCAACGATAGTTTGTTTTTTCCTTAAAAAAACGTATATTCTATTTTACGTGATTTTTTTAAATACAGGGGCCCCTAATTAAAATTTTGAACATGACCTCACAATGTCATTGGCCGGCCCTGTTTATAAGTACCAAAAAAAAACATGAAAAATAAAAAGAAGCATGAAGATGAAGATGAAGATGAAGCACGAAAATGAAGATGAAGATGAAGATGAAGATGATGAAGATGAACATACCTTCGTATGATGATCGAAGTTACTGACGGAGTATGTTGGGTTAAAAACGCAGTATGGTCGGAGTAGTTGACGGAGTATGGTCGGAGTAGTTGACGGAGTATGGTCGGAGTTATTAATGGTGATTATTTGTTGGGGTTTTGTTAGAGAAAGATAAATTGAGTTGAGAAATGAATTGAAGATGAGGGGATTGGGAAGTATATGAGGGAAGTAATGTAGGGATTGATTTGGGTGAGGGGATGTTTCCTCTCTCCACTGCTGCTGTGTCAGTTTATTGTCTTTTTTTTTTTAAAAAAAAAAATTGAACCTCATCCATCCACTATCCATCTTAGGATGAATGGATGGAGGGGATCGACACTAAGGGAGAGTTCGAGAGTTAGTAACTTCCTTGATCCCCCTATATATATATATATATATATATATATATATAGATTTAGGTTCATGTGAGAATCACTCCTTCAATGAGAACCATGAGAACTATCATGTGAGCCATTAGATCATAGTGTTCAATCTCATTCGTTGGATCCTTAAAAAAATTTCAATCTCATCAATTAATCTTGCTTGAGCCTTCAACCCGTAAGGTCGTAACTCCTCCTTCTACAAAATTCTTCGACCCGTAATCCTTTAATCCATAATTCTTCAATCGACCATTGAATCTAATTTTCAATCCATTAATTTTTCAATCGACTTTTCTTCAATCCATCAATTCATCACAATTGGGACCCAGTAACCTAAGTAACTTTTAATTTTTTTTTTTAAAAATTAATTATTTTATGAGTTAACTTATTCAATTAAATTCATTATTTCATTACACTAATAACAGTATTATCGTCGACAAATATAATTGCAATAATTCCAACTATCGTTTTTTTTTTCCAAATTTCCTCATTGACTTAGGAGTTTATCTAAAATATTATTTTTTAATTTTCTTTTGTACGGATTTTATATGGAATACAACACTTCTTCTTCAAGTCCTACTCGATTTAATTCCCTTTTTCAATTTTAGAGTACCATTTTTCAATTTTAACATACCATTGTCGTACCCTCTTTTAATTATGGTGTATCCCTTTTCAATTTTAGCGTACCCTTTTCTTAAATTTATCGTACCATTTTTAAATTGTAGCGTACCCTTTTTTAAATTGGGTTATTTAACAACAATAATATCAACTATAGAGCATCTTCCCAAAATAATATCAATTTTAGTAAATCTGAGAATAATACGTATTATTGGAGTAGTTAAACAAGAGTAGTATAGGTGACCGGTTACCTGTAGAACCCTTCCACCTTCCTTTTTCACCTTTAATTTTATTTAACGATAATAATACCAACTATAGAACGTCTTCCGAAAATATTTCAAATTTTAATAAATCAGAGAATAATACGTATTTTTTGAGTAGTTAAACCAGAATAGTATAGATTATCAGTTAGCGGTAGAACCCGTTCACCTTCTTTTTTCGCCTTTAATTTATTTCATATTACTTCATTCCTTTTCACTTACTCAGTGTACGGGGCATTAAATGTCATTCATATCCTCCATCTTCCTCTTCCTCCAAGTCTTCAACCTCATCAAATCTAGCTAACAATACAATCCTACACCAAAATCAACACGCTAATCTAAACGAAACATATAGAAAAAAAACTGAAGAAGGATGAAGGGTAATCGAGAGAGAATGAAGGAGAGAACTAAGGAGGAGTAGACCTGACAAAACTAACCCGACTCGAATAAGCCAAACTGAACCCGACCCGACACCCGAATTGAAGATTTGATTTTGACCCGTAATCCGAATTAACCGCCCGAGCTAACTCGAAACTGACCTGACTATTATTATTATAGAAAACTATTCGATATCCCAAAAAAAAAGTTGAAAACAACAAACCGGAGAATGACTCGAACCCGAAATTATCCGACCCGACCCGAAGTCAACCCGATTATTATAACACGAAAGTGGCCCCACCTGAAACTGACCCGACACGGTTCACCCGTCATCCAGGTCTAAGTAGGGGGATAGAGGATAAGTAGCAGGTTAAATATTAATTAGGTGACCTGATGTAGCAGGTTATAAAATCATTTATACTACTCTTGTTTAACTACTTCAATAATACGTATTATTCTCAGATTTATTGAAATTAGTATTATTTTGGGAGGACGCCCTGTAGTTGGTATTATTGTCGTTAAATAACCCTTTTAAATTTTAGCGTACCCTTTTTAAATTTCAATTTCAGCGTACCCTTTTCAAATTTTAGCGTACCTTTTTTCACTTTTAGCGTATTTTTTTTCAATTTCAATTTTGGTTTACCCCTTCTCAATTTTAGCGTACCCATTTTGTTGTACCTTTTTGAATTTTAAGTGAATACATTCTGTAATAACGAGAATACCCTTTATTAATCTACCCCTCGTTTTACCACCTAACTACGGTAAAACCAAACAAATCAATCATCTTCATCCTCATCATTAATCACATTAGATGATCATCATCATCAACAACAACAACAACAACAATCTAGTAAACCCAAAAATTGAAGACTTGCCCAGTAAACCCAAAAATTCCGCTCATCCAGTAATTTCTTATTCAAACAATAATTTGATGAAATACAAATTTGATGCATCTACACCCAATTTTCATGAACTTCAAACAATAACTTCACAACCAAACCCTAAACTCACAAAGCACTTAACTTTACAAAGTTAAAAAAATAACTTCACAAATCTAAAGAATGTTGTTACTGATTTGATGAACGGAAACTCTGATTTGATGAAAAAGCCAATTTTTCAGGCTAAAAATCATAAGTTCACAATTTTAAAAACATTAACCTTGATGTATATACGAAATTAATTGAACGATGATACTGATTCAATGATAACCTAATGTCAAGAAATCCCCAAATATATGTACATAAAACCTAAATTAAGAAAATGGTATAATAAACATTGTCGAATCCGTATCATCTTTGTTTGGAGAAGTTATGGTTGCCATCTTCATTGATGAATGATGCTTAATTTGATGCAATTGGTTGATTTTTTTTATTGAATTTATTTGGAGCTAAGAAGAAGGGGTTGAGAGGATAGTGCAATTTTACAGTTTGTCTGTTGTTAAACGATGTTGAATGAACAAACCCCAATTGGAGAAATGGGTTGAATATTTAGTCTAATATTAGACGTAAGATCCAGTAAGATCTAAAGGTCCTAAGAGGTTCTCACAGTTCTCATTATAGTATAGGTTCTCATCGGATCTTGACTATATATATATATATATATATATATATATATATATATAGAGAGAGAGAGAGAGAGAGAGAGAGAGAGAGAGAGAGAGGGGGGGGGGGGGGGAGTTCTAATAAGGGCTTGGGTAACTTTAAGGGCATAAGTCCAAATCCTTACCATTGGATTAGCTTAAATGGGTGGATGAGATTGTGTTTAGATTAGTGGAGGCAATTAAGGTTAGTGACAAAAGCAATCAGTAAAAGTAGA
Organism: Agrostemma githago; assembly: GCA_958450325.1. Taxonomy (NCBI): domain Eukaryota; kingdom Viridiplantae; phylum Streptophyta; class Magnoliopsida; order Caryophyllales; family Caryophyllaceae; genus Agrostemma; species Agrostemma githago. The sequence continues at coordinate 60,428,508 of OY288257.1, read as the reverse complement.
GCTACGTCTTTCACGAGGACATGGTGAACCAAACGAGCCATATATATATTTCTTTGGTGTGTAGAACTTCTCGCATGAAGTTATTTCCCACCTGGTAACTTCATCTTACCATGGTGAACCAAACGAGCCATATATATATATATATATATATATATATATATATATATATATATATATATATATATAAGTGGGATCAGGTGAGTCCACTTATATATGTTGAGTCCGTGAGTCCTCATCTTAGCCCTTGATTCAAGGTTAGATTAATTGACAAGATTTGATCTCATAATTAAGTAAATAATTAACAAATCTGGTAAATATATCATTTTTCTCTCTCCTTAATTATCTCAATGCAAATATTTTCTCTCTTTTATCAATCTTTTTAAATGTCTTTTTCTCTCACACAACAAGTTTTTTCAAAATTAAGTTTTTTTCATTTTCACCAAAAAATCATCATTTTCCTACTGCCATTGTACGTATGTTACTATGTTACTGCCATAATCCATAAACTATGTTACTTTAACTCATATAACGTGTTACTTTAATTCATGAACTGTGTTACTTTAACTCATAAAATCTGTTACGTTGTTTAATATATTCTCTTGCAAAAACTATTACTCTAACTCATACAATGTGTTACTCTAATTCATGAACTGTGTTACTTTAACTCATAAATCTGTTACGTTGCATAGTCTCTTGCAAAAACTGTTACTCTAACTAATACAATGTGTTACTTTAATTCATGAACTGTGTTACTTTAACCCATAAAATCAGTTACGTTGCATAGTAGTCTCTTGCAAAAACAGGAGTTCCAATTAACAAAAAGAACAATGCTTGTTTTTATTAAGATACTCCAAAACAAAAAGTGGTACAAGATTCCAACTAAATCAACTCCATTACAATTTCAATGTTTCACAATTGTTACTCATAATGTCCTACTTATAATTATGCTTCTTCTTCATCCTTCTCGTTCTCTCCGTCTTCTTCTTTTTCATCTTCTTCATCATCATCTCAGAAGCTTTGATTTAATCTCACCACCGCACAATGGAGGAAACTCTCACCCACATCCCTACATCATTCATGTGGATTAAAGTAACAGATAACAAGAGTTAAAGTAACAGATGAAGTGCATTGAAGTAACATTGAATTAAATTAACTGAGTATGCTTATACACCAGGTATAAAGTAACAGAGGTCAGACATTAAAGTAACAGATAGTATGAATTAAAATAACAGATAATGTTCATTAAAATAACACCAGATATAAGTTAGTGTAAAAAATTCATATAATGATAAAAAATGATAGTATGACGCAGTATCTTATTCTTTGATATTGTTTTCTATTTTGAAGTCATCATGTCCCATAATTATAGGAAGTAGTAGTAGTATTTTTGTTTTCTTTTTTTATATGGCGGTACTCTTTGATATTGTTTCCTATTTTGGTGGCAATCACGTCCCATTATTATAGGAAATAATATTCTTTTTTTATTATTTTTTTAATATGACAGTTTCCTAAATTCTTAGAACACTACAATGCACTACAATAACAGATGAAAAACACTAAAGTAACAACTGGAGTGTATTAAAGTAACACGACATATAAAGTAACAGATGGTAGACATTAAAGTAACAGATGCTCTACACTAAAGTAACGCAGTATATGAACTACAATAACTCAATATATTGTAAACGTAAAAATTAATAATTGAGTAGCATCTTAATGACTTCCATGGCGATTCCAGTATAAATTACAAAACATATATACTCACCGTTTGTGTGTTTTACGATTTGCATATGAATCTATGATGAATAACACGACCATGAAAACAATATCAACATGAAAATTGACGCAAACTATGAATGACACGACCATGAAAACAATATCAACATGAAAATTGACGCAAAACATGAACACAAATTGACGCAAATTAATCAAGATAATGAATAAAAATTGACGCAAAACATGAAAGCAATATCGAAACTCACCATTGTTATACTCGATGAATTGCTTATCAACCGTTAGTGAAGATGTCGCGATCATTGAATTCATAGTAACGGAATTTTGAGCACATATTTGATTGAATGAATGAACGTGATGATCGATAAGAGCGTTTTTTTTTTTTTAAGGTTTTGATGAACCTGTGAATGAATGAGGGATGATTGTGATTATGGGAGTTATTGTTTCCTAAAATCATGGGAGTTATTTTAGGATACTAAATCTTCCTTTTTTTTTTCGTTTTTTTTAATACAAAATATTAGGATGCATCTTGTCCATCCATCCTCATCCCATCCAACGGATGGGATGAGGACTTAGGGACTCAACATATATAAGGGGATTCATTAGAACTCATCTCTATATAATAATTAAAAAAAATTGTAAGCCTCGTTTAAAAAAAGTTGTTGTAAGACCTGTAACTCAATTTAAGGATAATCACCTAAAATATGAGTTATCTTAAGTGATAAGGGTCACTAGTTCACTACTCGCTATACATTACTCCCTCCCCTCCACTAAGATTTTCCCACTTTCCTTAAAAGGAAACTCCACTAAGATTTTCCTATTTCAAAACTTTCCTTATTAATCCATTATACTCTCTTTCTATTGGCTACTTTTTCTGATTTGACATCTTGAACCCCACCAAACAATTTACCACCTTTCATTACTCATTCCTTATTCCGTGTGTCATTCCCAAATGGGAACAACAATGTGGGGGGGGAGGGAGTACAATTTACTCTTCAATCAATATTCAATAATTATAAAATCGAAGGTTCAATTTTCATTTGAAGTTTAGTATGGGTTTCTTCGAACCAAAAAAAACAAAAGATAATCATGAAATAACATCAAAAAATCGAGTTTGATTGATCAAATAATAGTTACTCATCTCGCTCAAGTACAAACACGCATTTGGACTCTATTTACCCATAATCGGAATAGGGGTGTCGAACAAGAGTACATATCTATGTGTTGGGCTTGTCAAGACTCAAAATTGAGAGTAGAAGCCTGTTCTAAAACACATACGGAGTATTTGGGTCAAAAGACTACACATCTATCTGTCAGAACTTCAATACTCAATTATTGAGATGCAAGAACTAAAGTTCTGAAATGAGTATGCCAAGTACAGCAATATCTTGTCAAAAATAAAAATATTGGTTGCACTTCAATTGGAAGAATACAATGTTGGAGAGATAACTTCTTTTCTTTTTCAAAGAAACATATTATGTCGTGGATAAAAATGGAACCGTCAACCTCATGATTGAAGTAGGAGAGTACTTACCACTTGAGCTAAATCTTGTTCCATAGACATAGATAAGCGGAACATCAACTTCATTACGATATATGACAAACGCACGTAAAACACCAAGGTTCTTTTTTATATAAACATTACAACCAATTAGCAAATATCAGTAGCTCTTTGATAAACAAAGTTAAACCTAAACCAACAAATCTAGGGTGCAACCAAGATCAAGTTGAAAAAACAAGCACCTTCTTCTTTTTACCCACAACTCAAGAATAATAATAATAATAATAATAATACTAATAATTAACACACATAATCAATCAATGATATTTTGAAGATAAAACCAATGTTAGATTCGATGAAATTAAACCAATGCAATGCTGCTTTCACCACCAGGAGGCTGACGAATGCCGCTGTAGTGTTCTCGTGACTCTGCCTTCCCATCTGCAAATATATCATTCCCGCTGATTTCCCTCAGCTTCGCCACGCTCAACGGCTTTTCCACTGTTTTAGGAGAAGCGTCCTCCTTGAAGATGTTGTTTCCGGACAAGTGTGCGAATTTCTGGTCAGGGATTTTCTTGGCTGTCTTGACTACGGCCTCAGCGTTTGTTTCCCGGAATGCCGGTGAAGGTTGGACTGAGCGAGGCTTGATTTCAGGAGGTGGTGCGAATATGTTGTTGCCACTAAGCTCCTTGCACTTGGCATCCGACAGCTGTTTCTTTAACTTGGCCTCTGTCGTGCTGTCTAAGTTTCCACTGAGTTCACGCTGTTTGGCTACTTCTGGCACCGACACCGGTTTCTTGGGGGAAACACTTTCGTCAGGGATGAACGAGATCTGACTCATGCTGGCTAGGGTTTGCTGTTGCAATTGTTACAGATTTCAATCACATTACTTTTGAAATTATGATGAAATGGAGTGAGTAAATGGGGTTAAATTGCCTGGGTGGTCCACTTTTGTAATAATGCAATGAACCCACCAAATTTAAGGACTGATCTTTTGTCATAATGCAAGGAATTCATCAAAACCAATTACTGACCTTAATAATAACACTCATTATGTAGGACGGTCCACTTGTGTGACAGATGAGTGAACTTTTTATACAAAGTTAAAACGTCTTAATAATAATAATAATGCAATAAAGAAAGCAAGTAAAAAGGGAAACTTACCAAACACTTGACCACATACATGATGACAAAGAGGTAACTTTCCTAGGTTCCTAATTCCTAGATTAGAAGATGGGACTAAGTCTTTGATTGTGAGTTGGCAACAACCTTAACTATTAATACTCCAATTTAGACAATAATACTGTAGTACTTAACAATATTCTACTCTCTCAAGCTTATGATATGGAGTAATTAGAGGGAGTTGTGTATGGTATACCTGGTACATACGCAAACCGGTCTTACTACCGGGAGTTGGAGTTGCGTTGCAGCCTTCAGTTTCTTCTTCATCATTCTCGCCTTCTCCTGCAAAAATGCCGCTTCCTGTCATCTCTTTCCGCTTGTTTTCGGAGCATGGTTTCCTGCAATACTCGTATTTAATAATGAATGAAACAAGAATAAGAAAGGCAATAATAATAATGCAGATTTAGTTACGTTGGGTATGTATGTTTATGAATCAAAGAGACAAAATAGATGATAGGCGTGATTGGACAGAGTCAGCACCAACCTTAAAAAACTAGAAATGTCATTTTCATTCAATTTTGTACTCTTACTTACTTACTTACACAACAAACTCAAATCATCCAAAACTGGCTACCACTACCAGTATACTCCATCATCTAACCAGTCACCAAAACAATACTATTCCTTTTCAATCAAGTAGAGTCATTCTCAAAAATATTAAATCTTCTTCACCAAAAAGTTAGGATCTTTAAGCACCAATTAATACTGAAATCAGATCAATGAGATTAGAAACACTATGAGACGTATTTTAATCAAAGATAAAGAAACGAGTGGGTGATATGGAGGGAGAATAGATTCTAGAAGATTTACACATGAATGGAATGGAAGGTAAAGAAGAGAAGAGAAGTTATATTTATATAGAGTACCTTTTCAAGAGTAATTCAACTTCTTCATCCGTGACTTGGCCTCCAAACACAACCTTACTTATTCCATCCGATGGCTGCACATCACATCACATCACATCACGTTTTAAACAACTTTATTTCCAATGGAGTCAAGAAGAAAAACTACTCTAACACATTTCATTTCAAGTCAAAATATTTCCAATTCAACCCATTATATATACCCAGTTGAAGAAACTCGATAAAGTTGAAGACTTTTGATCAAAACCGAGTAAGTCTGTAGTCTGATACTCTGATGAGAGACGGTCTCACACTAACACTAACTTGATGGGAGAGCGAGAGCGAGACCGTCTTTTTAAAGTTTTTTTGTAAACAGAATGAATAATGAGAAGAAGAAGGAACCTGAACATTGCGAACGGGGCGATTGGGATCAGAGAAAACAGCGGATGGAGTTTCCTCCCAGGTTAATAGATCCGCCGTGGAAGTGTGGGGTTTTCTCACCGGAGTTGCACGCTGCTCCATTCCTTTCGATTTCTCAATTCAAATGCGAAACACAACAACAACAACAATCACCAATATCTCGATAATTATGGAAAATACTACTAACAATTACGGAGTACTACTACAAGAATGAAGAATATTATTGTTGTTGTTGTTGTTGTTGTTGTTACGAAGTTAAAGAGAGTATGTAGTGAGGTAACTTTGGAGGAAAACAAAGAGGAGAGAAAAAGGGGAAAGAAGGTAGAGGGGTGAAATGACTAGAATGGGCTTGTGTTGCCGTTTAAGATTAAACTCATTTGATGAACGAATGAATACTCCTTCCTTCTTTCCTTCACTTTTGTGTTGTGCTGTGTGTGTGTCAGTTGCCCAGCTATTATACGGTACCTTTAAGCTAAGCTCTTCACTCAACCCCCCTCAACCTCAACCTCAACCTATGTGTAAATTAGTTTGTTTGTGTCATACTCATACCATACCCACTCGCCCTTTTTATATACCCCCTCCTCTATCTACGCTACTTCACCTTTGCAATTGACTTTATTTCATGTACAAAAAGTAAATGTTGCAATTTCAAAATCGGATAGAGTATTATTTAATCATTTTATCTGATCCAATCCAAAACTTACGCTTTCATGTTACAATTTACTTTTTTGATAAAAAAACTTTACCATATACTCCCTCCGATTCAGAATGATCTTCCCCTTTGTTCAATATATGTGAGGTATATTTTAATCAAAAGGAAGATCATTCTGAATCGGAGGGAGTAATCTTTATACGGTGAATTATTATTCTTTCATTTGCACAAAATGATGTTACTTTTATCCACTTTAATTTGTATCTCATAAGACCGTAAGTATTGTTTATAAATCACGAGGTAAACTTCATACAATTACTCCGTATAATGTTACAAATATTTTGTCATCTTTGTGATTATCTATCTGAATGATTGTATTGATTATCCATCACTGTCAAAGGAAGACCGATTGTTTTTTTGAATTCGATTCTTCTCGTTCGTACTTTTCGATGCATGTGCGGTTGCCACATGTTGATTTGGTGTGTGAGGAGGGTGATTTTAATTCATTTAAACGAGAACTTTTAAATTAAGATGCATCACACGTGAAACAATCAACTTTTATAAAAAATTCATTTATTATTAATTTTTTCATAAGTTTTGTAACTGTCCCCCCATAATACTCCGTAACTCAGTAAGTGTTAGTATTTAAAATTGTTAGGGTAAGAGCGAGTTTGAATTTGTATTGAATTGAATGGAGTTCAATTGGTGGTTGTATTTAGTGTGATGGGTATTATTGGGTAACGTATATTTGAACGTTTTTTGAGGGGGGGTGGGTGGGGTGGGGTGGGGTGGGATATGGATGTTGGGGGAAGTAGTATTTTGAATTTCAGTTGTGTTTTGCATATGGACTTGAAATGGATCTTTTAAAAGTAAGATAAGAGATACCGATATGATGTTTATAATCACTAATAATGATTTGACTAACTAAGATTTGTGTAGTTTTTAACATAAAATCTAATCTACAGATACATACGAGTAACAGATAAGGGGTATTTAAATTTTGAGTTAATGTGGAAATCTGTTATGCTAATCAAATTCACCATTTATTATCTCTCATTCAATTTATTTTCTTCTATATTTTACTCGTCTAAATTTATACCAAAAATTTGGAAGATATAATCTTAAATTATTAGATTTCATATACACAAAATATCAAGCCCAAGGGTGTTGTCTAGTGGTTAAAACTTGTGATAATCAGTCCAACCTTCTCAGGTTCAAGCCCCTGCAAGCGCAAACTTGGTGTGGCTGCGGGTTCCCTCGTTCATCAAAAAAAAAATACTATACCAAAAAATCTAACTTTTCGAATCACTAATTACACTCGTTCTTAAGGGCTTTCATTCATATTATCGAACATGGCCCTAAAATGATCAATTTTCATAAAATAAAACAATCATAAAAATGACTCGGCCTTATACAAAAATCTAATTATGCAGAGTATAAAATTAGGTTTGTCCTTAAATGGAAACCCGTGAAAGGAACCCCAAGTATTTTAAAGTTATCTTCTATCAGCAAATCTTCCTCGTGACGGGTCAAATATTACCCATACGTGGATAGATAAGACAAAATAAATTATTATTTTCAAGCTATTTTGCTTGCGACGGATATGTCCGTCCTAAATAAGAATTTGTAATCTTTTATATAGTCCCTTTATTCCCATGAAAATTTTATAGTACGGAGTAATGATTTATGACACACATATTTGAAAGTTATTTTTATACGATTATTGACTTTCTTATCGCATACTTCATACTTTTTTTTTTATTTATCCAAAAATTTAAAAATAATTTATGTTTCTATCTCACATCGACATCGACATTGACACAATTGTAATAGGGTCTATGTTTAAATGTCGCATAGGCTCCCGAGATGTGACCCTGCAAGATTGTGACTCAAATACTACGAGTACATTCAAAACAATGTTTATCATGCATTAATCGTTTTACTAACGCACCCACTCAAACATTAATCGATATCTGAGTAGAGATCGCTAAGTGTTGGAGTAGAATCGGAAAAGTGTGGCAAATGCGAGTGGGGTAAAATTAGGTGGTGAGTATGGTAAGGACGAAGGGTAAGCACAGCGGAAGCTTTCATGCGCACAAGGAAGAGTCATAACTATATAAAGTACGTATGAGAATACAAATACCAGACCAGAGTCAGTCTCATTTCTGGAATTTGAAGCCACTGCCCTTTCTTCTCTCACAACCTGTTCTCTATTTTGTGGAAATTCTTCACTTCTTGTCTTCCCTTCAACCAAGCCTTTTTCTTCCATGTGGGGTTACAATTTTACAATCTCACATAACCTTTATCTTATGTCCTAACCACACAAGAATTTAAACAGATTCAATATCAATTATCGATGTCTTACATAATACTACCCTCTTTCCAATGAATTCCATACGTTTACTTTATACACAATGTGTTGATGCTCGCTTTCTTTGGTTCATAATTTTAGTTACGTATTACTCAAAATTATAAAAATTTGATATTCACAATGCACTCGGTTAGACGATTAAACAAATCTTACTTGACTATCTTTTATCTTATATATTAGAAGTTATATCGAATATTGTTTCCACTTGTAAATAGTGTCTAAAAAGGTAAATGTATGAAAATTATTGAAACAGAGGGGGTAAAACACTAGAATTTTACTTGGCTAAGATTGACAAGTAAAAATGGTCATACTCCGTACATTATTATTGCGGTCGATGCTAATCTAACTGGCTATCTTCGATCTATTTTCAACTCTACTTCTTTCACATGTGAATGCATAACGCAAAGTAGACTACTTCATGTTCGATTTCCATACATGTGAAAGAAACAACCTTGGAAATATAAGCCGAAAATCTGAATTACCCAACTGACAAATGGGTCAATCCGTACTAACCTAACACTTGATCCATACATATATGATCAAATTCAAAATGGGACAAATAAGTCAAAAACAACTTACATTCCGATTCACACCTGATATTTTATACTCCATTCTATTGAAGTTAATGACTTGTTCTCAAACTTAGTATCGTTTCAATATTATAAATAATTGAATCTCGTTATTAACTAAAAAAAGATAATGTTATGATCAGCTCTTTAAGCACTGATCAAAATGATAAGGCTCCATAATGTGACTTGTTATTGAAATGACACAAATCCAAAACAATTAGAAATGACTACAAATTAGAATCGGATCCAAAACATGAGTTGACGCGACCATACTTGAGTATCGACTCAAAACAGATGACACTTTAAGAATAATGAACTAGACCGACCTAAACCAAGCCGTCTAGGTGATCCTAGTACAAAGGTAAAGGTATAGAATTGAGGGGAGGGAGGCAGGAATATTGGGAAGAGGGTGATATGGGGAAGCAAGAATTTGGGGGATAAGCTTGGTGTCCACATTAAAAGAAGAATAAGGAATAAGAAAGGGAGGGTGTCATATGATGGTTCTGACATGAAGAATGAAAGAGGGGCGCACCACACTCACACTCACACTCAATTCTCTCTAATGAAATGAATCATGACAGCAAAGCCCACCCAAGTGCCTGCTACTTACTGCAACGCACATGTAAAGTTGAAATATTACATCCACCTCTCTCCTCTCTCTTCCTCTTAACAACAACAACGAGTAGTAATCTTCACAGTTTCTTGCTTCACAGATTCGTTTGCGATCGATAAACTCGTTACAAGTTTATAACGGATCAAGTAATTTAGATAAGACAAAAAAATGGTGGCGAGTGGGTAGCAAATGTTTTGTCATTATTATCAAGTGGGCAATACTTAATCCGTTATAACCGTCGGGAGACTTACTGTTCTTGCTTACACCCGCATAAGGATCATCTTAGTTGTCTCCTCTCCAATACTCCTTCTCGATTATTTATTAATAATGCCTTAGATGTTATTCTCAAACGATCCAACGGTTACTACTTTTATCATTTAAAGTAGATAAAAAGTAACAAAACAAGCAAATGGAGAGAATTTGGAGTGAGATGAGCTAAATGTTATGGAGCATCTCCAATTGCTAGATATTGCACGAAAACATACTCTAGTCTAGCCAAATGTTTAGGACGACCTCTGTTTGAGTTTGGAGAAAATGGAAAAAAGCGCCCACCGTGGGGCTCGAACCCACGACCACAAGGTTAAGAGCCTTGCGCTCTACCAACTGAGCTAGACGGGCTATTTGACTTCTTGTCTACATGTATAAGTTTTGAGTGATGAGAAAGAATAGGTTTACTACAAATTAGGAAAACGTCCCTATCACAAGAAACGTGAGACCGAAGATTGGGCAAAGTAATTGGAGTGCTGTTTTTCGTCGTCGGCATTTCAGCCACGTCGTCGGCGCTTTTTAATGCTGAAAGACGATATTGCCCTTGACTTTTTTAGATTACTTAACTAATGTAATTGAGTTAGATTAGTTAGATTAGGTAATGAAACTCGTTAACAAAGCGGTTTAAAATTTTAAAACTCGTTGACAAACCGTTCCACTTACCCTCACACTTACCCTTACTTATTTACTCTACTCACCCTTCCACTTACCCACTTACCCACTCACACTCCACTAACACTCCACCCAACATTTGAAATTTTAAAAAACCGTCTTTTTTTTTCGAGAAATCCGATTTTTCTAGAGACCCGATTCCGCCTTTAAATGGATCGACATGCGGTTAGTACATATTTTGTTTATATTATCCGTCATTTTTTGTACTTTTATTTTTTATATTAGCCCCGATCCGAATTAGCCCCGATCCGCCTTTAAATGTGTTTTAGTTTATTAAAGAAATCGCATTTTGTTCTATAACATGTCGTTTATGTGCTGGATTTGTTGTGAAAATCGTAGTTGAAATAGGAATCGAGGGTAGGAACACATAACACGAAAAAACGCGAACAGGGGCCCAGACGCATGAATATAGCGTCTGGGAGGCCACATAGACGCGAAAATCATGCGTCTAAGTGGCCTCCTAGACGCTGAATTCATGCGTCTGGGTGGCCTCGTCGACGCGAAAATCATGCGTCTAGGAGGCCTCTCAGACGCATGAATTCAGCGTCTAGGAGGCCACCCAGACGCATGAAATTCGCGTCGAAGAGGCCACCCAGACGCGAAAGTCATGCGTCTGGGCCCCTGTTTGCGTTTTTTTTTTTTTGCTATTGTTCGACGTTATGCGTTAAAATATCGTGACTCGGGTCTCGTTATTTGTAATTTATATGATTAGAATTATTATTATTATGAATATTATTAGTTCGAAATATGAATAGAATTATTATGAATATCGTGACTCGGTTATTTATTTTTAGTTGAAATTATACGATATGTTTATATGATTAGAATTACTATGAATATTATTAGAATTATTAATATTAAATTATACGAGATGTTATACTTTGTAACTAATGAGCAATTTTTTATCGGTGTATCAGGAGGAGTCAGATGGCGACGGTATTGACTATCGCATTTGTTTTATTTTTGGGCCAGCGTTCCGTAGTTCGGATGAGGCATTCAACTACGCTAGTGAGATTGGTTCGGCTCTTGGGTTCACCTTGGTGAAAGCGAGCAACAAAACACAAAGTAACGTGAACCCGTTGTCAAGATTACTTGGTCAGAATTACTTTAAGTGCAACCGTAACGGGAAACCGGGAAAAAATACCAAGAGTTCTCAGAAAATCGGGTGTAAGTTTTGGGTGAAGGCGTGCGAGAGCGTAGACAGAGAACGATGGATTTTAGCCATCGGTCCATGTGGCATGCACAACCACAAGTTGGAGGTTTACAGTGACGGGCACAGACGCCTAGCCGCCCTAGACGAGGCCGAGAAACAGATTGTTCGGGACGGTATTCGGGACCACTTGACACCGGCCCAAATACACGACTGCCTTCATCGGAGAAATCCGGGGAAACCACGCCCATCGATCGAGACGATATACAATATCGGGGGGAAATTGAGGGCGGAGGCAAGGGAAGGTCGTAATGTCGTTGAGCAGATGATGGTACTAGCGCGCCGGGCTGAATACATCCACTTCTTCTACGAGCACGAGTTCACGAGTGTCGTGGAACGTATTTTCATGGCTCACCCTGAGTCCGTGAAACTTTTTCGTACTTGGCCTTACGTAGTCACTATGGATGCGACGTACAAGACGAACACCTACGACATGAAGTTGGTGGAGATGGTCGGGGTGACACCCGTCGGGAAACCTTATCTGATAGCGTACGCCCTACTTCGACACGAGGACACGTTGTCCTATACTTGGGTGCTCGATAAGTTGAAGCTGCTAATTGGGGACCGAGCACCGAACGTGATTGTGACGGATAAGGACCAGGCTTTGACGGCGGCAGTATCGAGGGTCTTTCCGACCCCGCAGACCCAGAATCTGCTCTGTACGTGGCACATATCTAACTGTGTGGAAAAACGTGCCCTGTCTTTCTTTCAAAAACAGAAAGACCGAGTAGCGACCTTCATGCACGGAGTATGGTACCCTCTCCTGTATTCCACAAGTACGGTGGACCTCGAAACGAAATGGGACAAGATGAAGTCGACATGGAGGTGGTCGGGAATTCCTCTTTACATTGGTGACACCTGGGGTAATTTCAAGAAATGGAATCACGCGTACACTAACCGATACCTCCACTTTGGCAACACCACCACGTCCATCGTTGAATCTGCGCATGCGGCTTTGAAGAAGGCTCTTGGCACGTCGACAGCGTCCTTGGATCGGTTGTTCGATAGGATTGACAGGCTAATCGGTCGTCAGCAGTCTAAACTGCGGAAGAAGCTGGAGACATCCCGAAGGAAGCAATCATCTTTTCTACCACCCATTTTGATGAACTTGAGACTCCGGGTAAGTCGTAAGGCGTTGGACTTGCTGACCGGGGAACTGTCTAGGATGCAAGAGTTGGGAGATCGGGTTTTTTACGAGTGCGGGTGTGTATTGAGGACGTCGAAGGGTTTGCCTTGCGCATGTCGACTTGCCGGGATGATGATGCGGAATTCAGTAGTGCAGTTGGCCGACGTTCATGTGTTCTGGAGGACGCTTGACTATGCCGGGGAGGAAGAGATGCCCGTCAGCGACAAATTTCAGCTTGACGGGTTGATTGTGGAAATACGTGAGAGCGATCCGAGTATGTGGCGACATTACATTGATGTCCTGAATTCCGCATTACGTCCCGAGGAATCTGGGCTACTTGATCCTACACCGAATCCAAACCCCAGAAAATCTAAGGGGACAGGGAGGATGCTTATCGGAGTCGAACACGCGAGGAGGAGGTACGGGACCACCGACACGGGAGCGACCCCGAGTAAGTCGGCCAGGACTACGCACGCGTCAACGCCAGGGAGTAGTCAGTCGACCGAACCACCCACACCGATCGCCAGCCAGTCCACCACGGGCACATGGGAGGGGCAACCGAACGCCCCCCTAGAGGTGAACTACATGGGGGGTCCCTTCCCGGACATAGACAAACTTGTTGGTTTCATGTGTCCGTATCTCGTGAACTGGATAGATGTTATTGGAGACGGTCACTGCGGATTCCGTGTCATGGCTCATGCAGTGTACGGTGACCAGAACAGTTATACTCGCTAGAGAAGGGCGTTGTGGGAGCACATCCACTCCCCCATGTACGACATGGTGTACGTCTTTGACGCCGACGGTCGGGAAGGCGCCATGACCCGTGTAGGTACGACGGTCCCGTACCCGGTAGGTTCGGACCATTATCTTGACGACTGCGATCTATTCGGTTTTGCCACAATTAACAACTGGGTTATATGTCGAGTATCCGAGAACCTCACCTGCAGTACCTACTACCCGTTGCGAGAGATGCCAGGTAACCACCTCCCGTTCGGCGTAATGTGGATAATGCACGTTGAACGCGGGGGAGCAGGGCACTGGATGAGGTTGCGAATGACTGAGGACTGCCCGATGCCTCCTACACACATCCTTTGGCGAGACGCGCATGACGGTACTACAGTACATTATCCGGAGTTTTACCGAGCACGTCAGGATAGGTGGGTCCAGGAGTGGAATACGTACTTTCCGAGTCACCAGATTGATGAGAACGACCCAGGTGGTCGGAACAACCCCTTCGACTGTTAGTGTAGTGTAAATATTAGACCAGCATTTGTATTATATTCATATTTCAGACTAGTGTTGTATTCATTCGTAAATTTAGAGATCGGCAAATCACACTACTAAGAAACAAACGAACATAAAAAACATCCGAAATGTAAAAATAAACGAGTAGCCAACGTTAACATATTACAAGTCATCCGAAAATAATCCGAAATAAAACATGATATCCCTAACTGTTAAGACATATAGAAGTTACAAATAAAAAGGAAACGAGTACTCAACATAAAAGAAGTACAAATCACCCACAATCATCCGAAATGACAAGCATGAAATCCGAAACACAGAAGACATAAACAAATTACGAATAAAATCCAAAGCAGTCAACGGCGACCTCGTTTCCCCTGGGATCGGGGTGGGCGTTCACCCGGGTGGGGAAGGACGGGCATGTACGAAGCCATCAGGTCATCAAAGTACGCAAGGCGGGCTTCCGGATCGTCACTATAGTGCTGACCTGCAGAAAATCGCTCCATCAACGAGAGAGCGGCCTGAAACAAGGTGGCAGCGGTTAGTATAAATGTAAATGCAAATAATTATTGTTACACACCAAAATACGAACTTAGTACCTGTTGCGATCCCCCTGCGAGCGTCGCCTGCTCCTGCACCTCGGCGGCGGATGGTGGTATGATCCTCGGGTGGGAGACTCTCGAGTACCAAGCGTGGTAATCCGGAGTCGCTTCCCCCGGGTAGTCCACTGGCCGCGAGAGCCTCCTTGGGTCAGCGCGCATGACATATACACTCCCCCACGGGTGGTCCGAGTATACCGGACCGAAGTCAAGAAGGTAGTTCCCACCCCCATGCCTCGGTCGATGCACCCTAACTGGCACGGGCATCGACTCGGGTATAGTCTGGACGTAGCCTAACTGTCTGATGACCCGGTCTCCCTGGTAAGGCTCAACGATGTCCATAAAGCGCAGTGTCCCGAAGTAGGTAGTGGTACGGTGCACCGTGTGAGCGTTCCGCACGAAGGGCTCCCAACAGACCCGATCTGCTGTCAATATGTCAAGTGATCGTCGGTAGGCCAAAAGGTTGTCCCCGCGCGACGATGGTCTCCCGACGCCTACCCACGCAGTCGCGCGTGGCGAAGTCGGCGAAATCGGGATCGGTGCCGCTGGCCTAAAGTCGGGAAAGTACTCATATATCCACACCTGAAGCAAAGTCAAACACCCGGCCAAAGTGGTGAACCCCTCCCTCGAAGCCATCCCTAAATTCCTGTACAGCCACGCCGATGTACCAGCACCCCATGCAAAACCAGGAATCGAGTCCAAGCTGTTCGTCAGTGGGAAGACTGACGGACGAATACGATCGCTCGACCTATCCACAAAGAGGAACTCCCCCAACAACGTGATCAGGTAACCCTGCACAGTCTGCTCATGGGTCCCAGTGCTCATCTTCTCACGCACAGCCCTCGCTAGTACCGCCCCGCTCCAGAGTATGGGAGGGCCCGCATCCCCCCTGGGTGTCCTCAACTGCAAATCATTCATCCCGAAGAAGTTCCCCACAGCGGCCTTCCCATCAGCCAGACCCCCAGTCGTCTCGTTAAGAACAGCGCATGGCTCACCCTCTATAGACAGCCCTAAGATCCTGGCGACATCGTGCAACATGATAGTCATCTCGCCGAACGGCATGTGGAATGTGTTCGTATCCGGCTGCCACCTCTCGACGAATGCTGTAAGGAGCGGTATGTCCAAGTTGCGTAGAATGCACGCCCGTAGGTGAATCATGCCCGACTGTCGGACAACATCCACTACCTGAGGAAATCGGTCGAACGACTCCAACTCCCTCACAATCCGAGGACGGTTGTAGGTCGTCAACAGAACCCGCTCGTGACCTGGCTCTGACCAAAGCCGACGCGCAATATGACCCCCAAAGCTCGGGATCACCGACGGATCGATGGGACCTCCGGGACTAGGTCCATGCAGAATCCACGTAGTGTCGCTCCGTGTACGGCGGGGGGCGCTCGAGCCCGAAGTACCCACACTACCGACGAAAGTGCCTCCAGGCCCCTTCCTGTAGACAACAGCCTTACCCTGCTGTGATGTCCCCGCGTCCGTCTCCTCCTCCTGCTGCTCCGCCTGCTGTTCCGAGAAGTTGTCCGGAAAAACGTGTCGCCTCTCCTCCTCATCGAACTCCATGTTCAGGTCGGCAGACTGCAACGACCTGGACGGCTCGCGGAATTCACCGCTCGCGGTTCCCTCCGAAGAACCGTCGTGTGTACCGCTCGTGGTACGGAAAGGTGGAACAGGAATGTCTAGTGTCCCCCCATGAGAGGAAGACGATGGCTCTTGTGGGCCGGTAGGTGGCGGCCCCGGCCTACCCCTAGCACGAGTGGACGCAGTGACGACCCTACCGTCTACCCGGCTACTCTTCCCCTTACCAGCCATCTAATTTTACAAATTCCACACGTTGTTAAAACAAAACTATGTCACTTGTTAATAATAATAAGAAATAAATTTAACGTTCTCGTACTATTCTTATTACTTGAAAAATCAATTGATATAAGATTCGATATGTAATTAAAAAAAAAAAATCTATTACTGATATAATAAGAAATTACTATTCTTATTAATTTCAACGTTGTCGCTTGATATAAAATTTAATTTAAAGAACAAATTACTCATAACGTATATTATTCTCAAATTAATTATTTTCAAAAAAGACTATTTTTAAAGTAAACACTACTAACCTTAAAATTATTATTCAACGTTATCTCAATTGGGTGTCCGATTTTAGCAAGAGATAACGATTACAGGTTTTTCACCTAAATTCAACTTTTTAGTTATTATTTTTCGAAGATAAATTGATATTTTCAACCTAGAGATCCATATATTTTTTTGATTAAAATTTCTCAAAAATATTTCAAAACCTAAACTTATCAACAATTAGTCCTGAATTTCATAATAATAATTCTAATAATATTCCTAAACATATAAACATTTCGTATAATTTCCTAATAATAA
The DNA here is from genome assembly GCA_958450325.1 of Agrostemma githago. Classification (NCBI taxonomy): domain Eukaryota; kingdom Viridiplantae; phylum Streptophyta; class Magnoliopsida; order Caryophyllales; family Caryophyllaceae; genus Agrostemma; species Agrostemma githago. The sequence continues at coordinate 60,411,111 of OY288257.1, read as the reverse complement.
TTCAAACAACCAACACCACAGCAACGATACGAACATCTAACGAAAAATAAACGAACTTTACGGATATCGTAACACATAACATAAAACAAAAAAATTTTAAAAAAAAAAAAACGAAAACAGACCTCGACGCATGAATATCGCGTCTGGGACGCCTCTCAGACGCATGAATTTCGCGTCTGGGAGGCCTCTCAGACGCATGAATCTCGCGTCTAAGAGACCTCCTCGACGCGAGATTCATGCGTCTGAGAGGCCTCCCAGACGCGAAATTCATGCGTCTGAGAGGCCTCCCAGACGCGGTTTTCCGGCGTCGAGGTCCGCTTCCAGCCCGAATTCGCGAAAAATCGAGGCCCATTTCGTATAAATCGATCCCACCATCAGCAAAATCGATACCAAAATCGAATATAGAAAACAATAACTACTCAATTGGGGTATATATCACACACAAATTAGCTATGGGGAACCTAAACTATCAATCTAATATTAATTATAATCTAACTAATCGATCCAAAATAATCAAATACAAGCTAAAAGGTAATACAAAATAGATAGATCTACTTACTTGAGTACGGATTTGGAGTTGGAGTGGAAGCGGTTTTATATTTGAAAAACGATTTTTTAAGAAATTGTTTAAGGGAGAGAAAGAAGTGAAAATGAATTGTAAGGAGAAGGGAGGTTTATATATAAATTTCCTAAACATATTCCCGGGATACACTGAGACACGTGTCTCGGAGACCGTTCAATAGTCCAAAAACCGACATTTCAAATTAGTCGGGAATATATTTGTTACGTTAGTTAAGAAACTTAATTAAATTCATTAGAATATATTACATAAGGGTAAAAGAGTTACGTTGAGACACGTGCCTCAAAAACCGTTCAAGAGTACAAAAACCGTATTTTTAATTTACTCGGAAATATTAATTACATTAATTAACAAACTTAATTAATATCATTAACCATAATTAGGGGAAGGGTAAACTCGTAAATTCACGTATAAAGCGCCGACGACGTGGCTGAAATGTGGACGACGAAATGTAGTGGTGAGTAATTGCCGTAATCCTCTCACTTGCTTCAATCCTCTTTTTTCCATTTTCATCTCTTTCAATCAATCCCCTGCTTCTCATTTTCTTTGATTTTACGGAGTAGAGTATTATTCTTCTGGGCTTCACTGATTTATTAAGTACCAAAAAAAATTATGGACTTATATGAGTACCATGAAAATCAAACAACACGGAATTATTAAGTACAGAGTAATAGTCGGATACTCGGATGTCAATTAACTTATTTGTAAAGTCGAGGTGGAGGTGGTGCTTATGATCTGCGTTAATTTTCGAAACCAATGGATATCACAAATCACAATTATCCATGTGGCTCCCTTTGACCAAAAGAAAAGTTACAATAAGAATCAGTGCTCAATAAACATTCTTACTCCAACCATGAGTGTGGATCCGATTGATATCACAATAATTAAGTGGTGAAAATATTACCTAATGCTTTCGTTTGAGTAAAAAATAAAAAGTGGAGTCAATTGAAACCAAGTAAAAAGTTTATACCGGGACCATGATATGTGCTTGTGCTGGATTCGATTTGGTTGAGTCGTGTTTCGAGCTCTACTTTGTGTTGAAGCCGAGATCAAATTACATGGATCTTAAATCGGTTATAAACTTAGATGAATTAGTGAAATGCTATTGTAGTTTGAAGATCAAGACGCATCTCGAGTCATTTAGCTTGTAGAAGCTCTTAGTTTGGGGACATTGCACATTTTTGCTAGGGGGATTTCCACAAACATTAGGTTTCTGATGTAGTGTTACCAGAAGTTATCATGTACAGAGTACGAGTAATAATTTTGGCAGATTACGTTGGCCGTGTGCTGTATGTAGTACTCCGTACTAAGAGTCTAAGACCAGGGTAAAGTATTTGTCGCTTAAATCAATTAGCAGGCAGTCCGAATGTGCATTTGGTCAGTAGTTTCCTTTATGCGAACCAAGTGATTCATTGTTCAAGTAGCCTTTCAGGTAATTGGATATACATACATTCATACATACATAATTCTATGTTCATGATTCTCTAGTACTTAATAATTGTGTCCAAGTTGATGAATATTGTGTGTTAATGAATTACTCCGTACTAGCCAACGTTCTATGCATTCAACTTGATAGTTTTGCTTATATTAATAGCGTTGTTCCAGAGGCAGAGCCGGGATTCTCTTTTGCTGACAAAATCATCATCTAATAAGAAACGTACGGTTGGTGCAAATGTACGCGATAATACTCCAACTGGCTGCGTAAATCTCGCTTCTAAAGACATTCGTTGATAGTAATATAGGAATATTGTTTGGGGATATTGCTGTGTCTGAAAGTTGGTCAAGCAGAGATGGGCATACAGGAATATCAAGGACCATATATGAACATATGGTGGATGTGGCCTTGTGGGCAAACATCACTTAACCAGCTGATGTTTGTTTCTTTACAGCCGGCCTAAACTGTTTAATCACATTTGGTATGCTTCCCATTTCTGAATTATGTCAATCGACCTCAAATATTTTCGGAACTCACTAACTGAGCTCCTGTGAATAAGATACACTCTCTTACGAGTTACAACACCTAATTGCTCGTGTGGGTTAACATTACAGAAATCAAACTGTATTAGTTTGTACAATGGAATGTGACCTAGCCTGTTATGCCAAATAGAAACGGAAACATTTGACATACAAGAAACAGAACTAGAAGCAAAGGCTGTATTTGTTGGTGAAGGCTGCAAGAGATAAAGGTCTTTGTGTAGGTTACCAAGGATCAGAGGCCTGCAGAGAGCAAGAATTAGGTGTGAAACTAATGACAGAATGAAGTTGTTTGGCCGATTTAGCAATAGAAAGGAGATCATATTTGAAACAAGGGATCAGAAGACTCTTGCTAGATTTGCAAATTTCTTGTTGCCATTCTTTTTCTTCAATCTTTCACAAGTAGGAATCAGATGGCCAGTCTGCTTACAATAATTGCAGAAAGGAGGTTTATCGTCAGCATCATCAGTGTTCCTTTTCACAAAAGGTTTCGAGTTCCTGGCATATAATAATGATGCTGAATCTGTTTGAAACTGAACAGAAGAAAGCAATTCTCTCTGCTTTTCTTCCTGCACAAGAATGTCGTAAGCAGATCCTAGAGATGGCAAGGGATCCATCATGAGAATTGTGGCACGAATAACCGTGTAACCGTCATTCAATCCCATTAAAAACTGCATAACTCGTTGCTTCTCATAGAATTTGACTCTTTTCGCTGCTGCGCCACATGAACAATTGCACGAACATTCAGGATTGACTCTCATAGCATCAAATTCATCCCAAACATGCTTGATTCTGGCGAAATAAGTCGTGACACTGTCATTGCCTTGAGAAAAATCAGAAAGTTCTTTGTGAATTGCATACAATTGAGCGCCATTTGATCCACCATATAGTTCTTCCAGTTGTAACCAAGCATCCTCGGCCGATTTACTATAGAGGATCGATTTCGCGACGTCGACTGATAAAGCACTTAAGATCCAGCAAAACACCATATCATTGCATCGTTGCCAAGCGTCGGCTGTAGGATCGGTGGAAGCCGGCTTTCGATTCTTGCCATTGATGAAGCTCAACTTGTTCTTCGCTGAGAGAGCAATTAACATAGACCGCTTCCATCCGCTGTATCCTTTTCCGTCAAAAGCTTGAGAAACTAGCTTCAAATTAGGATGATCGGATGAGTGAATGAAAAGAGGACTGTCTGAATTAATTTCGGTAGCAGGCATCTTAAAAGAAAGAATGAAAAGCTTGAAGAAGAGCAAAGGAGTGCGTTAATGGAGATCAATTTTGGTATGCCGCTCTGATACCATGTCAATTCTCATAATCCGCCATTAACGAAGCTCGGAAGGCAATAGAAAAAGGGGACAAACAAGAAGGCTAATAAACGTGTTTTTGGTATTTCTGTAAAGTGGATGAGTTAATTACATTAAGTAGCTTAGTCAGCTTATATACAAGAAGATAAGAAAATATCTGAAATTGGATAAGAAAATATCTGTAACTGAATTAGTTAGCCATATACTCCAACAATATCATTTAACTCGGTCTTAGTCTAGTGGTTAAGGTTAGTGCTCTGGGACAATCTCAGGTTCAAATCCTCCTCTATATTTTAATGCGACTAATTGCGTTTTTCGTTGATCAAAACAGAATAAAGATTAACCTTAATCAATTATCATTATGGACTGGACTTACATTACATTACAATGAAAGAATATCTACTTAAAAAAATAGAATAGAATCATAGATACAGAAGATTATCCTAAAACTTAGAGGCAGTACATTCTGTAGGAAGACCCTGAGGAAACCTTTTAAAATCAGTACAGTAATTGTAAATCATATAGTTTCTCTGAACCCACTGCATCCTCTTATAGCTGCTAGCATCAAGCTGTTGGTTCATCCACGTCGAGCCACGACAGGATGACTTGCCCATGGCCCAAACACACGCGTCAGCATTGTAGTTCCGGTATGCAGCTGTAAACGGAGCCTTACTCCAGTCTGTCTTCACCCGTCCCCCCTGTGTCGCCCAGTCTTCAGCATCCCACAGGCTTGAGTATACCTTCATCGCCTGATTCTTTGGGAATGCTACTCCCATTGATTCCATGTTCCTGAACTCTCTTATGGCTGTTCCGTCCACCGAAAATCTGACACCATTTAATCCCATATATATGTATGTCAGTCACACATCTTAACTGAATTGAAACTGAATGGAAGTAGGCGGCGGAAAGAAGAGAGGCTTACATGATGCTGCGGGGATTCCAGAGGATGGAGTAAGTGTGGAAGTCGGCAGTGGGGTCGAACCAGAGTCGGAATTGTTGTTCGCGGCCGCCTTTGCCTTGGGTGAAAACATTGGTGTGAAGAGTGTAAGGCTGACCGCTAACATTACCCAAGAATTCCATGTCTATCTCGTCGTGTGCAGCTCCTTGGGATGATAACTGTAATACGAGTATATAAGTAAGTCAATGACGAAGCATAATATAGTTAGACAAATAGAAATGTGTTACTAGCTAGTATTAACTAGTTTTGGGCCGGGCCGGGCAGAGGAGTTTATTTACATACGTAATAGGTAGTGACAGTGCCAGCAGAGTTGCCAGGGACGAGTTTGAGTTGCATATCGATTTTTCCAAAGAGGTACTGATTCTTAGACTGAAAACCGGAGCCGGAGGTTTTGTCTAGGGACAATGTGAGAAGCTGGCCGTTGTTGATAATCTTGCCACGGCCGTCGCCCCAAGTGACATCGATATTCTGGTACAGATTGGGGACGGCGAAAGCCGTGGAAGTCATACAAACCAGTAGTAGAAGAATAGCAAGTAATTTGGCCATTTTGAGAATGAAGATTGTTTGTTTGTTTGTTTGGTGTATGTATGAAGAATAAGTTGAGTGTAGTGTAGTGTAGTGTGTTGGTTTGATAGTAAGGAGTGGGGGGAGGGTATTTATAGCATGGAAGGGCGGCTAATAAGAGTGAAGTTGGTGTAGGAAGCAGGAAGGAAAGAAGATTCAAAAAATGATGAAGGTGAGACAGCTGGGTTGGGGGGTGGGGGTGTACTAGGGGGAGCTGACCAGTGACCACTAATATCTATCTATGGCCTCACACGGCAAGTGTGTGCCCAAAGTTAAAAGGGGGGTGGGTGCCTTTTCAGCAACGACTCCCTACCTTGCTCAATTTTTATTGTGCTACTATTGCTATATTAATGTTATTTAATACGGTTTTTCTAATATCGGTCCACCCAGCATACGTTAATAACTTAATTAAAAAAAGATTACGAGTATCATTTATTATTCTACGGCGCTTTGTTTTTTTTTTCATTCTATAAATTTACTCGAAAAAAAGAGGGATAGAAGTATGAAATCTGAGAGACTGAGACTAAAGATGGCAAAGGATAGGATCAGAGTATGATCTTATGCGGTCCAGATCCGGATCATTTTTCTTACAAGGTAGATCTTCATTCGATCCATATCTTCATAATCTAGCGTACGCAGATCCATATACGAATTCATAGGATCATGATCTATCCCGTATACTTATAATAATAAATAATGTCATTGTTTTTAATATGAAAAATATTGCAAGTAGTTTTCAATTTTAACGTTGTTTAACGCATTATTTTGAAAATTTTGAATATCGTAATGTTATTAAAAATTAGAACTATCAAAATTAAGTCTCATCGGACTTTAATATTGAAAACAGAATAATTTTTAACGGGGTATAGTTTTTAGGAAAAAAATATACGAAGTATTTTAATTTATGACAAAATCATATATCTAAATTTATCATTCTTCTTTTAACTTGCTTATGTTTTACTCCCACTCAGACCATGGTTATCAATGGATACAATTTCTCTCCATAGAGGACCCCATCTCTCCCACCTCACTTTTTCTACCACATTTTTCTCTCTTATAAAATACACCTACATCAATGGATTCACTTTTATCAGGACCCACTCATCTCATCACATTTATCATAACTAATAAATTTATTTTTTATTTCATTTTATAAATTTATTTAAGGTAACTTAAACAATTAATTGCTCTCTCTTTCCCCTTTTTCTCAATCCTTCAAAGTGGAGATTTTTGCTCAATCCTCCTCCAAGGATTGAGGATCCATTGATGTATCATCATTTTCACTCCATCCACCCTATGGATTAAATCCAAATCCATTGCTAACCTTGCTCTCATTCTTTGGAAAACTACCATTTTTCTTTTTCGACTCATTCATCCAATTTCTATCATTTTTAAAAGTGACCAAAATACCCAAAAAAATCTTCTTTACCCTCACGATAATACCAAGTACCAATACATAGGTGAGAGGGAAAGATATTCTTACCCTTATTCTTAATAGTGAGTCCATTTCTAAATGGTGGGTTCCCATAGAACGAGAGGGATTAAGATTTGAAGTAAAATAAATAAAAAGGGTTTGAGGATAGGATTTGATCTCGACAATGAGATCCATATTCGAATCCTTTTTTACACATATAGATTAGATTCATATTCTTATCCACAGGATCCAAAATATTGCGATCCATATCCAAGATCTGGACAGGATTCAAAATCCATTGTCATCCCTATATTCCCTACCTTAGATGCTGAGACCGATATATTGTCCACCATTAAGTATTTTCAAGATAATAAAGTTTCGTACTACTATTTATCCATTTTGTCATATTGTAGACACCCACATTTTGACCGTCAGGTGTCTATAGTAGGTCCCGCCAAACACCCGATGATGATAGGACGCAAACATGCTTTAATGGACTCGGATATGGGCTCGAAATCATGGACATTTGGTTTAGGCTTATTAAGGAATACAAATCTTACAGAACGGACCTCAAATCCAGGCCCAGTGGGTCGTTTCGAGTCAAATGAGACTAATTTGGGTCGATTCCGACACCGGGGGTAAAACCGTCTTTTAGCGACCGAGTCAAACCCGGTCAAAGATATTTTTTTCCCGAGTCACACGATCTGGCCGTGTGATTACACGTCCAATTTGGACTGAAACACTACAAAAATCAGCCTTCAAATAATATTAAACAAATCCGTTTAAGGATAGAATTCGATCTCAAGTAGGAATTCTATCCGGAAACCGAAACAAAGTATCACGAGCTCAGATACTCGGCTGAAACAGCCGAGATAACTCCCCCACCAGCCGAGTTTTTGGCTTTCCCACTAAGAAACGAGAAGTTTATTCCCTTACGAACTCTCGTATTTCCTATCCAAACCGGTGTTTCTTGTCACACAAGCAAGACCACCTCGATTCCTATAAATAGGACATCCCGTCCAACACAAAACATAAGGTTTTTAAGACAGAAAAATACTAGAAAAATCACAAATTTTCAGCAGCCAAAAACGACGTCCAAAATCCCGACGTAATCCCGAAATAGTTCAAAGAATCCGACGAAACCAATCCCGTCCAAACCGGCCGAACCCACGCCTACACACACACATAAAAACACTCCAAAAACCGACACCTTAACTCATCCACATCATCTCGACGCTCCCGAACCTAAGCTACCGTCCGACGAGCCTTATTCCGAGAACACAAAGCATGTAGGTTGAGGGTGTAAATCAAACCCGACTCTTTTCCTTTCTCTTTCCCTATCTCACGTTTTTTTCACCTTTTTTTCGTCCATTTTTTTTTTTTTTTTACGGGTCGTCGGTCGTCTCATATTTATTACGGGTCATTCATCATATTTTTTATTTATTTTCGATAACAAAACTTTTTTTTACAACGTTCTTAAAATACGATATCGATTCTCTAATCGTATATCGTATCTACAAGAACTAAATTAAATTTATTCTCGTTGATGCTAACAAAATTTTTACCTTTTTTATGTACAAAATTCGATGATTTTAAAACGCGGAGGGAATTAACATATTTCTCGTTCAAAGTTCTTTTTTTTTACGTTTTCGTTCAAAACAAACTTTTTTTAAAACTTTTTCTAAAATCATTCTAACTATTTGATATTGATTCCATAATCAATTATCGGATACGACGAGTATCGAAAATATAAATCGAGTATAAATTAATCTATATTTGTACGCGATTTATAAAAATTAACGACTTTTCGACAAATAAAAAAATCCGACAGGCTACCACGCGGGTCGCGCGCCGGTCAGGCGACCCGCGCGGCAGCCGGTTCACGGCCTCCCCCCCTTTTTTTTGTTTTCTTCGTTTTCTATTTTTAATTCTTCTCGAACATTATATTAAAATGCGACCTTCGCGACATATTTCAATAAATTCTTTTTTCGACCTCGATCAACACGTGTTAATCAATCACGTGCCATAAATATTTTCCAAAATCATGCATCTTATTTATTTATGTCTTTTATTCAATTTATTCATCGTTACTAACTCGTTTTCTCGTGTTTGTAGCTTTTTATTTGTTTTTATCGTTTTATTAGACTAAAACGAATTCACATGCTAAAATAACTTTGACGTTATTAGTTTAACATGCATTAAACGACTTAGCAACCCACTTTATTTTTCTCACATGCTTAGGAAAATAATGTTTGCATATCATTCAACCGTCGAACTAACCCGTGTACACCAAAAACGAACGATATCTTAGTAAAGGCCGCTAAGTGCGGGCGGGGTTGGGTGTTCTTAGTGAACTTCCCAACACGTACCCTCACCCCTTACTCAGAACCATGGTTTCCGGATGTCCGAATCCATTGGCTACGAGAGTCATTCAATATACGATTAACCGCCCAGTCGGCATCGCTATCGATATGCAAAGGGACGAGCCCAATAAACTCTGACATCGGAAATGGGCCGTATTTTGTATACGGCCCCTACGACATAGAGTGGGCTCGAACGGTTCCGAATAACCACAAAATTCGGTGGCGACTCCTACTTCGATTTAAATTTCAATTTGACCATCTCATATGGAGATTCATTCGCCTTCCCAAACCCGCGCGTGGCCGCGTCGGGGTGGACCTATGTCATGTCCACAATTTGGCGACTCCGCTGGGGATCAACTGATGAGTCACTTACCATCGGCATCCCTAGGGTGAGACTCGAAAAGAAATCGTTCGATTAGTAATGTACACGTTTTAGTTCAATGGGCCATGCATAACCCAATCTTTCCCGGGCCGGTTACTTGTGACCGACATCCCACTATACCACGGTGCGTTCCCACTTGGACCCACTAAAGACATCGATGGTGGAACTCGTTTAGGTTTTGCGGCATGTCCTAAGACCCACTCGGCTTAGGGAGTCCGTCCTCAGTACGAGAAAGCCATCGTTGTTGGTATAGACCCTATTAGACCGACCGAGACTTAGACTAAGAGCATACATGGCGTCGTTATACTGTTTCCGTGACTACATGCTACTTGGTCCGTGTCTCATCCTTTTTTTCAAAAAAAAAACCGTGTTTTCAAAAAAAAACTTGCGTCTTTTTTCGAAAACCATCCATTTTTCAAAACCCGGAAAGCTACCGAATTTAGGACTTATGATTTTGACTCAAAATAGCCTATTTTTAGCCGGTATGCTGTCCAAACCTTTTCAAAAATTCAAAACTCGGCCCGATAAACCTTTTTTCCGATTTTCAAAAAAAGATTGGGCCGTCCAACCCGACTTTGCTCGGTTTTCAAATTCAAATCCTCTTTTCAAACCTTCTTCTTCTTAGGACTTCCCGTATTTAGTAGTGTCGGGTCTCGTCATAAGTAGTAAGAGTCTATAGCGTCGAAACTCCGTCGATCTTACATCACGAGTTTCCACCCCATCCCAACTCCGCCTTACTAGTCAAGGCACGGCCCACCTACGTAGGACAAACTCCTACAAAGGGAAGTCCACTTACACAATCGAGTCCAAAGTCTGGGGATTAGTTCACACGTAGGCCTTTCTTCGAACGGGACTAGGCCCATTCTGCCGAAATCCTAAAGAAAGCCCACCGTCCACGAGTCACCCGTCTAGGAGTTGGTCTTCAGTCCCACTCAGGGGTCTACCCTTTAGCGTAGCGATCAATCACGGTTACTCTAAGGGTCAAGTCTTACACGTGTTGTCTCACGTATCCCACTTTCGAGTCACTTAGGTGTCACATTATCTGAGTCATGTCTAAGCCCTTAGTCTCACTTGGGGGCTATTTTCCGACGGAGCGATTAATCACAGTCACTCCGAAAATCATACCCCGCACATTTGTCTTAGGAGAGTCTAACCCGAGTCAAACTGGAGTCGTCTCTCCTCCCGCGCTATTTCCTATGCCTTGGTGTATTTGAGTTCCGAAGCAACCTTCCTGATTACACGGTATTCTTACAGACAGGCCGCCCTTCACCCGAACCATGACTAAGGACTCCATTGATCAACTAAACAACTCGTTGGCCAAGATCCAAGAGCAACTTGACCGAATTAGGGGTGATCAGATCGCCAATTTTACCCGGGTTAGCGCCATCGAACAGGACAAGCCCAAGGACGGAGATGAAGCTCATGGGCCATTAGCCGAATTGACTAGCGCAGTCCTCAAACTGCAAGAGTAGGTCCATTTGTCGACCCACAACTCGATCCATACGGAGAATGCTCGAACCTACTCTCCCCTAACCGACCAATTGCCCGCCAATCTCAATCTGACGGGCCTCCCGATGTTTGACGGAACAGAAGACCCGGTATTACATATCCGGGCCTTCAAAGAGTTTATGGCCCTAAAAGGAGTCAAGTCAGGCATGTTCAAGCATCTGTTTGCCTCCTCGCTAGAGAAGCACCCGAGAGCCTGGTTCTATAGGCTCGATTCCAAGAAGTACAAGTCTTGGGACGATGTAGCAACGGAATTCGCCCGGAACTACGCCGATAATACGGAGATCCAAACCACCATGCGAACCCTGGAAGTAATGGCCCAGGAGCCTAAGGAAGGGTTTACAAAGTACCTTCAACGCTGGAGGGCTGAAAGTGTCAAACTGGTCGATAAGCCCAGTGAAAAAGTCCTAGTTGAAGCCTTTGTCAAAAATCTCCTGCCCGCCTACCGGATCCATCTCCGGTACGCCATCATACCTAGCTTCGCGGTCCTAACTGAAATGGGAACGAGAATCGAGGATGATCTAAGGATGGAAAGCCTCACTAAGGCCTCCACCAAAGGATACCAAGGGGCCAGCTCATCAACAAGCGAGCCCGCATCCACCGCTGCCACTCGTAGCATTTTTGACGAGGTAAATCTACTTGATAACCCGTCCAAGAAGAATACGCCACCCCGAGTATTCACCGACATAGGTACTACCTATGCGAATGCCTTACAAAGGCTTTCATCAAAAGGCCTCATCGCCCCGATAGGCCCAACACCTGATCCTCCAATTGAACGTCGCTCCAAATCCTACGATGCTCAAGCCTACTGCAAATACCATCAGGGTAAGGGACACGATACTGAGAAATGCTGGAGATTGAAGTATCTTATCCAGGATCTCATCGAAAGCGGGAAAATCCCTTTACCCGGAGGTAAGCCCAACAATAAGGACAACCCGTTGGCCACCCACGCTATCTCCCCCGGAGAGGTTATAGACTGCTCACACCTCATTTCCCCGTTTATCACACAAATCAACGGGATCTGGTGTGACGATGAAGCCGACGACAAATGACAGCATTATCCGAGAGTCTAGATTTGGTTCAAGTCCTAGTCTGAGTCCGAGTCTAGGATCACTATTTTCTGTCAAAGTCAAAGTCAGAGTCATTTGCATTCTGTCCTCTTTTCACATTTCAATAAAATCAGCTTTTCTATTTTCTCATATATTTCCTTATGTGTTCCCGAGAACATGATGAACACCATCATACACTGTGAGCACATGCACGTGACTATTATAGGCACATCTATAACGACTGCAGGAAACTGAGACCCGTGTTTTCCGTTTACCTGTTCCATGTCTGACATAGAAAGCCACATAACCACCCTTAGCAGGAGCATATCGAATCCTATGACAAATCTGGGAATTCTCCTAGTTTGGGTCCAAGACGGGAGGCAAGCCCATTTCCCACAATAAACACCCGTCCGATAAGATCAACCGATCCCTACCTTTGGTATTAGTCCAACCAAAATTCAAAAAACCTATGACCGGGGCTGAGAGGTCAACCAACATTCAAAAAAAAAACCGATGACCGGGGCTAAAAGGTCAACCAGCAAAAATTCAAAAAACCCATGACCGGGGCTAAGAGGTCAATAAAAAATCAAATACCCATGATCGTGGTCAACGGTCAACTCAAGTGAAAATCCTTTGACCGGGTACGGTCAAATTCAAAATTATCAATACCATCCAATAGGGGAGTGACAGTCAAGCTGGTCAGCTAGCACCACATCTAGCCTTCCCACATTATATCCCTCAAGACCTTCCCAAGACCTAGGCTAGAGACAGCTCGGATTTTTGAGGATTCAAGCTCCATAGGATACCCTAACCATTAGGGTCAGACATGGAAATCAGATCCCGCATTATCAAACCTACCCCGATCGAAGTTCGAGTCATTATTACTCGACTTTCCCCTTTCCTACCACATTACAATACCTTACCCTCGAAGCCTTAGCTCCACAAAATCGAGCTCCAGATTTCGAATCATCGAAGCCACTTACTTCCTAGCATCACATTTCCAAAAACATCTAAACCAGTTACCAGCCCCAAACACGGGAATTCAACTTGCAGTCGGCATAAAACATGCCCAAATAGTTCACACCACCTCTGGGGGCTACCTCGGAGAACGCTCACAGTCACAGGATCAACATCCTAACTATTCTAGCCCTTTGATCAAGGCATCATTGGGAGCACACCTAGCCTAACCATCACTATGGCTAGTTACACACCAAGCCCTAATAAACTAGGCACCATAATACATCTTTCAACACTGAACTACGGCTTGGTTTGATTTTACTACACGTGAATACGTAGGCAGCCTTTCAACAAAGGCACAACCACCCACATTGACACAAATTCAAAAAGGATCATAATTCCGATCACGACACTGTCATGTTCTCAGCAGCTAGCTTTGTCGTCCTGGGGGCTTCTCTTAGGCAGAAGTTCTCCATCCATTCACATAATCCAATATACCTTCAAAATCCAGCCTCCTTTCTTTAGTGAGTCCTAGTACTTGGCCCAGTCGAAGGCAATAATCTGTCAGAGGCTCGAAGCAACACCTACTTTGGGAATGTGCCCTAAAAATCAAAAATCCAAAAGAACACCAGTCTACGGCGTTGCTACCACAAAGCCCTGTCGTACGGAAACAGTCTCATCTTTCCCGTTCCGAGGATTCGACCATGATGCCACTCGCCTAGGCTACGGAATAGCGCAACTTAAAAGTCTTGTCATCTTAGGTGGCCCATCCCCTACCGAGTCACGGTCCAACTCTTAGGGAGTCCAGTTGTATCTGTCAACTCATCCTCTCGCATCCAGAATCGAGTCTGTCGGCATACAGGCCTAATCAGAGGATTCTAGGAGTCTGTGTCAGAATCTGATCAGGAATCAAGTCATCCCAAACATTCCTTTTCTTCCAAATATTTCAAAATTTCCGCCATTTTCAAAAAATTCGGTTTTTTCCAAAAAAAAAAATCAACCAAAAATCATTTTCCTCCCCCAGCACGAGTCGATGTTTTATCTGTATGTCGCATGCAAAACACACAGGTGTCCCAAGACTCCCGGAGGATCCTCAAAATTCTCAGTGAAAATTCAAGCAACATTTTCGCTGAGGAATCAGATGTGTCAGTAAGAGGTACATCCGCAGCTTCTAATAGAGGCTCCCACGCAATTTCAAGATGGAAGTTGTCTGCAACCAGACGAATCCAAGACTTTTTTAGTAGAAAGTCCCCGCGCCATTATCGACATCTATCCAGGTATGATTTCTATCCTATGGCTGGCGAGCCCTTCACGCAAGTATAATGGACTCTAAACGACCCGATCGGAAGTCTGCCAGGTCTTAATCCTCGATTGGCCTGGTAGCTACTCTGACTTTCGCCTTGTCCAAACCTCAGTCAGAGTGGGGGCTCTGTAGACACCCACATTTTGACCGCCAGGTGTCTATAGTAGGTCCCGCCAAACACCCGATGATGATAGGACGCAAACATGCTTTAATGGACTCGGATATGGGCTCGAAATCATGGACATTTGGTTTAGGCTTATTAAGGAGTAAAAATCTCACAAAACGGACCTCAAATCCAGGCCCAGTGGGTCGTTTCGAGTCAAATGAGACTAATTTGGGTCGATTCCGACACCGGGGGTAAAACCGTCTTTTAGCGACCGAGTCAAACCCGGTCAAAGATATTTTTTTCCCGAGTCACACGATCTGGCCGTGTGATTACACGTCCAATTCGGACTGAAACACTACAAAAATCAGCCTTCAAATAATATTAAACAAATCCGTTTAAGGATAGAATTCGATCTCAAGTAGGAATTCTATCCGGAAACCGAAACAAAGTATCACCCGAGCTCAGATACTCGGCTGAAACAGCCGAGATACCTCCCCCACCAGCCGAGTTTTTGGCTTTCCCACTAAGAAACGAGAAGTTTATTCCCTTACGAACTCTCGTATTTCCTATCCAAACCGGTGTTTCTTGTCACACAAGCAAGACCACCTCGATTCCTATAAATAGGACATCCCGTCCAACACAAAACATAAGGTTTTTAAGACAGAAAAATACTAGAAAAATCACAAATTTTCAGCAGCCAAAAACGACGTCCAAAATCCCGACGTAATCCCGAAATAGTTCAAAGAATCCGACGAAACCAATCCCGTCCAAACCGGCCGAACCCACGCCTACACACACACATAAAAACACTCCAAAAACCGACACCTTAACTCATCCACATCATCTCGACGCTCCCGAACCTAAGCTACCGTCCGACGAGCCTTATTCCGAGAACACAAAGCATGTAGGTTGAGGGTGTAAATCAAACCCGACTCTTTTCCTTTCTCTTTCCCTATCTCACGTTTTTTTCACCTTTTTTTCGTCCATTTTTTTTTTTTACGGGTCGTCGGTCGTCTCATATTTATTACGGGTCATTCATCATATTTTTTATTTATTTTCGATAACAAAACTTTTTTTTACAACGTTCTTAAAATACGATATCGATTCTCTAATCGTATATCGTATCTACAAGAACTAAATTAAATTTATTCTCGTTGATGCTAACAAAATTTTTACCTTTTTTATGTACAAAATTCGATGATTTTAAAACGCGGAGGGAATTAACATATTTCTCGTTCAAAGTTCTTTTTTTTTACGTTTTCGTTCAAAACAAACTTTTTTTAAAACTTTTTCTAAAATCATTCTAACTATTTGATATTGATTCCATAATCAATTATCGGATACGACGAGTATCGAAAATATAAATCGAGTATAAATTAATCTATATTTGTACGCGATTTATAAAAATTAACGACTTTTCGACAAATAAAAAAATCCGACAGGCTACCACGCGGGTCGCGCGCCGGTCAGGCGACCCGCGCGGCAGCCGGTTCACGGCCTCCCCCCCTTTTTTTTGTTTTCTTCGTTTTCTATTTTTAATTCTTCTCGAACATTATATTAAAATGCGACCTTCGCGACATATTTCAATAAATTCTTTTTTCGACCTCGATCAACACGTGTTAATCAATCACGTGCCATAAATATTTTCCAAAATCATGCATCTTATTTATTTATGTCTTTTATTCAATTTATTCATCGTTACTAACTCGTTTTCTCGTGTTTGTAGCTTTTTATTTGTTTTTATCGTTTTATTAGACTAAAACGAATTCACATGCTAAAATAACTTTGACGTTATTAGTTTAACATGCATTAAACGACTTAGCAACCTGTGGACATGACATAGGTCCACCCCGACGCGGCCACGCGCGGGTTTGGGTAGGCGAATGAATCTCCATATGAGAAGGATCGAATTGAAATTTAGGTCTATGTGGAGTCGCCACCGAATTTTATGGTTATTCGGAACCGTTCGAGCCCACTCTATGTCGTAGTGGGCCGTATACAAAATACGGCCCATTTCCGATGTCAGAGTTTATTGGGCTCGTCCCTTTGCATATCGATATAGATGCCGACTTGAGCGGTTAATCGTATATTGAATGACTCTCGTTTGCCAACAGTTTCGGGCATCCGGAAACCGAGGTTCTGAGTAAGGGGTGAGGGTACGTGTTGGGAAGCCCACAAAGGACACCCAACCCCGCCCGCACATTAGCGGCCTCTACTAAGAACTCGAATGACTTTCTAATACGCGTGCTAGTAAAACGGGAAAATGATATGCAAAGATTTATTTTCCCTAAACATGCGAATGTAATTGAAAGGGTTTCTAAGTCAATTTAATGCAACTAAAATTAACGTCAAAGTTGTATTTTAGCATGCGGGTTCATTTAGTATAATAAACGAACAAAAAAATTAACAAAAGAAACAACAAACGCGTTAGTAACGATATAATAAAAATAACGAATAATAACGGTTTGTGCAAAATAATGAATAAGATGAAAATATGCGAATATGATGATATATGTTTTGAAAAGGTAGCAATACACATGATTGATTAAACACGTGTTGACGTAAATCGCAAATTACTACCGAGTTTTGAAAATATAATAATGTATGACTCACGTTTTGAAGTCGTTATAAGGATACTCGATCGAGTGGTCGATGAACTCGATCGAGTAGACCAAAAAAAAAAAGGTTTCTGTTTCGCATTATGGACCATACTCGGCCGAGTCATTGACCGACTCGGTCGAGTACATGGCCACTCGACCGAGTCACTGTGAGACTCGATCGAGTGGAAGTCGTGTTTAGCGTTCTGCCCGGATTTTAGGGGGTCACTCGATCGAGTGACTAAGGCACTCGGTCGAGTGACACCTGTACGAACTTGGTTCGTTTGCTATTTAATTGTTGACTTTGAAATTGCTTTTGATTTTTGATAATCGGACATAAATATTGCACAATTTATGTTCGACTTGGTTTTTTATAAATCGCAAATTTTGTTGAACCGAATATAAATATTGTTGAATTTATACCCGATTCTAAAATTGAATACTCATCCTATCCCATATTCGATTATTGAATCGATATGGGATATTTAGAGTGAAAAATAAAAAGAAGGGATCAATTTTAGTCGCTTTGAATTAATTATCGTGATATGAATAAATCACGTTAATTAATTCATATGACTTGATTGTTAGATTCGATATCCAATTATGGAATTGGTATCGAATCTAAAATCGACGCTTTACTTTGAATAGTAAAAAAACTTGATTCCCTCGACTTTTCCGACATCGAAATAAATCCCTAGGGATTGTGATGTCGGATCCGTGTCAACGGGTTTCGACCCTTAAGAAATAATTGCTTGAAAGGATGAATGTGCGATAATAATCGTAATAACAATAATAATAATAATCATACGTAATAATAATAATAATAACAATAATGCGTAATAATAATAATAATACATAATAATACGTAATAATAGTATATAATAATAATAATAATAATAATAATAATAATAATAATAATAATAATAATAATAATAATAATAATAATACGTAATAGTAGTATATAATAGTAATAATAATAGTAATAATAATAATAATAATAATAATAATAATATATAGTAGTACGTAATAGTAGTATATAATAATAATAATAATAATAATAATAATAATAATAATAATAATATATAGTAGTAGTACGTAATAGTTATAATATATAATAAAAATAATAATAATAATAACAATAATAATAATAAAATGAGAAAAGAGAGAAAAGGAAAGAAAAAAAAAGGGGTTTGTCACCCTCAACCTACATGTTTCAGTCTCGGCACGGACTCGTAAACGCGGCTTTAACACGGGAGTCTTCGAGGTATATGGAGGCTAAGTTGTGGTGGCTCGGGTTGAGTTCCTAAAACTAGGTTTTAGGGTTTGCTAGTATCGAATTCCTAGGGTTTTTTGTAACTGTGAAAGAGATGTGTAGATGTGTAGGTTGCTAGGGTTGTCAAAGATGTTGTAAAGATGATTGTCCTAGAGTGTACTAGGGTTTTTGTGTAGATGTTTAAGATGATTGTCCTAGAGTGTACTAGGGTTTTTAGGGTTGTGAGAAGTTGTGTAATTGTGTTGCATGGGGTTGCTTATATAGGCAAAGCTAGGGCACCTTGGTGTCTAGGGTTTTGTGCCTTGACGGACTTGATTTGATGGCCCGTTTGGAGGCGGACCGTGGGTGAGCTACTCGAAAACGGCTTTGACCGGGTTTTAATCCGGTCGCTAGAAGTCGGTTTTATTCCCGGTGTCGGTTTCGACCCAAATTAGTCTTGTTTGACTCGGAATGATCCACTGGGCCTAGAATTGAGGTCTGTTTGGTGAGATTTGTACTCCGTAAGTGTGTTAACCAGCGATTAATGGATTTGAGCCCGTATCCGAGCGCGTAGAAACACGTTAGCGTCCGATCATCATCGGGTGATTTTTGGAAACTACCATAGACACCTGGCAGTCAAAATGCGGGTGTCTACACAACCCACTTTATTTTTCTCACATGCTTAGGAAAATAATGTTTGCATATCATTCAACCGTCGAACTAACCCGTGTACACCAAAAACGAACGATATCCTAGTAAAGGCCGCTAAGTGCGGGCGGGGTTGGGTGTTCTTAGTGAACTTCCCAACACGTACCCTCACCCCTTACTCAGAACCATGGTTTCCGGATGTCCGAAACCATTGGCAACGAGAGTCATTCAATATACGATTAACCGCCCAGTCGGCATCGGTATCGATATGCAAAGGGACGAGCCCAATAAACTCTGACATCGGAAATGGGCCGTATTTTGTATACGGCCCACTACGACATAGAGTGGGCTCGAACGGTTCCGAATAACCACAAAATTCGGTGGCGACTCCTACTTCGATTTAAATTTCAATTTGACCATCTCATATGGAGATTCATTCGCCTCCCCAAACCCGCGCGTGGCCGCGTCGGGGTGGACCTATGTCATGTCCACACATATAGTACTAAAGATGGTTAATACTACCTTTGTTCCACTAAGATTGTCACGTTTCATTAAAATACTCCTTACATGCAATTGAAAAATGAGACATTCTTTTATGGACAGAGGAAGCAAGTAAAAGAGTAATTATTGTATATGCCAAAGAGAAAGGCAAATAAAATAAACTACTCCTTAACCAGAAGAAAAAACAATCAAATTGTAGAATAGTGTGTTTCGTTGGATACATCTTATACAAGAGACACTTAAAAACAACTTGTTCATGCCCTTGTTAGAATGTAGGCTTACCATGATAAGGCCACAAGGGAGTATTTTAAGTTAACCAGAGTTCTAAAGTTTGATTAATAAGAACGTATCATACGAGAGAACTTTATCGTCCTTAAGATCCTACCCGATTAGAATCCCGCTCTTTTTAAAACCAATGCAAGTCTATTAAGATCTCCAACCTCAAATATTTTAACAAATCTTGGAGAGTTAGAGTACTTTTTTTTTTAATATAAAAATAGTGAAGGTGAGACAGCTGGCGCTTTTACGAGTTTGCGTAGGGGGGAGTGAAAAAGGAGGGCAGAGATCAGAGGTTGAGACTTGGGAGGGTATGTATATGTCAAAAAGATTAGAGATACACTTGGTGTATGAAGAGTTTCATACACCACCAATCAAAATCTTCCACTTGGTCTATATAAAGAATATTGTTTTTTTATTTTAATTATTTAGATTCTATCATTAATTAGGCTTAATAAATGATTTTTCATTAATATTAATACTACTACTTTAATAATTAATAGAGTTTATATTTTCAATATTTATATGGATATTGTTTATGTATTTGGTCCATACAGTATATTTGTACAGCTAACAGTTAACGTCAAGTATAATTGTACACAATTTCGTATTTTTGGCACATGTACCTAGACCTGTCAAAAACTGACCCGACCCGAAACTGCCCGGGAAAAAACCCGAAAATACCCGCCCGAAATTGACCAAAACCCAAAAGTGACCCGACCCGATAATAACCCGAATATATTGGGTCAAAACCCGCCCGAACCCGTTACCCGCCCGAAAATAGATAAATTAAAAAATATTGCTTTTATAAACTAAAGTTTCTCAAAAACAGTAAGAAATATTTTTTTTTTTTCAAAATTTTAAGTAATAATATTTATATATATTTTAAAATCATAGTTTTATCACATGATTATTATAATGAAAGAAAAAAAATTTATAAATCGAGTCAAAGTTCGTCATATATATTCGTATCTTCTATAGAAATACAATATCAATGTATATTAAAAAATATATTAAATAAAACATACCAATATCTTATACTCCATTAAATGAGATGATTAAGAAAATTGAGAATAAAATTGTATTTATGATAAAAAAAAAAGTAAAGAAAATTAATGTTTTTAAAGTGCGTTAATAACCCGTATTTGATCCGAAATCCGTATAAAACCCGTATAAACCTGACCTGTATAAAACCCGTATTTTTCAAACCCGAAATACACCCGACCCATATTTTAGCCGAACCCGTATTGACCGAACCCGAAACCCGACCGCCCGACCCGTTTGACAGGTATACATGTACCTATATCTTCGCTACTTAGTTTGTATTTCGTGTAATTTTTCTTACGATTATTTTTTATACAATGTATTTACTTAAACGCTTTTAAATATAATTTAAGTTTAAGTATTTTAATGCACATTTGTTTTTTTGGTGCGAAATGCACATTTGTTATTAAGATGTACATTATTACTTTATACTCCGTACAGTTTTACATCGTTTGGTTACTTTTCTTAAATTTGTTTATTTGTACATTAGCCTAAATGATGTATTATTAATGTTGTATGATTATTATTTACTAAGATTAATCGTTGTATCGTACATCTAAACAAAATCGTTTTACTTAGATTTAGAGTGCAATATAATACTTCACTAATTGTGTGTATGTGTATATACACACGTGATTTATTCGAGTTACGTCCGTATTTATACATCTTTTAACATGATAACTATGATTAATTGTTACACGTATGTACGATATTACTAACTTATTACAATTTTGTTTTGTGATATATATTAATATTTAATATGTAAAATAATAATTTTAGTATTATTTATGTATATACACATGTTATATTTTATTTTTGATATACGAGTAATTTGTAATTATTATATTTGTACTTGAGCTTATATGATACTCTTATTACTATCCTACCGTTTTATTGACACGAAGAGTTGAGTACTTTACTTCATTCGTATATGTATGCTTAAGCTTAGTCGATATGACATACCGACATACCGCTTGATATAATTTTCATATTAATTTGTAGTAGTACAATTATTTACTTTTATTATTTGTTCTATGGTATTAATAATTTTTTTTCCGGTATAACCATGTTTAGTCAATCGACATTTAGTAGATAGTCGATAGTTCGATGTCATTCGTCGATCGATGAAATAATTTGTCATTCGATCAAACAACGCCTTTAGTTGATCGACATGAATTGTGTATATGTTAGTTACTAGTGCGTTTTCGGCATTTGATTGTAGATTTGTTGTAAACAGTCGACTGAACTGATTATTTAGTTGGTTGTTCGTCAACATTGTATGTATTGGCTTTTGTTTGATTATATTATAGATGTATTTTTGTCATTGTTATATTTCATCTTATTTTATTTTTGCATACGTTCCAAATTAATTTTAATAAAAAAATATTCGTATGAGATAAAACAATAATTTGAAACGTAATTAGAGGGTTCAAACTAAAACATCTTAATTTTTTTTTCTATAAAAAATTTAAAATAAAAATAAAGTGCAAATAAAGTTTACTAAACGTAATAGAGTATAAATAAAACTGTATAAATAAAGTATAAATATCGTATAAATACACTACAAATATATATTGGGATATAAATAAACAAAGAGTATAAATAAATTAATATACTAAGACTGTATAAATATGTAACTATAACATGCATATAAAATACAATATAAAAATACGTAATAAAATATATTGGGTATAAAATACGTCACTATAATACTAACGTATAAATACATTTAGAATACAACACCGTATAAGAATACACGTATAATATGAGATATAAAATACATGTATAAAAATATGGAGTATTTAATTTGAAGTTAATAAAAAAACAAACAAAAAAACAAAAAAAGAGGTGATTAGGTGAAAAAAGTAGGTGAGAATTAGGTGAGAAGATCAATTAATGAAAAATCTTGCAAAATGTTGATTCTTTTTAATAGACAAGTGGCATGCTACATTAATAGTGTATAAACCTCCATATAACGAGTGTATGACTATCACTTGCCAATATATGTACGTAGCTGCCTTTACTAGGGAGTAGGGAATAAGTTGGCAGAGTTAATGCGAATTTGGCAGCTAGAATTCAGAATTACTAGGACTTGGGGATGTGTCCATAGTTTGTTTTCATGGGTGGATACAGGTCGGTCGGTCAGCCAGCCAGCCAGGTAGACCAGATAGACATAGTTACGTGAATGTTCAGCATATATCTTTCATTCTTTCTGTACTACACTTCTACTGGCTCCAAATAATTCTTGCTCACGTGGAGTATATATTAGCCTATTAGCCATTAGTGTAGGCCAAACCCATCAATTACTTCGGATTCACCTATTTCCAATTGGTAAGAATTTGTGTTAGCTTGGGTTCGATAATTCTTTTTGGGTTACATTATTATCAAAAATTTTAGGAATATTCGTTTATACATAACAATAAAAATTTGAGTCATGATGGATTATTTTGAATTACGAATCAGGTTCAAATCTTCAATTCGGATGTCCAAACGAGTTCAACTCAGTGTGTTAAAGTTTGGATATTTTTTTCACCTTGTGTTATCATTTATAATTGAGGCGACACTTGGGTTTTTCAGGGACAGTTTAACATAACAAGGTTAGACAGATTATTAAACTTGAATGAAAAAAAAAAAAGATGATGCCACCGGCGATACGTACTTAATTTAGGTACCACCTATGAGGTTGTAACATAAATCATACTACCTGAGGCATACTTAACTGTGGAGAAGTAAGTACACTTTATTCATATGAATAATACAAACGTTGGATGTTTCATTGACAATGTGTCTCTTTTGTTTTCTTATTTTCATTGTTTCCAAGTTTCATTTGTTCCTATGTGTCACAGTTGGCTTGTTGCCCAACCGAGAGGGTCTCGTTTTGGGTGCGCTCCAACGATCAAAGAGTCAATTAAGCTCAAAGGAGGTTTGGAGAAGCATCCGAAAACATTGGAAACATCTAGCGTCTTGGAGAAATCTCTAGAACATGGTAGAGTCATCTAGAATATTCTAGAATTAGGTAGAGTCATCTAGAATATTCTAGAATAAGGTAGAGTCTTATGGGTTATACTAGATTGTTCTAGGATGTTCTAGAATAATTTAGGGGGGCTTAGCTTGTACAGATCCTAGGCATCATGTAGATAAGAGTGTAGAAAGGCTCCCGAGGATTATATATAGGACACTTACGGTTCTAGAGGATTCCCTTGAAGTCACGGGCGGACCTAGAGGGGGGCCCGGGAGTCAAAAGCCCCCAGTCCATTTAGAAATAAGTAGGTTTTAGAAAGACTAACCCAGGTCCGTCGAACATGAAGTTGATCATGTAACCAACTTTACAACCTCATGCTTAATGTCAAAACTTAATGAAAATTTCTACATATTATACTAAAACTATTTCTCAAAATCTTCACCCTTTTACTTATAGATTATTCACAACACGTTGCAAATATTTGTCTCTATTTTTTCCTATAATGTAATTAGTTTATTTAATTTGGTAATGATTTTAACAATTGTGTGATAAAAATATGATTTTAAACATATATAAGCATTTTTTGACAAGTCTCTCATTGTTCATTATTATATTAAAAAAATCGTAAAAATAATTTTAAAATGCAAAAATGTCGGAAAAAAAATAGTGCCCCCCTAGCTGAAAAATCCTTGGTCCGCCACGGCTTGAAGTTCTATAAATAGAGGTGTATGGCTCATTTCTCATCCATCCACCGATCCACACAAGTTCACAACACACTCGTAATATTAAGCATTGTAATGATTACTCTCCTTGTTAAACTTTCTTAATAAAATAATTTTTTTTCTTATAACTAACTTAATCTCTTCATTCTTTACTTAATCGCCGATCATATCATTTCAAAAAACTGTCACGTTATTTTTCCATCTAAAATCTAGATGGAGAGGACATATATGCATCATAGTTGTAAAGTAGCCGAAATTCATCTACGAAACAGAAGACGCATGCATGCATGCATGCAGAAAAGGTGAGTAACTAACAATTTGTGGATTGAGAGAAGAAAGCGAATGTCATTCCAAATAGTGCTGTTTGTAAGCTAGGTCATGTCACTCGTGACGCTTTTATCTGGCAACTTCTATTCTACGCATCAATATATACTTCGTACTGTATATGGTAACTTTAGCCAGTGATGGTTATATCTGTCGTGATTTATGATGGGTTACGTATCATACACGGGATAAATGAATAGATAAAAATAAATGTCAATATTAATTCATATGATTAAATATTTAACGTGTCACAAATTTGTAACGTAATCTGTATACATTCGTGAATCATCATAGATAAGAATTATTTGGGATAGGGAAAGTATAGTTGTATAAGATTAAATATGATATGAATG
Source organism: Agrostemma githago (assembly GCA_958450325.1). Taxonomy (NCBI): domain Eukaryota; kingdom Viridiplantae; phylum Streptophyta; class Magnoliopsida; order Caryophyllales; family Caryophyllaceae; genus Agrostemma; species Agrostemma githago. Next base: position 60,385,972 of record OY288257.1, on the reverse strand, counting down.
AGCCAAAAATGTTGAATGGTAGAGATAATGATAAGACAATGAGACAATGATCTCCAACTTTATCATCAGCATTTAAGAACATACACTACTACTTATCAGTTATCAACAACAACAACAACAACAACAACTAGCATTGCATGCACACGCTTTGCTTAAACTTATTGTCATGATTATGATGTTGGGGTGAGCTGGCTGTATGATCTGTTCACGTATGTACTGTTAGCCCGGGAATGAAGCCTTAGCTTGAACTACACGGCAAGTCGCCACAAAATAGTGTTATCCTACCTACTGGCTACTGGCTACTGGCTACTGGCTACTGTACTTTGCTTCTTCCTTCTGTATGCTTATGCACTCAACCAACTGTATGTATGTCGTACCAGTAATTACTACTGTACAAGTCATAACCACGCCTCTATCAATTAAAACTTGCAACTTTAGTACTCCTCGTCTAACCCTAACTTCTTTTTCCACAAACTTTACGTTACTCACCATTTCAGATTACAACTTGTTTGATTTCATTCGCAACCAATATCCGAATATATAGCCACATACTCCCTCCGATTTTAAATTATTGCCCCATTTGAGTAATATAACATGGCCTGGATTTGGGGGTCACTGCTATCTATGCGGAACTTATGTACGCAATGCCCGACCCCAGATTCTTGTCGTAGGGGCACCAAAATTAACATATACACAACGAAGTACACCGAATCAAACATGGACAAATAGCCTATGTTATTTAGACTTACACTGTACAGCTCTACAATATTTTTTCTTGACTAGTGCCAAATCTTCAAAAAAAAAAAATCAAAGCTCTGCAAGAAAGCTAACAATACTACTACCGCCGAGGTTAGGGGTTTGATTCTTTCTCATCTCCGACTTCGCACACTTTTTCACAACAAAAAAAAAAAAACTGCCTTTACTATATACTCAAAAACACTTGAACTCTCTGAAATCTAAACTTTTTTATGAGTATTTTCTTTTCCACCTCGATTTAACTATGTTCACTGGTGAACCATCGTCCAGTCATCAACATCGTCACGGACATGCACATCGACATCATCAACCACTTCATAATCAACCTCAACGATTTCATCCTGAAAATGCAATTCTTCAGATTTTAATAACTCGGCCGAAGGGTCCAGTCCTTCAATCAAATGATCGGTTTCCAGTTGCCGCATTTCAGACTCAACCAGTGCGTGCATCTGAGCACGCTCCTTGTCTCTCGGGTAATTGCAATACAGGAACGAGTAAATAATACAACATAGGGATATTGGAACTACGATTGCAAGATAAAGCGCCTTGGCTAATGATGAAGCATTGTCACGGTCTGTCTCGATTTCTTGGGACAGTGTTGATCCTTTAGCAACAGGTCTGTAACCGTAAACATGCTGAGCTAAGAGGCCGACAACAGGAGGAGCAAATGATGACAGTATGGACTCAAAGGAACGATCTAATGCATAGATGCTTGTTCTTGACTTCTCAGGGACAATTTCTGCGAAAATTGGACTGACAGAAAAAATTAGGTAAATTAGGGTGACACCATTCATAACTGTTTGTTCGCCTTTTCCAGGCAGATCCACGAAAAAATATGGGTGCAAGGTGCATCACTTCATGGATAAATCATTAATAGGAAACCCGATACATAGCACCATTTAGTAAAAGAAAATTCCCTCTTCGGTGAATGTTTTTTTTCCATGTTGGAGACCAAAATGCATGACTCGGTCAAAACTAAACACGAAAGATGGATCTTCATGTGAGGTTGTACAAAATTCTCAAACCTCAAGTTGGTAAAGTGATTGTAAAACCTCAAGATTAAAACCTTGGAACTTCAAGTTAAAGTTTAAAAAATTGTACAAAAACTTGGAGAATGAGCCTAGCATAGCCATGCCACTACCCACAGCCCTAAATGAGAACTCCTCCCGGGACAGGGTAAAGAGGTTGAACTTAGTTTCGATAATCCCTCCAAATCTCTCTATCCAAACAAAGGATAAAGCTTTACATCAAAGAGCAGTTCCATGACCATGAGGATTTGATTCTCATAAACAAACTGGAAAAGTGCTTGCTGTTGAGTTTAGAGTTTAGACCACCATCATAGATTCATAACACACACATTTAAGAAAAGCTTTGAAGGCAATATTGCTAAGGACTAATATAATAATGCTCTTACATTTGAAGAAGTTCCCACTTAAAATTCTGAACCAAAAGGCTCCAGGGCTAAGGAACAAACTAAGGCTTACTTCTTCTACTACTTTTGTCGATGAATTAACTTTTTGATGTTTTTCACACAAAATTAAGGGATGTAACAAGATTTGGTTGGAAGTGTATGTTGATGAAAGATGTAGGGTCACTTATCAAAACCTATAATGATCATAAATAACATACCATAGAAGGAAAGGTTTTAGGTGGGATGTTTATTCACAGGGAATTCAAAATAGAAATCAGGAAGTCTATTCATGGGACGGGACAGAGCAATTACATCAATCAAACATCCCTAAGGTCCTGCAATTCAAGCGACAAAAAGCGAGAAAAGGGCTCTATTAAGCTTACTTGTTTGTAGCAGGAGCGTTCCATGATATAAAAAATCCTGTGATAGAAAACAGCAAACCATGCATGACAGCGGTAGAGGGGTCATCTGGCAGAACCAGTAAAAGCAGAGCTGTTAGAGGGATTGCTGACCCTGAGCTTATCTGAGCAAGTATTATCCTGCCAGCATTTGGCAAGCGCCTCGACAACTTGTCTCCAAGCCATCCTCCAAACAGCCCTCCTACCGAACCTGCCACAGTAAACAACCCAAGAAGAAATGCTGTTGTTGTGTGGGAAAAACCCGTGAGCTCCAACCACATGGGTGCAAATGACAAAGCAGACCAAGGGAACGAGCCCATCACACCCTGGGCAACAATAATTTGGAATGATGGTATCTTTATGACTGATTTGGCTTCATTTACTAGCTCCTTCACTTGCATCTTGAATGATGGATGGGGATTGTGGCTATGCGATTTAGGATTGTCATTAGAGAAATGGGGATCTTTGGCATATATGCGGACTAATATGCCAACAAAAACACTGATTATTCCGACAATGTGGAAGGATATTCTCCATCCTGGAATTCCCATGAATGTTAATGGAGCAATTAATACAGAACATAGGCCACCCAAAATTGCGCCTATATTAGATGTCAGTTGCAACCACCCAAATGCTGTCCCTCGATTTGTCTCATCAGTAGAGTCGGCCACAAGAGACTGAATAGCAGGAGCAACTATAGCAAGCCCTATTCCATTAAGTGCTCTAGATATAGCAACCTATGACAAAAATAATTACCACGTGAACATAAAACGAAATGACAAGAAAAACTATGAGGATTTGAGGAATATAAATACTGCAAAGACATAGACAGACAATAGATCATCTATTAGTCTCCGGTAGTCCTGTGAGATACTGTTGATATAAACTTTGAGAAACTAAACAATATTAAACCAAGCATTATGCTCTATGAGAACAATATAGGTAGCAGTGAAACAAAAATGGCATGGGGTATTCCGTATAATTTTAGTTGTTACACTTGTGTCAAACTCCTCCGGGATTCTATTTTTAGAGCAATATTTACATTCAACAATAAGTGGCCCCACCCTAAACTGGAAATCTGAATTTTTTGTATTTTCAATACAATATTTTTTTCATTTAAATTTTCTTTTTATATCCAAATATACCATAGTTATATAGTCATTTTATCCAATTTTCATTCTTTCCCTCAATGGTTATTACACTTTCTATCTTACTTTCTCTTCTTTGTACATTACTCCATCGGTCCATCCTAGATATTTTTCTTTGATGCAAAAGTTTACACCAACAATTAAAACCTCATTCAAGTTAACAGTTTGTAATGCTAAAAAACTAAGCAGAAAAATGGCAAAGCTACTAAAGGTGAAATATTCGGCAGATATCCATTTCACCCGCTTCATCCCGTAGATATGGATATGGATATGGAGGGATGAGAATAATCATTTAAGGATGATGGTGGGATACAGATATACTACTCCCTCCGTTCCAATGAATTGTTTGCCTATTCCATATTGGGGCGTCTCAATGAATTGTTTGCCTTTCTATTTTAGGAATGGTTTTTATATGTAATTTGACCCTTGGCTCCACATGTCACTTCCCCATTGGTTCTCTTCCCCTTGGTGCCAAAAACAAAGGCAAACAATCCATTGGAACGGAGGGAGTATCAAATATATGTGGATATGGAATGGTTTCAAATCATGCATATCTTGTCTATTGTCAATTTGCCATCTTTAATCACATCTCATTCGGATGATGCTTAGAAAATGAGACAAACATTTCCACAAATTTTGTATAGGATGGCAAGTAAAGATAGCAACTTAACATTGATTGCTCATTTGCTCTAATCATCCAAAGAGTTAGACCAAAAATCCAATCAAATCTAATTTGGAGTCAATTGCAATTCAAACGAAAAGAAGTGGTTTACCAACTAGATGCCAAGATACAAATACTGGCCTTTACTTGGGTCATTGTTTTTTCAACTACGGGTTTTACTTTCTTATATATGGCTTTTCCAATTCTACCCATGTCAGTTTTTCATTACCTTTCCTCCATTTCGCCCAAAACCCATTAAAGATCCAACGGACACCACCCAGAATATTACTTGGGTGAGAGCTTTTTCTCAAAGTCATTCCTTTGTATCGGAGGAGAGAAATTGAAGGATCCATTTTCCATCATCCTCTCCAAACAAAGAAATTCACCTCACTTTATATCCTTTCCTTCCCTTCTAAATTCCCCTACCAACACATCCTTAGACCTTGTTTGGATACCAAAATAGGATAAGAAGGTAGGGAAGGATGAAGACGGAAAGGGAAAGGAAGGGGGGGGGGGGGGGGGGGAGGGGAATGGGATGGGATGGGATGGTATGGGATTTGATTTGCCTTAGAAGGGAAAGCGGATCCATCCAAATCTCCCCCCTCCCGCTTCCCTCTACCCACATTTAGCTAACCAAACAAGAGATTTTACGGCCTTTGCTCCGTTCAATCCAAATGAACTCTTAGTCTAAGATTTTCTTCAATAGAGAAAGTAGATTAAAGTCATGAGAGTGTATGCTACAAATTGCATTTGCATAACCCCTATCATCAAATCAAATGCAACACATTTCCACCCAAACTTCATGACATTAAAATCAACATGAAAACGAAGCCGAATTAAGAATAATAAACATCAAACCAAAACAAACCCAATTGAGGATGAGGATGAGGATGAGATGACACACTCAATTACCCCTAAAAACCCTAAAACCCATCCAGCTGAAATAGGTAGGCAGGTACCTGAGTGAAAGTGGAAGAAAGGGCGACAAGGAAAGTGGCGGAAGCCCAGAGGAAAGCACCAAGAGCAATAACATGGGCGCGATTATGGCGAGCAGAGAGATAGACGGCAAGTGGGTAGCAAGCAGATTGAACAATGGAACGAAGGAGAGTGAGAGAGCCTAAGGTGGTGGGGTCAGCATGCAGGGCTTCACCTACTTCTTTGTATACACCTGGTAGTATCGACTCATCTGCTTTCTCCATTATTCCTGCTAAGTTCACCAGAATTAATGTCAATCTTTCCGCCTTCATCTTCTTCGTCCTCCTTCTCAGTTGCTGCAGCTGCTTGCTTTAATGGCGGCGTTTTGTTGGAGTTGGAGTTGGAGTTGGAGGAAGGATCATGGTGGTGATATTCAGGCGTTTCAAAATGTGATTCGTCTTGTCGTCGTCGTCGTAGGTGTTGAATGAGGTGGTTAAGTTGTCGATTTGGTGATGTATTGACTGTTGAGTGAGTGGGGTCGGGGGGATTCGGGATGAGGATCTTAAAGTATTCAAGTCAAGTGAGTATCAAATGCTGAATTTGCATACTACATATTCCTACTCTGTAGTCAATATCCAACGACTCTCTAGTTCTTACGAATTGCTTCATTTGCGAAAGATTTTATCAATCAAAAGCGATATATAGAAATCTGTGCAGAAGCGTGTTATTCGAATAACGATTTTTGTTTGAAGAATGTTATTTATTTATTTTTTACAAATATGTATTCAGTTCAATTTGATATCGTTTGTAGATGTCGTATGGTTTATTATTAGTGAAATTGATCTGTACTTCAAAAAAATTTAATATTATATAGATAGATAAAGCAAACCTGGAGAGTAGCAAAATGCATTTTTATCCATTCAAGTGAGTATTATTAATTTGACATATCACAAGTTTGTGACGGATATTCTCGTCACAAACAAAAATTTGTCCAAAAGAATCATCATCACTAACAAAATATAGTCACTATAAAAATGTTGCAATTTAATTGAAAATGTCAAAAAAAAAAAAAAAAAAAAAAAAAAAAAGATAAATGTAACAATTCCTAAAAATGGAGGGGTACCAACCCAAATTTTCAATTTTAGTGGTATATGTTTATTGAACTCATTTGATTTCTCCTAAAATCGAATATTGGTCTTAAAAATAATAAAATAGATCAAATAATACTATAACCAAATACGAATAGATGGGAGTAGACAAAGCTTTGTTAATTTCTAGAAACGTGTTTTTGTCTCAGCTTAGAATTTTTGATCCGTTGTAAATTTAGGTTGAATGTATAGAGCTGTGAGTTGAGTCGGAGGTAATGCTAAATTTTTCAAGTTGGTTCTGAAATTTGTCCACGCTCAAGTGCAAATTGAATGGTAATCAACTCTACTAATGAGTAGTACTCTTGTTAATTACTCATATTTCCATGTAATCCTAGAAATGGATTACTCTTATTCTAGTGGTTAAAATTGCATTGCGATAAATATCTAACTCTGTAATGAAAAAGTTCCTTATAATGTGACTAGATGGACAATATACTTTACCTGAAACGAATAGAGAGCAGGTGACTCGGTAAGGCGATGAACACAAACCATACCACTGATCTCCGACTCTACGAGTAAGAAAGACTGGAATTTGAAGTGCATAATCAATCTACTAGGGTACTACTAGAAAGTAGCAACTCTACGAAACATGACTTGAGTTGAAGCCAGCCATAGTGGCCCAACGAAACACCAACTTAAATGACTCAATAACAACAATTAACGAATTATACTCCCTACCCTACCACAACATATCAGTATTTGTCCTCGACTTTGGATCAACTTAATTATCACCTGTTTCTAATTTTTTTTATCTACTCCGTATCTTATTTTGACAAATGTGACATTCATACCAAAATGAAATAATTGGTCACAACTCACAATTGATCAAAATCAAAATGAAACAACAAAAATGACATGTTCTCCGTAATAAACTGGAAATGAAATGACAAACTTCAATATCTTTAGGGAAATACACAATCATAAGAGTATCTATTCTACCGAATCAAACAGAAACTCAACCGTCTCCAAATATCATTGACAAAAAAATTGACAGTCCCGCGATAACTATCTCCTAGGGAGAAAGAATTCAGTACGCAATACGTCCCTTCTCTTAGCACGTGGTAACACCTCATTTTGCTAAGGAATAAACTTCATCTACAAGCTTACGAAAGAGTTTTAAATTAAACAAACAACCTTTAACCTACCTCTTAATCATGCTCCCGGCCTAGTTTACATCTCTAGGGCTGAATGGCGAACAATGGCTGAAAGGGAATAACACAAGATCAAGATTGGTTGACGGAAACGAGTATCTATGTGGGAAATCGAGTTCCTATGCTCATTTATCCAGTATACCATGCCAAGAAAATTAAAATAATAAAACTGAAGCATTAATTCCTGTGAACAAGTAACGAGGATAAACCCTATATATATAATTGGTTGGAGTTTAAGATAATGTGGAGTATTTTAACAATGTTGCGAGATTCAGGAGGAAACTTACCGTGTCTAAGCTAACTGGCTTTCCATCCTCTGCAAGAACTTCAACTATTGTTCCCGATTGATCAGCCTAAAACAAGTTCAGCCAAATTTGAGAGAAGAAAAAAAACTTCCTCAGAAAATGAAACCAAGGGAAAACTGTGTATCCAATAAACAGGTTAGTTCCGAAACGCATGACTGCCAAGGCAATACCATTTAATAAAGACGAAATAGGGTTTAGAAGAACTGAATCTTACTTCATATAGCAGTCTAGTAGATTCTTACGCAACCATAACAAACATTGACATCTTTGCATGATTAAATCACCTTACCTAGACTTACAAGTCAACTAACATACCTACTGCACAAAAATAGGATTTTTCTAGTTTTCTTTGATATATGAGTATATGACACCAACAAAGACGAGTTTCTTCCCAAAATACTGTCAATATTGTCATAATAAAACTCAACAAAACAGGGATAACACCTTAAATGATGTTCCACTATCCTCTGTTATTCAAGGCAGGACTGATGTCCCAGTAAATGGCATATGAGCTCCTGGTGACTTGACCCTTACTTTTGAAAACAAGTATGGTGAACTTCTAAGGATGGACGGTTTATAAATTATAATATAGGACTGTTGATCGGCTCAAAATTTTTCTGTAAGAGAGCTCCAACTTGTTTTGACTTTTATCTCTCAATCCTTTGTCGTCCTTCAACCAATTAAATAAATGCTATAAGCAGCGATCACTCTTCTTTACCTGATAGAGCATCCTAACAGGTCATTGACTGAAATCTTACTTGCTAACATGGCCCGAAAGTACCAAGCGCTAACCTAACTAGTCCCAAAAACTAATGTCGAGATTACCTTGAAAGTAAGGAGTATTAGGTGTATCATGTATGCAATACCTGAAGATATGAATGGTTTCATGTAATGTCAACCTATTATAAATTCTTATTCCATACAGTGAAGACAGCTTCGAACAAAGCATCGTTTTCGATGGCAACTTGGTAGAGAGAACAGGAACAAAATGTGCAGGAACTGCTTGTGTGTTTAATAAGTTACCTTAGGTAAAGATGTAGAAGAGACAAAAACATGATTTCTTTTTTTTTTTTTAATATTTGCCCTTTGTCACAAATGAAAAGATGGAGGTCATGCTTGTCAAATGTGTCCAGAAACCATGCTCAATCACACCAGGTTACGACATTTTAATCTACCAAGCTTCCAATGGCTACTTCCACAAAATCATTAAGCTTAGGCCAATGTAACAAGATAACAAAGTAACAAACACAAAACTTACTTCAATTTCGTTCATCAACTTCATGGCTTCAATTATGCATAGAACCTGTCCTTTTTGCACTTTGTCTCCAACCTAAACATCAAAAACTAGTTTTATGACATGTTTGCCAAACAAACATACTCCATACTCTGTAGTAGAAAATTGAGCTAGCAGGCAAATCGGTATTCAAGGTACTACTATTTCCATCTCATTCAAGTTGTAAGCTGACAAATACTCGGGAACTTTTTTTTAAACATGGGAACAGCAAGAAGCAAAGGCATCTATTAGAGATCAATAAAAGTCATCAACGCGTCGAAGAAAGTCCTATTTAGCTTTGGATGATGAAGATTACATTACAGCTTTACTAATTCTTCTGGGGATCACTCACCTTCTCTTTCCTTATCCAATGATGAATTAAAAGATGATGCTAGTAATGAAGATAAAAATTGACCCACAAAATCATACCAAAAATCCCATTCTTTGGTGGTCAACCTATAGTCAGCTTTAACCATCAATTTCTCTAAATATAAGCAGAGACGTACTGTAAAAAATGTAGCAGTGATCTGTGATCATATGCGATTATGCGGGCTTGGTCTGGATACGGCCGGGCCAAGTGTAAAATTTTGGCCCACAGACAAGCAGGTAAGCGGTTTGAGATGCGTTCATGGGTCAAGCCTTTGTTATTTTTGGAAATGTTGTGTCCAAGGCGGGTTCAATGAGTCTTCCCGCCCTTGAACACCTCTAAAAATTGTCATATTTGATTGATCAAGACCACTACTTTTGTATCATCCTTTTTAAAATCGTACCAGTCTTACTTGGGTAATTAACCTACGAATTACGAATCAGTAAATCATGTCGCATACTCAATTAGATTCAACGCCTATTTTATAAGAGTGAATTGCGAATTGGTTAGGGCGTATTCATATCGAATCCAGAATGTCAGAAACCATGATTGAATCGACAAAGATTGCCTACCAATGTCATATGGGACAACCAGACGATACATATGGGATGAAGGGAGTACTACTTTCATAGTTTCATGCAAAGGTAAAAGGAAACAAGGCACCTTCACAAATGCTGGGGCACCAGGAGCAGGGCTTCGGTAGAATGTCCCAGCCATAGGACTCTTAAGAGAAGGAGCTGAAGATGTGGCTGGCTTTGGAGCAGGTGGAGAAGATGCTGGAAAAGCTGAAGGAGTGGTTACTGGGGCAGAAACATATGGGGTTGTTGCAGTTTGTGGAGAAGGTGACTGCATCATGACCACGGGTGCAGGTATCGATTGTACTAAGGCCTCCTTCTTACGAATTAATATCTCACAGTCAAATTGTTTCATCTTCAGCTCCACAATGTCTCTTGAGTCTACAAGTCTATGGAACACGAACTATGCTATATCATGAAGCATAATAAAGAATACTAGAGCTCCATAAAAGGACAAAACGAGGGAATGGGAACACCAAAAAATGAAGGGAAAAAAAACTTAGGCAAAAGAAGAAAAGAAAACCAGAGTAAAGAAACTGTTGAGAACTTTTACGATTAATTTCTCCATATAAATGAAGAAGTACTAGGTAAAGCATGTTATGGCCGACTTATTAAAACCAACTATCTTAAAATTATAACTTCATAACGATGTACAGCAAATCTTATAATTACTCCCTCCGTCCTTTTTTCTTCTCACTTAATATATATGAGGAGTATTTTGTTGAAGTGGGAAAAAAAGGACGGAGGGAATATTATTTACTGTTAAAATGAAATCAGTCAAAGCCAATCCCATTTGACAACTGAAGTCAAATGCAAACATTAAAGATGGGACGGAGGGAGTAATAATACAGAAAAAATGAAAAAGATACATACTTGACAAGACTGGCAACTTGGGCAATGAAATCAGATATAGATTCCTCTGATGCTTGTATCTGTTGATGCTTGTCATTCTTTAACTCCGGTGTAGATGATTCAGGTGTAGATGTAGCTTCACTTGAGGACCCACCCACGCTAGCCTTAGAGGTAACAATGTCTTTGAACAATATCAATGCACAGCAATCTTGAAGAAAGATGCTCAGTCAACAAAGTTTTAAGAAGCTTACATTGTTTAACTGGGCTGTAACTGCAACAGAACCAGTTCGTGAACCTCGTTGTGCGTTCTGCAATGTTGCAGGATAGCAAGTAGAAAGCATGAAAAAGTTAATGAAGCACAAATGTTAGATATCAAAATCTCTAAGGTAGTTATCCTCCAGGGATCATTTACACAATCATTCAGCGTTGAGCAAACACTTAAATTAGTTAAACACATAACCCTTTCAATGCAATTATCATCTTCTCACACTAGAGGTAGTCCAAGAAATTTTTCTTTCCTAAATCACGGTTGAAAGAAATGAAGTCGCAAAAGTTCAAATGTTCCATATTTTTCATTTATCCGCTTCCTTTTTGAATAAGTATAAATAATTTATCATAGAATAACGGGTTTTTAGACTGCAGCCTAAGCCATGGCTCATAACAGGGTTTTATACATGTAGTCAATTTTAACCTTTAGTCGGTCCAGGTATCTGATTGCATGAGTTATATCTATTTTACGGGGTGTTTTAACGCAGTGGACTAACAACATCAATGCAACTTCCCAGCTTGGGTTAGATAATACTGTGCATCCTATGAAAATAGCCTAGTGGGTCTGAAGGCGGCTACATCTTACAAACATCACTCCCTGTCTTACATTAGCACGCCATGCTTTTGAACAAACCTCTTTTGGTTTTCCTTTTCATAAAGAGAGCTCATTTATTGGGATATTATTTTTGGCCATCCCCTTGCTTTTTGAAAAGTGTCAGCTGCACTGAAGCGCAAGGCATAAGCCAAAGGTTTGTGCCTCGTAGACACACGATCACTATTTTTGAAAACACATTTGTATTATTGAAAAAAAGTTGTGAAACAATACCCTTTTATGGATTTTAAAAGGGGCTGATGTGTGGCAAGGCAAAAGCTAGGGATATTGTGGTGAAGAAGGGCATAATAAAAGAACTTGAAGAAAAATAAACATGAGAATTGCATAGTACTGCGTCTTGACAGTTGCACATTATCTAGAAGGTGTACATAAGATAAGACACAATGAGATGTTTGAATAGTGTCGCATTGAGCATTGGGCTTAAGCGCACACACGACACACTTTTTTAATCTTAGGTCATCCCTCTTTTCACCTAGCCACAATCATGTGTGGTATTGGTTGTGACTGCGGCGGCATGACCCATGTTTCAAAATTTCTGATGAGTTGCATCGGTTTTCACTCTACCAATATGAGATATTGCCTTGTCACCCAGAATCACCGTAATCCATCCGCGACGGCCAATTAAGGACCAATTATACAGCTATTCCTACCGCAACTATGACCGATACCAAGACTTTGAACCATGGTGGTGCCAATCACAAAGTTGTAATATGGACTAGATTTATTTAGAAGTAGAAAAACACGTGGGAAGAGAAAGGAAGGGAAAGAGAGGACGAAATCCGTCATGATTTGTTTAGGTAACAATCAGAAGGAGTTTGGGAAAAAAAGGAGGGGGTACAGTTCAAAGGAAAAGCTATCATCTGTATTATTCTTTGTGCACTATCTTTTAACAACCTTCTGTATTATTCCTTTGTTTTTCTCTTTGACATTGACGGTTTAACTGTTCAAGCGTACATTCCAGATAATTTTAGGACTATGGTTGTTGTTGTTTTTGTCTTCCACAAAAATTACGCTTATGTTGGTGATATTTCAAAGAAGAAACTATCATCTCTATATTCATAATCTCATCTTTACGTAAATGGTCTATCTTTGTGTTCCTCTCCCTTTTTCTACATCGTTAACCAAACGAGGGATTTTCTTAGCTTTCTCTCTTTCCTTATGTACCCCACGCATATATTCCCTTCCAATTGGAGTACCAAAACAATGTCATGCTCTCAGTCTTCGAAATCCTTATCACAGTTTTGGAATCACGAAGTAACGACATATCACGACAAAGTCACATATTACTCTACATGGCAAACTCCGATCATCAACGCAATAGCTTCTTAACATATGTCCACGATGCAGTTCAAATTTCACACTAAACTACTCATCACTTCCTATTAAATTCCAATTTAATCAACCAATATTCTAGTGAATCCCCAAACTCAGCATTCATCCAACGAAACTAGCTTTCTAGCAAAAAACATAAAGCCCACCCTAACACACTAGGTATCATACTTGTATGCATTTTGAAGGGAAAGAAAGGGGATGGGATCAAGGGGTGTAAAATATTTTGTTTGGTTAGCAAATGAGGGTGGAGGGAAAGAGATTCGGAGGGATCCGGTTTCCTTGTCCAAGGCAAGTCAAAATAGCTCCACTAGGAATGATGTGGGCGGAAATAGTATCCAAACACTCATACTCCATTCTCCCTCCCCTTCCATTCCCTCCCTTTACTTTCCTTCTTTTCTCCTTCTCCGCCACCCCTTTCTCTCCTAATTTTCTATCCGAATACACAATAATTATCATAGTTTACTACAGTACATTAGAGCGCCGGCCTATGGGATAGTGAAAACGTTTTACATACTAAAATTTCATAATTTATTTCGAGTTTTCGATTCTGCAACTGGATACGCGTTAATCATAAGAAGGGGAATAAATTGATCAAGAACATTCAACAACCAAGTAAGATCACAGAATTCACAGCAAAATCAACTAATTACAGTGCCACACACACACAGACGAGATAATCAATCAATTTTAAAAAAGAGAACAGTGGAAAAGCTGGAGAAGAATCAATGAAATAAAATAAAGAGGAGGAGGAAAACCTGAGAAAAAAGGCGAAGGTTAGGGAAGGAAGAGGAAAGAGAGAAGGCGAGAGAAGAGAGAGATTGTGAGGAGAGAAGGAGGCGGCGGCGGCGGGGAAGAGAGAGCGAGGGAGATAGGGTGGTTTCAGCGGCGGCAGCTGAAGTTACGGCTGTCGGAATGCAAGTCGACATTGTTGCTGTTTTTAGTTAAATGCAGTAGTCAGTAGAGGACTGAGGACGGTGTGTTCCCAGAGAAGTTGGGGAAAGAAAGAGTGTGATTTGTGGATTGCGTAGTACAACTACAGTATATCCAGAAATGGACAGCTGGTGAGTTGGGTTGGCCATCAGTCCATGCCATTTCAAGCCTAACTTCTTTTCGATTTCATTCCGACTTATTTCAGTTTAGTTCATTTTAGATTTTTAGCCTACGTGACCAAATCATTTCAGTTCAGTCCATGAAATTCATTTTGTCTAAGTTATTTCAGCATACTTCAGTTCAACAAGTTCAGTTGAATGTTCGCTCAAAAAAAATAATAATAATTCCAGTTAGTTTATTAAGAAAGAACATGACTCAAGCCTGAATTCTGATCTCACTCCCCCTAAAAGAATACGAGTAGCACACTTAATCGCAGACGATAATTGATCCTTCGATCTTTTGATTGGGATAGGAAAAGCTGTATCACTAGAGTTAAATCTTTTTCTCAAGGATCTCACATCCTCACATGCTCATTTTTTCAAGTCTAGTTAGTCACGTTGCTTATTTTGAATTTCGTAGATTTGGAATTTAGTAGGACCGTTTTAAATGCATCTGTTATTGTTTATTTAGTAGAATTTTTTTGAGAGAAAAACGGGACTATTATATTAAATCAACTTCCGACAAACGACAACCGTTTGAGGGAAGTTCGAAGAAAGTACAATCTGGTCGTCCCGGGTGGTACAGAATCTAGCCAACCAGTGAGCGACGGTATTCCCGCCCCGTTTAACATGCATACATCTATATGAGGAAAATCTAGTTAACGGACGAGATACATTAATACAAACACCAAGCGGGCTCCTCCACCTGATACGGTTTTTCACCTTGTTAACGACCACGATTGAGTCCCCTTCCAGGATGATGTCCTTGTAGCCCCCTTGAATCGCCTCACCAACACCAAACCTTACCGCCATAGCTTCCGCCACATCAGGAGTCCAACGTGCCATCATCCTCTTACTCCCCATACGAACAATTCGACCATGCTCGTTCCGAATCACGAAACCAAGCCCCAACTCGGAATTACCCATGACAGCGGCGTCGAAATTAACCTTCACCCTTCCCTGTTCTGGGGGCGTCCACCTGTTCAGACCAACCTCGTTAATCGCCGGGTCCGTGGGCTTGTTTATTTAGTAGGATTGTTTTAAATAAAAATTGTAAATTTTTTATCATTAAATATTACTCCCTCCATCTTTTTGAATTAGCCTCATATTTCTTTTTTATGAATTTTTTTTGAGTTAGCCTCATTTTCTTTTAATGAAATAATTTCATCTCTATTTTTCTCTCATCACATTCATCTTATCAACACTATCCTCTTACTTTTTCACTTTTTCGTGCCCAACCCTTATGGGACTAAAGAATATAGAGGGAGTATAAAAATTACTGTATTATTTTAAAATATTTTCTCGATTTAAATATTAAAGTTAATAATTTTTTACTAATTACTTTCAATATATTACTCCGTACTAAGTTATTCTTTGATGTTAAATCAACGGATAATTTTGGGTTAAATCAAACTGATGACGGTTCAAAATTTTAGGGTCTTGGAACCTAAAAATCGAGACGGATTACGAAACGAGACAAAAATTGAGTAATGTTAATGTTGGGTAGGCTTTGGGTGGATCTCTTGTTGGAAACCAATTCCAGTGACACACTCCAGATGCAGCACCGTTATGAGAATCATCACTCCTTGTGTCCTTGTGTTTGATCCGTTGAATTCCCTCCTTGTTTTTAACGTATTCCCATCCTCCTCCCTTCTTCTTCTTCCTCTTCTTCATTCACTCATTTAATTGCCACCATCATCATCATCATCAGTCAATAATCAGTTCCCCCATTGACAATATATATAATCCTCTTCCTAATCCTTGTTTAATCATCATCATCATCATCATCATCATCAAGATTCTTAATTAAACTCCCACCTCTACTCTGCTGCGTGCGTCTTCTCCTCCTTCTTATCTCCTTCTTTTGCCATCCTATCCTCTGTTCATTGTTGTTGTTTGTGTTGATTTCCTTTGTCTTCGTGCTCCACCTATTCTGATCGTTACTGTTACTCTTTTTCCTGTTCTGTGTCGTCTGCATCTGCTTCTGCTGCTGTCAAGCTTGTTGGTATTTCCGTCTCGTTGTTGTTGTTGTTGTTGTTGTTGTTGTTGTTGTTGTTGTTGTTGTTGTTGTTAGTATTGCTGTTCGTTTCACTGCTGCTGTTATGTTGTGGTTCGTATATCAGTAGTGTGTATTCCGTCGTTGATGGTCATTGTTCTGCTGGTTGCTATTAATGCTACAGCTACTGCCGCCGCCGCTGCTGCTCGCTGTTTCTTCCTACATTGTTCTCATTTATGCAAATGCGTGGAACTCCAATCCTAAACAATCCCCAATGCCCCAAAATCTCCCTTCTTCCTTGTTTCTTATGTCCAACAAAAACCACCCATCATAACTTGTTACTACATTCTCATAAATCCTTCAATTTTCCAAGTCTTCCTTGCCATTGCCTCAACTCACCTGCCCATAGTCTTCCCCTTTCCCAGGTTTGATCTTCTTTTCTTTTTCATTACGACTATCTTTCACATGCTTCAATTTTTTCCGATAATTGCTTCAGAATCAAATGTTGGGTTTTCTTAGTCTTATTTTCTTGTTGGGTGGGATGCTTAATTTTGGGTATGATCTTCTATCCATTGTTATGATTATGAATATGTTTTCCTTCGTTCTTGATGGCCAGTTCTAATGTCAAGGATCGAAAACTAGTGATTAAGATAGAGAAACTTATTGTGTAAATGAGAAATGACCGTGTCCTACAATAAGTTTGACATGAGATCATTTTACATTAGTGGAGCAAAAAGGCCATCACAAGCTGTAATATGTCCTCCAATCATGAAATATACTCCAGCCTACTAAATAAAGAGGATCTGTATCCCATTTATCCGTAATTTATGAAAATGGGTACAACTTAAAAGAGTCGCATATAAGTGTTAAAGAGTTCTCTTACTCCAACCACCCAACCATGAGGGGGGTGAGTTCAATTCTTACCGGGACTTAGTGCGCTCATTTGAACAAAGAAGACAGGATCTGTTATTCGTTTGAGTTATGTAGTCAGTTGTCACTCAATCAGTTCTCGTTAACTTCTTGTACAAGAATCTAATGTAAGATAATAATGTGTAAATCTTTACTATCCAATTATATGTCTCATACTAGTAACTCGTAGGAAATCTTTTGTTTTGAATTGAAAAACTAAATAATTGTGCTTTCAGAGGCTTTTTTCTGCGGTAATATCATTAATGTCATCTACCATTGACCTTTTTATTTTCCAGATTGAAAGTCAACCAATGGCCACCTTGGAAGACAAAGATTCACAAGAGGTTTCTTTGTTAAATTACCCTGTGTGGCAAGATCCATCTCTTTTCAAGTGGAGAAAGAGAGATGCACACGCTCCACTTCGCTGCCACGACACCGTTGAAGGTATGCCCTTTTACCATTAATTAATCTTTAGCCTATGTATCGTATTTGAGCACCCTCCTCCTTTTATTCTCTTCCATCAGACATAAGCAATGAATCATCATTTTGATGGTTTATTCATTGCATGGTATAGAAATGCTCTGAGTATCGTAGATGTAACATAAATACGTAACAGGTCACAACTAATGTATCGTGATTTATGTGTATCTAATGTGTTAAATTTTCACTTGTCAAATATGAACTGTGTTGATTTTTGAAAGCTCGTTACCTGTACCATTTTTTTATCTCTTTGTGATATCTGTATGCCACGTACATAGTATTTCAAGTCTTAAAATTATCGCTGAGAGGCAATATTTTAGAATATAGATTGATGCAGGCAAGATATCCGCTTTCCCCCCGGAATTCAGTTACATAAATGACATTATATAGATTGTTGTCATAAAATGTCTTGACAATTCAACCCCCTTGAAAGTAAGTTTATTATATTCAGAGAACTAGTGATACTACTGAGGGGTTATCTGTTTAGGATCTTATGCGTAGAACATATTTTCCATATTGGATTCCCTCATACCTCAAGTAATCAAGTGTTAGGCACCGTTCTTTTGGACTTTATTTTGGGTCCATTCAGTTTACTTCATGAGTTAGTCGGTTCAGTTGAGAAAACTCTCATTGAATTCAGTTCGATGCTTCCTCAACAAATTTACACTAAACTTATTTTAATTCAGGTAAGTTCAGTTTTGTTCGGGTTACCAAAATTTAGTCCCAAAGAAAACTGCCTTACTCCACTTAGCCTTATGATGATTTACTCATGATTTGGTGTATTATTTTTCTACAGGGTCTCTTAGCTATTGGCGTGAAAGAAACAAAGTAGATTTATCAGTTTCTAAACTAGCAGTTTGGGATGACAATGCTGTTAGTGCTGCTCTTGAATGTGCATCTTCATGGGTGAAAGGCTTGCCTTTTGTCAAGTCCTTATCTGGCAATTGGAAGTTTAACTTAGCTTCTAGCCCTAGCTGTGTTCCATCAAAATTTTACCGTAGTGATTTTTGTGATGATGCATGGGGAACTGTGCCAGGTATGAAAATTATTAGCATCTGTGTAAAATGAATTTGCAACTCAAATGTCTGAAAGACTGAAACTGATTCTTTTTTCACTATATTAACTTTTGTCCAGTTTGAAAAAATGAAACTGAAAGTGTAATCCAACTTAATTTCTGTTTTCAACTGTATTCTTTTCATAAAATCAACCAAATCACATCATATAATTGAGCCTTTTTTATTTCTTTGAGCAGTTCCTCTGAATTGGGAGATGCATGGATATGGCCAGCCTATTTATACGAATACCGAATATCCTTTCCCAGTTAACCCTCCTTATGTCCCTGAAGAAAATCCAACCGGTTGCTACAGAATGTGCTTTGAAATATCTGATGGATGGAAGGGTAATTTCTCTTTTCTGCTATTGCAATAATTGATTTATGAGTGATAAAATGTGATGTCACCTCTATAAATTTTAGCATGCAATGGTTGTGTTATTTTATCCTTTTTGTGAACTAGTATGTATGGGCTTGGTTGATGAAGGATTTGGAGAGACAGGAAAATGGATCCCTACATTTCTCTCCTCCAAGCAAATTTATTTTCCCACCTATATTTCCCCTCCCCTCCCCCGTTCTTTCCCTTTTTCCTTTGCCTCCTTTCCCTCCACCTTTTTTTTTAATCCAAACACACCCTAAGACCATGAAACAGATAAGAAGGCGAATGTATCTCATCATTGAGATTTGAGACTATCATCTTAACTTCATTAAAGACATGATTATTGTTCTTAGCTACCAATTGCTCTTACATGTTGATTTTTAACTTTTTATTCTTAACATGCTTGTATGTTCTTCCTATTTGCATTTGTTTAATTTCATTTTGTTGAAATGGGAAGCAAAGTAATAAGTTCTTGACCAAATTTATTCAGCAAGATATTTTTGGTTTAGAAATGTGAACTTTGATCATCGTGTTCCCCAATTAAGATATAATGTGAAATTTGCAATGTTTAATCATTTAAGAAAGTTATAGCTAGCATATGTTGTGAGAAAAAAAAAGCTTATATTGGCTAATCACGAATGTCAATTTGGGACACTTTAGATTGGTTGAAGGTAGTATGGACAATCACGTCTCATATCCAAGGTGATAATTCTTTTCATGATTTTATCGGTACAAGTTCAATTGCTAAATTGTTATTGTTGTTGTTGTCTGTTTCAATAGGTCATAGGATATTGCTGCACTTTGAAGCTGTTGATTCTGCATTCCATGTATGGATAAATGGCATTCCTGTTGGGTACAGGTATATCAGAGTTCTCTGTTGAATTCTTCTTATACGCTTGTGGTATTCATTTCCTTATCGTTGCTTTGAATCCCTTACAATCAATCATAGTACTAAGCCAGCTGAACTTGCTACTCGTTACTCCCCCTGTTCTAATTTTACTGTCTCTTTCTCCCTCTTAATTTTTTCGAAATCAGTTGTCCCCTTTCTATTTTGAGTAAGGAAAAGTGTGGGTTTTCAATATCATCCCCTTATCCATTACAATTTCTTAAATCCTCTGCATTATACGCTCGTCATAGAGAGGACACTGAAAGTGGAATGGAGGGAGTATTTCTTAGTGGTTTTGTTATTCTGCATTATACGCTCGTGATAGCTTGTCAATCTGATTAGGTATCAGACAGAATGTCAGTAACGATTGTTGGATGAGTGTGCGGTCCTGATTGGAAATTTAAATCCTCCATTTTATTATATGATCCCCATTTGCATTGGTGATACTGCAAAAGTTGTGTCTGGATGGATATAAGTTAAAACATTATAAAATATAGTACTTTTTACCTCTATACATTTGGAGGTATTGATGGTCAAAGTGGACACAACATACCACTATAGTAAAATGGGGACCCTAAACTTTTGATCGAGGTAGACGTTAGTATGTGTCATTCTGTAAAACAAATTGGTGGACATGTCTCCAATGCTTAATTGTTCACTGTGGTTTTCTTCTTTAGCTTAAACTTGTAAGTTTAATAAGCTGATACTCTTCGTACTCCTTGTCCTTTGGCCATGTCTATAGCATAACCCCTCCCCGTCACCTTTCATTTGTGCTTGACTGCTCTTCACATGTTTTTTTGAGTTAAGTGTTGATTTTCCCACTTGTAGCTAATCTGCAAATGGTTTTATTTTGTGTAATCAGTCAGGACAGTCGATTGCCTGCAGAATTTGAAATTACACAATATTGCCACCCATGTGGCTCTGGAAAGAAAAATGTGTTGGCTGTTCAAGTCTTCAGATGGAGTGACGGTTCTTATCTTGAAGATCAGGATCATTGGTGGCTGTCTGGTATCCATCGTGATGTGCTGCTTCTTGCTAAACCCCAGGTTATATCCCCTTTATAGTTTTTAGGCCCGCCACTGATTCTGTGAAGAATTTATTTGTCATAGATGAATTGCATGCAGGTTTTTGTTACAGATTATTCCTTCATTTCAAGTTTGGAAGAGGATTTTTCACATGCAGACTTACAAGTAAGCATGTATTGTCCATATTTATCGCAGTCAACATGTAGTAGGGAGATATTTTGTCTAAAGCTTTAATCTGCCTTATAAAATTATAAATATTTATCTGAGAGTTGAATATATTAATTGCTTCTTGTTGATTCAGGTGGAGGTGAAGATTGACACTCCAGTAGGAATACCCAGAGATCGAATCCTTACTGATTTTACTATTCAAGCACAATTGTATGACAATGGACAGTGGCGTGATGATGCATTATTTGATCTCCTTGCAACTAAAGTGGTGGAAATGGAACTAATTCCACCTGCAACTTTTAAATTTGATGGATATCATTTTAAAGGAAAGATCGAGAAGCCTAGGCTATGGTCAGCTGAGCACGTAAGGGTCTTCCATCTTGATTGAGTGAAGTATGCTTCCGTAATATGTTACACATGCATAATGGTATAAATTGACGTGATCATCGGCATTCGTGGCTTTTGGGAGTTCAGATGATTATAAACAAAATCAATTTTTTGTAAACATGTCATTTTGGTCAAGTCATTTGGAGGGAGTCATTGTTCATTTGTTTGGTCAAGGTTTGATAATGGTTACCGGTCTGGGTAGTTACAAGTTTTTTTTGTGTTATGATTATTAAGATTTTTATTCCAAATCATTCATTTAAGTTGTTTGGGTCATTGTTTTGTCATTTTCGGATAGGTCCACTTCAGGTTGTACTTTTCGTGTCAATTTTGCTAAATTTCAGGTATTTGTTTATAGCAACTCTCCTGAAGCTCTGAATGTTGACCATTTAAAATATTAAGATGAGCAATATGAGCTTCACACTACCGTCATTGTACGGGACCACTGAAATCTAATGTTAGTCCTTGGACTTGACAATTTATGAATGAGTAGTTTATATATATTAGAAATGACCCTAATAAACGGAGCCTGATTATATTTGCTTTTTCTTCATATTGCAGCCAAATCTTTACACACTGGTTGTGATCTTAAAAGATGCATCTGGGAATGTTGTTGATTGTGAATCATGCCAGGTCGGTATTCGGCAAGTTACAACAGCTCACAAACAGTTACTTGTAAATGGGCACCCTGTTTTTATAAGAGGTGTAAATAGACATGAGCACCACCCACGTCTAGGCAAGACAAACTTGGAGTCATGCATGGTGAAGGTATTGCAGATATGCATCACTCCTTTCTATCGTCTGATTTTGAACTGGCTTTTAATTATTTATTTTATTAACAGGACTTGGTGGTAATGAAGCAATATAATATCAATGCTGTAAGAAACAGCCACTACCCCAATCACCCTCGCTGGTATGAATTATGTGATCTGTTTGGTATGTACATGATAGATGAAGCTAACATTGAGACTCATGGTTTCGATCACTCTGGTCCATTTAAACATCCTACCATGGACCCCACTTGGGCTGGTGCTATGCTAGACCGTGTTATAGGCATGGTTGAGCGAGACAAAAATCACGCTTGCATTATTCCTTGGTCCTTGGGCAATGAAGCTGGATATGGGCCAAATCATTCTTCTCTGGCTGGTATGAATGTGACAACAATATCATTTTAAGTCAGCATATGGAATTTTAAGTCCTTGACATTTCATTATTAGACATAATATTGGTGTTGATGTGAAGCATGTCAGAATCCTTGAGCATTCATAGCATGAATTAACCAGTAATCCACTATTTCGATTATAGTTCAGAAAACTTCAACATCCTTGCGCTTTCTTCATAATATCCTCTATCCCGTTAGTTAGATGCTAAGTTCACCTATCTCAGGCTGGATCAGGGGAAGAGATCCTTCCAGGGTGATCCATTACGAAGGAGGTGGGTCCAGAACTTCATCGACTGATATTGTATGTCCCATGTACATGCGTGTATGGGATATTTTGAAGATTGCCAATGATCCAAATGAAACAAGGCCTCTCATATTGTGCGAGTATGTTTGAGTATTTCCTTTCAATTTTTAATCTTTCCATTTCCTATCAAATCATTACGGGATTTCTTATGTGAAACTAATGCTAGCACATGGTTTGTATAAATATGTAAGCACATCTGAGAATAGTGGCTTCCACTGTTTGATGAACTAGTTCAATAAATTGTATGTAAGTGTCTAGGTGAACCGTGGGATAAGATTTTTTTTGTTAGTAATTTCCACTAGTGTATGGTAATCATTCTGTAATGCGATGCTTAACTTGCAGGTATTCACATGCAATGGGAAACAGCAATGGGAATATAGATGAATATTGGGAAGCAATTGACAACACATTTGGACTTCAGGGTGGCTTCATCTGGGATTGGGTTGATCAGGTTTGTGAAAGTTTCAAATGTTACTATCTAGACTAGGGAGCATCAAATCTGTGTCAGTGTATTCGTCACTCAACTTATAATCTGTTTAGTGCCCTTAAAGTTCTGAAAAATGAAAGAAATTACTCATAATGAAATTTGGAGTGTCCGTTCTTAAATTCATTCTTCTGCGCTTGTTAATTCACTGACTTGGCAATTGGAAAAAAAATACTTCTCTTGCCTTTTTGGGAAATTTAAATTTAACCTCCCCCAAAAGATCTTTCCTTTCCCCATGAAAGTCTCCACAGAGCCCCCCACGTATGAATGTTGGAGGGCAGACCTATGATATGAGTATTCATTTTAAAGAGAATTCTTCCCTATCATTCTGTAGATAATCTATGTTGTGGTATTTATAAAGCCACTAGGTTTTTGATTGCTTGGGATTTTTATTGCTGTCATGCTCAACCTTTTCCCCCTTTTTTTGTTGCTTTGGAGAAACAAAATAGAGAGTACATGATTCTATTTTCAATGAGGCACTATACTCATAAGTCATAACTCTCCAGCTTTGAAATATGGCTGAATAATGTCAAGTGACTAACTACTCTAACTTTCATGTATTGGGATTCATGAAGTAGCAGGGTGTCGATGCATTTCACCACAATTTTTTTTACGGGTCATGTGGAATGGTTGAATATACACCTCCAACCCCACTGTATCCAGGAACTGTTGAGGCATCGGGGTTGTGTTGTAGGAGGCACGAAAACATAGTTAAAGTGGCTATAAAATTTTGAACGTTGGGTACAGGGCTTACTCAAGGAAGGAGTGGACGGTAAAAAGCGCTGGGCCTATGGAGGTGACTTTGGTGATACTCCTAACGATCTGAATTTCTGCCTTAATGGACTCACTTGGCCTGATAGAACTCCTCACCCTGCACTCCACGGTAACCTGAATAACACACTCTTTTAGTTATTGCAGTTTCTTTAATGCATTGAATTTGAAACCTTACTACACATCTTATCTTGTTTTCTTACTCCTTTCAGAAGTGAAGTATCTCTATCAGCCAATCAAATTCTTATTCAAGGAAGGAATCCTTAAGGTATGGGCATTTCAAATTTAGTTATTTTTGTGTACACCATCCGGTTTAGTCCAAAACCCCAAATTCAGGCCAGGTAGGACAACAAAACCAGTAAAACTCTCCCTCACAAGTTTTAATATTGCTGCATTCCCATGATCTTGAACCGAAGACCTTTTGCTAAGCTAGATTACTAAATCAACTGTTATGTTTATAGAATTTGTTACAAGAGGCTGAACTTAAAATGTTTGCAGATAACCAATACTCATTTCTATGAGACTACCGAAGGGTTGACATTCATCTGGGTTCTACGTGGGGATGGATGTGATCTAGGGTCTGGAGTATTGTCAGTTCCTCAAATCGGCCCACAAAATGACTATTCCTTGGAAATTGCATCTGGTCCTTGGAACTCATCTTATACATCAGCTATATCTAGGGAAGTTTTCTTGACATTGACTGCCAAGCTCGAGAAGCCCACACGCTGGCTTGAAGCAGGTCACATCATTTCATCAGCACAAGTACAACTACCGACGAAGAGAGAGCATTTTCCTCAGGTAACTTCAGTTCTTCCTCATTCACAAAGGTCAATGTTTGTAGATAGACTGATAGAGTTATTGATTCTGAATGTTTGCATCTGCAATGGTCTTGTAGACTATCAAACCAAAGGAAGGCGTAGTTCGTATGGAGAAGCACGGAGATTTAATCAAAATTATTCAGCAGGGCTCAAGTGAGATAGTGCTGAATAGTCAAAGTGGACTTATAGAAAGCTGGAAGGTAAATGCTATATTTATATGCAGTAATTATTGTACAACCGTTGTACCGTGCGAGAAGAATAAAAATTTGTAATTTATGATAAAAAGCGACCATTTTTTATAAAAAGAGATCATTTTAAGCTAGCTCGTTATCACTTTCAGATAAATAGTTACCGCTTTTTTGTATCAAAAAGTGGTCACTAATTAACCTAAAGTGGTAATTTTTTTATCATAAAATCCTAATTTTAAGGTCTGTCGCATGGTACAACGGTTGTAATAGTATAATTTGTGATCTTCATGAGGTTTTTATTCTTCCTCTGGTTATTTGGAATTGCCCATCTATTTTTGTCATATTTTGTGCTTACCATCTCATTACTATTGTGAGACCCACCACTCACATTTCTTTGGACATCGAAGCATAAAAAAGGTAGCACTTTCATGGTCCGACTCACCCTCTCCTTTCATCTCTGAGCTTGATGTCACATCTTCAAATGCTCATT